>MCJB01007602.1:36596-102041 GCA_002018475.1 Nicotiana obtusifolia | reverse complement strand
AAGTTCTCCTTTTCCGAAGTCAATATTTCGGCCTTGGCTCTCCATCCACTGGTTTCTGCCTTGGCCTCACTCAATGCGAACCGAAGTTGATTTACTCTGTCAAGTTGCTATCCCAGCTGGTCAAGTATTTTGTCATTCTCTCTGCGCATGAAGTCCAGCTCGGCCCTAAGAGTCGACATCTCCCCCTCGAGTCGCTGACGACATGGCTTTTCTTCCCTTAGCCGAAGGAATGCCTCATGATGAAGCACCAAAGACTGCAAGTGTGAGAAAAAAATAAAACGGTCAGTACAAGTCGAAGAATAAGGTAACAAACGCCAAATAGAGCCTATAAGAAATTTTACCTTATTTGCCGCCTGTTGAGCTTCATTGAATAAACAGGCCTCATCCACCGCATCCATTGCAGCCTGATCTTCCTCGGTCACCAAACACCGAAGGTAGCTAACCATGCCCACAGGCGCGGCCAGAGCCCTAGCATCTTCGGGAATGGAGAACTTTATTATCCTCTTCCGATCAGGATTGGAACTTGGAGTGGGAAATCTATCGACTAACTTAGGACCGATAGATATCCCGCTCGTCTCGGTGCAAGGACTCTTCCTCGGCACTTCGAGCTCGAAAGTATCAGCCGATGGCACTCCATAGAAAAAGTCTTCGAAGGGTCCTGCCGATACCTGACCTTTGCTAGGCGTATGCATCCTTGCAGCCCGGGCTTCAGTGAGGGTTGCCTCCAAGAAAGAGGGAGAGTCCATTGTTTCTGGGAGGTCCGAGGTTCCTTGTACTGCCTCCCCTACGTCGGCGCAAGCTACGGTTCTCACCCCTGTATTGAGGTCCTCTACTCGAGGGATGCAAGCTTCATCGGTCCTCGGCTCGGGGACTGTCCGAGATGGTTCATTATTTGAAATACCGAGGCCTCTATCTTCCTCGGAGTCGTCGCTCAACCGAATAGCCAAGTCGGCAATTCTGGGCTTACGAGCTATGCTCTTTTTCTTAATCCTCTTTTTCTCGGGCTCTGAAGGACCGGGGACTTCTTTTCTCTTCTTCTCTCCCTCCTTCTTCGAGACAGGGGGAGGGCAGGGAACCTCTCTACCGGGAGACGTCGGCCTCAATTCAGCGTCCTTCGGTAGACCTACAAAGAAAGGAGGAAATGAGAGAGCAGCAGCGCCGATCACATGAAACAAGAAATATGAACAATATCGTGCTCACCATGATTTTTGGCCTCCCAAAGACCTTTCGATATCTCACGCCAGGCACGCTCCAAGTAGATCCTTTGAGCTACCACATTCTGGACCCACTCTTCCAAGTGCGGAATAGCGGCCGGCATTTGAGAAACATCTACATCTTACAAAATATTTTAGTAAGATATCAAAGAAAAGAAAAAGATAAATCTGGATAGGAAAATGATTCTTATAGTCCATGTTCCACTTTTCAGGGAACGGCATAGCTTCTGCGAGGATTAAGTCCGACGTCCTTATTCGAAAAAATTGGCTCATCGAGCAAGCTTTATTAGTCCCCCTCGGAAGACTCGGGGACTTTATAGTCGAAGTAAATGATCTACGGTAAAAGGGTGCCCGTCGACCTTACTCACAAAAAAATAGAAAAGATGGATTATTCGCCAAACGGAAGGGTGGATCTGACCCAATGTAACGTTGTACCTTTTGCAAAAGGCGACAATAATAGGGTCCAAAGGTCCCAACGTGAAGGGGTAAGTGTAAACACTCAAATAGCACTCCACGTGGGTGGTAATTGCCTCGTCCGGAGAGGGGAGCACCACATCTTTGCCAACCCAGTTACATTCCATTTTCACCCTATCAAGAATTTTGCTCGTGATTGAGCTAATGTACCTAGCAACCGGCTCACCCCGGCCCGGTACTGATGAAGCCTTCTCCACCTTAAAATCGGAGCCGGTTGAGCATCCAACCGGTATAAAAGGCTTTTAGAGGAGACTCTGCCAAAGCTCCCTCATCAATAACAGGCTCGGCCTCTTCAGTGGGTTGAGAGGAAGAAGGTTGTTGCTTTTGAGGAAACAGATTTAGATATTTTAACCATTGGAGTTGAAGAGATGGGAAGCGAGCAAATGGAAGTGTATGAAGGGAGGTTACTTGAAGAACAAAATGCAGAGAGCAAGACCAAGAGCAAGAAGATATTCAAACGACACAAAACTTTAAAATTAAAGAATGAGGGGGCTATTTATACTTTTCAAAAGCGGCGGTTCGAAACACAAGATGGGAAAGCATTAATTGGTAATTGCAGGGATCACAGGGTTTGTCGCCAGCTGGGACACGAAAGGACCTTTTTGATAGTGGCCACGTGCGTCATCATGTTGTCGTCATTCATCAACAAGACGTTTTTGTGTTATCTGATTTGACGTTTCGAACTCCGTGTCGTACGCTATAAGTATGTCTCCACTTAACCTAATCTTGAAAGCGGCGGCTCATATCATTTTTTGTCATTACTCTCCAAAAAACGAAGGGACTATCTGTATGGGGTCAGATACGATCGATTGCATAGGGAGCACCGGTTTTGGGTTTTGAAGATCGGCGTCGATTGAGGTCACCCTCCGATAAGCCGAGACCGGGATATCGAGAAGGGAGGTCCGGGGTCGGACGTCATCAGAACGAAGTTCGAAACCAAAGCGTTCGAGATGGGATTATCGAAACCTGTCCGGGTAAAAAGTCTTTTGGTAAAAATATCAGATTTGCGTAACGGAAGGACCGGAAATCTCGTGACATGTAAACATCTCAGCGGAAATCGCGGCCCAAATTAGCAAAGACATTGAACCTAGTAATTTTAGGGATTTTTTTACCTTGTATGGGATTTTTTTTTCCTTCCTATAAATAGACAACCTTACTATAAAAAGGGGACACATGATACGATCAATATTCAAAGTTTAGCATATTTTAACAATTCTCTTCATCAATACTAATTTCATTTTCGTTCATCTTAGAAGATTCCATCACAGCTGAATTAATCAATATCAGTGGTTTGCTCTCTTATTTATTGAATTTAGCCTTTATTTATCGTTCATTCTCTAATTGTATCAGGCCAAGTCACGTATCCTTAAAACCACATATAAATTTAATTGTTACTCGTAATTAAGAGTAAACAGTTATTGTTATTGTATATTATGGAGGATTAATGAACTATGATTTTTTCTGATATTTTTACAGTTCCTTTCTATTCTTTCCTTCTTCTATTTCATTTTCTCTCTTCCTTTAAATCATTTATTACATAAAATTTCAGTTATACCTCTTTTATATTCTTTCCGTTACACTTCATGTATTCATCACTTTATTGTAGAATTTAAAATGATTCTTCACCATTAAATTTTGAATAGCACTATATAAACAGAGACACCTTATGCATTCACCATCTTACTTTCCATTGAGACCAAATTCAAATACTGTGGATGCAAAGATTGATTGAGCTCAAGGAACCAAGACATCAACAATCCAATACCATTTTGTAATTTCATAGCATCATAAATACTACTATTATCTTGTAGAATGGTAATTGATTTGCATCATACCATATTATATCAGTAACTTTTCCTTCACTCTTCAGATAACCAAGCACTGGTCACATAACATAACAAAAGGTCTCAGCGGGCATTCGGTAAACGGTTTAACAATTCTTATCATGGGATGAAGCAAGAAGAAGAAAGAAGGAGTGATCAGAAGTTTTGTTACAGTTTCGGCCTGAAGCTACAAACTAATTTGAATATTTTGCGACATGGACTCGTGTAGTGTATTTTTTCTCTGTTTCTCTAACTTTTACTGTCGAAGCACTTTGAATTTGTAGGAGAAAATAATGAGAATGTTTTAGACAAAATCTTACTTGTGCAAATTTTGAATAAAATTAGGAGGAGATTAATTCTTTTTTTAGACAAAGGCTGTAGGGAGTAACTGATATGTGGAAGAACGGAAAAAAAAAAATTAAAACAAACAAATTGGAAAAGGAAAAAAGAAAGTGATATCACGCTGTCACGACCCAAAAAACCCTAAAGGCCGTAATGGCGCCCAATGTCGCCGTCGGGCAAGCCAACGGTGAATTATCGACTTAATTACTATAAATCACATTAAATAAATGAGGTACTTGTAGGAGCCCCTGAGTTCTCTTTATAAATTTTCGTATAAAGTATAAATTACAAGGTAAAATGATACTCTCTCTGTTCCAATTTATGTGAACCTGTTTGACTAGGCACGAAGTTTCAAAAAAATTGAAGACCTTTAGAATTTGTGGTTCTAAACAAGTCAAAAAGGGGTCTAGAGTATTTTTTTGATTATAAAAGCTTGTCATTAAGAGTATAGTTGGAAGTTTAAGCTAAATTGTTTTCAACTTTAGAAAGGGGTCATTCTTCTTGGAACGGACCAAAAAAGAAATAGGTTCACATAAACTGAAACGGGGGGGGGGTAATAATTACGTGAACTACAATAATGAACATCCAGTAGGAACCCCCAAAATCCGAAGTCACACGTGCATGGGCATCTATCCAGAAATATAATAAAATACAACATCAGTCTGGAATACAAGTTAGACAGGAGAATATAAATAACTCGGATTGAGACTCTATATGCTGCGAATCGTAACATAGAATGCAACTCACAATAAAGTTCCTGCAATAGCCGTGCCTCTGTGCACAAAAGACCACCTGATATATATATATATATATAGAGAGAGAGAGAGAGAAAGAGAGAGAGAGAACCTAACCCCGGAGAAGTAGTGATGAGAGGTCGACATCGACACTTACTAGTGGTCTAGTAAATCAAGTACAATAGAAAGTAAACAAGTATGAGGCATGAAAAAATAGTGTAAACAAATTTTAGCATGTGGTACGATTCTCATCTGAACAGTAAACGCAAGCCCTCAATTATCGATCACCTCCTCAATCGGAGTAGATATGGAAAATGGTCCCCACCAGATTGATCGTCACAACTCAACTAAGGAAAACACAAGGATACAATGTATTCTTGCCAAATATTACACACGACGCTGCCGAGGCCAACGGTCGGATCCAATAAGAGTATTTATAGAAATGCCGAGGCGTACCGTCCGATCCCATAATAATGTGTGCACTACCAAAGGTCAAATGGTACGAACCATAGATGCATCTATTATACTGCCGAGGCAAAAGGCCCGCTCCCATGAGCATCTGAAGCTTTAACGGGTCCTCGACCCCACTCATGAAGATTCGTGAGCTCGCTTATGCGAGAAAACTCTCGCTTTTGCGGAAGTCCACTACTAGCAGCCCATTGCACCTGCGAAAATTCTTCTGCTCCTGCACAATCGCAGGTGCTGCACTGCCTCGTGCATCTGCGCATTTCCTCGCACCTGCGGCAATGGCGTCGCTTCTGCGCATACGCAGGTGCGCTGCTCCTCTTCGCTTCTGCAACTACACGCCCAGCTCGCCCAAGTCGCTTCTGCGAGCTTCATCTTGCTTCTGCGACCAATTTTTTTTTTTAGAATTTTGACCGTTGGGCCGGACCAGGCCCGCCTGGCGGGCCCGGGCCTGGCGGTCTTTTTGGGTAGACCGGCCCGTCACGGGCCTAGACCCGCTAGGGGCCCAGGACCACTAGGGACCGGCCCACGAGGCCCGTTAGGCCCACCAGGACCGCGGGCCCGTGCCGGTCCCGGGCCTGGACCGGCCCACTTACAGCCTTAGCAATACTGCCACGACAAAAGAGATGCATAGAAACTCATAACCACCCGTTAAATAAATAACTCTCGGAGTTCCTCTGCTCGACAAGAACCACTACCTCATTCTTAACTGAGTAGTGATATTTTCTCTTTAATATATCTTTCATAAATCCGACCACACCGGTTTCAAATCTAATAACCTCGTCTCACCCAATACAAGCTACTTAGGCAATAAGCCACCTCAAACACTGACCAAGATCTCATATGACACCATTAATACGCAAATAAGCTACAACCCGAATACGATACATAAGGGAGAACGAACTCTGAAAAAAGAACTATCCGGCCCGCGTAACGAATAAAACAGCTGAAGAGATGCTATGAACCTTTTTCAGAGAATGAGAAACAAGTACACAAAATAAGTATAGGGAACCATACTCAACATCTCACTGTTGCGGCGTGCAACCCGATCCACACATGATACTGTTGCGGTGTGCAACCCGATCCAAAAAGGAAATACTCACCGAGTATAATGCTCATACCTACATGATACCCGAATATCGACCAAAATTACGCCAAGTACATAATACAAACCTTGGGAGACGGGTAGCGTCACACGCTACAAAAACCCAAGCACGACTAAGGTGCAATAAATGAGTTGCATCTCGAGAGCCATCCTACTCATATAACATCACAAACTAATCAGGATCACAACACACTTGCGAATAATCAAGCCGTCTGACAACCCACTTGGCATAATAGAGTATTGCATGGAATAGCTGATAATGGGAATAACACCCAACACTAGGGGACTCCTCCATAAGCAGTACTATGCTGAATGCACACATCTGATCTGATATAAATCTACTAGCAGACCAAGCCGATTCCTCTTATCCCATGCTGGGCTAATAACCTTTCTAAGGATACATAATAACCCTATTCATGACACATACAAGCAGCTGTCCAATCCGGAACAAACTCCCACAGTCCACAACCAAAGGAATAGAGCGCCTTTCAGGCATAAACTCTCACATTAGCGATAGTACTAGAATCTCCATACTTCATTTCTATCTTTAACAATCAAGCGACTAACATGTCACACTTAAACAAATTTCCCCTTTGGGAAACGCTCCCACGACCTTCCACACCAGGTAGCAAAGTCTGCACCTCTATATATCCAACTGTACTAATTATGTAAAGCAAAATAAGAATCCGTAAATCAATACACAAAGCCTCTTACACAAGAAACCGTTCTCAGGTGACACTAAAGAAAATGCTAGCTCACTCTAAACCCCTGAAGTCTTCCCCCGTTCCTCCGACCTCGTGACATTCTTATCAGCACCAAACCGCGACCTTGGTCCTCAACTTCAATTCTTCCATACCGCTAACTGCACATATCATGTCGCTACGCGAGAGTAAAAGAATTCACCATAGCCCTTGAACTACTAGTAGAATGAACACTTCACTGGCTAGGAACCTTTCACTTAACTCATTTCGGAGGAACCATTGCAACACACAACTGAATTCCTATAACCGCATAAAATACAAACCCCAAATCGTGGTCTAAACCACTATAACTCTTCCGGGATCCAATTACACATAACAAGGCCATTTGAATCAAATGCCTCCCAAATCAATCAAATTATTGTGGCTGTCGAGCCCGCGGATACAACCACAAACCACATGCATCACTTATCACGCCGAAGGAACTGATCATTGCCACAATCATGCTGATTCAAACCATTACTAATCGACCCCACTTCTTCCAATTTACACTTGACTTGCCTTAGAAATACTAATAGCTCCATTGAAAAACATAGAAACTCAAAAACACTCAGCCCGAGTGACCCAATTCACGAGACCACATCATCTCAATACCCATGAACCATCTCATACCCTCCTCACACGCATAATAGCATCTTCAACTGGCACACCCCTTCTGAAATACCTTCCGCGAATCCGAACATGTTTCTCCCATTCCTCTAATACTACCCTATAGACTCGATGATAACATAGGAAATATCCAAAGAATTCTTCACATTTAGCTGCAAAATCCCTGTCTTCAACCGCACAACAAACCCTAGATCCTTAGACACCGCGCTTACATCCTCAAACCCACTAGAACCAATATCGAGAGTCACCCACTCTAACCTGGTCCCAAATATAATCAAACTCCATCGCTCTGCTTGTACGTGAACACCTCCAAAGAAGCAACCCGATGGATTCCTTTTCTTGTACAACACATCCACAAGAAGCCTAAATTCTGAGTCTTTCTAAAACCTGCACCTGAATCGATAAGGCGAAATATAGCAAACACTCATCAAGTTCTTTGCTCGAATTACCCCTGATGTTTTCTTTTCTCAGTCATAAATAATCCACCAATGAATCGATAGCCAAAAACCGCACAAGCAGACAACCACGCGATCCAATTGTAGATGGTGCGCTTCCCCAGTTAGCTTTAAGCTACCATCACATAAATGTAGAACCCACAAGGATTCCTCCTTCTCAATTACCATGGTCTCGCACTGTCAACCCACAAAATATCTCGTGGCCTCTTGTTAAACTTTTCATGAACATTTCGATTATCAGCCACAATCGCATATTTGACCTTCTACCGGGTAATTGGTAGAACTCTTCGTAGAAACTTAATCAAAATCACACAACCGCTAACGTGCTCACAAGAGATAACCCACATGTGGAGTTCCTTACCAACATCTTCCAACGACACTGCACTAGGTACAACTACCACGAAATCAGTAAACCCTCCTGAACCCATGCTTGTCCACCAGTTGTACAAGTCCGTTCATTCCCCATTGACATCAACTGAAAGTTCGGGAATACATTCCAAACTCGAAGTCATGTTGCATCTAAAAATGATAATCAAGTTTTCACACCCCTCTTCATTTCAACCAAACTCCTTTCAATCATATTAAACCTTCCTCAGCATAGTAGCCACCGTCCCAAATGAATTTAATAGACTTAGTCATTGTCCACCATGATTCACAAATCGCTCTAAACGTTTCTCAAGGCATATGGCTACTCTACCACAGAATCCATATGCTACTCTGTCACTCCTACTTCGGTTATACCATCTCTTTTAAGAAACTTCTCGACCTCTGCTTTTCATACTTGACCTGCTAGCAATTCAACAACCGCGAGACACCTCCCGCCATGTCATTCCTCATCCTTCGCTACTCAAATGTTGCATCAAATCAAAATCCATCTCATTAGCACCTGAACTAATAAATTGCTTCCAACTCTAAGCCTCCTCGAAGTTCATCTTTCTCGAGCCATCAATATTCGAAACACCGATTCGATTCTGAAACAGCTACACACCGCCATCTCTGACAACCGTTCCTTAGACACTATTTCACCAAACCCTGTCCCAAAGGCAAATTAAGAAGACCATAACACTGGCGAGCCTTAATGCGTTCAACAAGGACGACGACACCACATCACTATCAAGAATTTCACCATGCTCGAAAATATCGAATCTCGTTACTCCATCAACAAAAATCTGAACATCCATAGTCCGATTGCCTCTTCTCCGCTGGAATTAAATGCGGAACCTCTAAATCATACACTAAAAAAATTTCCTTTCGAGTCATTCACTACCTTGACACATAAACAAACACCCTACCATCACACCAACACTGCGCGATAACCACTCATCAACATCATAGCAATCCATGCATAGCCTAAAAATCATAGGCAATACTAATACAAGCCTGAAACGATAGAACACCCTTCCACAGGACGACGACAATAGCTCGTTCAAATACGCAGGGAGATACATCATGCACTACATCTATAGTACCACTGCAACTTTTTGATGCCCCAATGATTACAAGCGCTCAACATCGTGTAAGAGTGAGGGGAAGAAAATGAAGGCATAAGCCTCGATGGAATCTAATCCACGATAACGAATCAAGAAGGGAAGTGCTCCTAACACCCTTGTAGCCTCTCGAAGATAAGTACAGACATCTCCGTATTGATCCGCAAGACTCTACTAGACTTGCTCATGACTCGTGAGACCCACGTGAACCTAGAGGTCTGATACCACACTATCACGATCCAAAGTTCCCTAAAGGCCGTGATGGCGCCCAACGTCGCTGTCGGGCAAGCCAACGATGAATTATCGACTTAATTACTTATTTTAAAAATTCTAAAATCATAAATCCATTAAATAAATAAAATAAACATCAGTACTCATAGGATCCCGTGAAATCTCTTTATAAATTTCCATATAAAGTATAAAGTACAAGGTAAAATGATAATAATTACGTGAACTACAATAATGAACATATTGTAGGAACTCCCAAAACCCGGTGTCACACGTGCATGAGTATCTATCGAGAAATATAATAAAATGCAACATCTGTCTGGAATACAAGTTAGACATTAGAATATAAATAACTGTGATGGAGACTCAGTATGCTACGGATCGTAACATGAAATGTAGCTTACCATAAATTCCTTGCAATAGCATTAGTACATAAATCAACACGTACCCAGTGAGTATCTAGCCTAAGCACGGAGAAGTAGTGACGAGGGGTCAACATTGACATTTATTAGTGGTTCAATAAATCAAGTATAACAGAAAGTAAACAAGTACGAGGCATGGTAAAAACAGTCTAACAAATTTTAGCACATGGTATGATCCTCCTCTAAACAGTAAATGTAAGCGCTCAATTATCGATCACTTCCTTAACCAGAGTGGCTATGGAAAATGGTCCCCACTAGATAGAACATCACAACTCAAATCAGGAAAACTCATGGATATGATGGCTTCTTGAAAAATATTACGCACGACGCTGCCTAGGCGAACGGCCCGCCCATAAGAGTATTTATAGAAATACCGAAGCGTATGATCCGATCCCATAATAATGTGTGCACTGCCGAGGGTCGAACGACACGAACCATAAAGGCATCTATTATACTGTTGAGGCGAACATCCCGCTCCCATTAGAATACGAAGCTTTAACGGGTCCTTAACCCCACTCACGAAGATACATGTGAGTTATGAAATATAAAGAAACTTTTAAATGAAAATGCACAACGTGTGAGAGTTTCGTAATGGAAAATAAAATTATTCTGCGACTAATCATGTAGCTCGTCAGATCTTTACAATAATGAGTCTATCACTTTGCAAGCCTAGTCTTAGGTCGCAAAGCAAAATAAGAGAAGTATACAGACAAGGATAACTCAAATAATACAATTAATGGATGGCGTAAACCTAAGTCTACCCAAAAAAAATCAGGAATCTTAACATATGCACGGACACTCGTCACCTCATACGTGCGTAGCTCCCACAACATGTAGCACATGAGAATATAACACTTACGGGGTAAATTCCCCCTCATAGTGATAGACAGGAGACTTACCTCGCTTCGAAGTTCCATAACCGGCTCTAACGCCTCTCTAGCTCCTCAAAACAATTCCCATCGGTCCGAAACTAGCCAAATAATATGCAAATCAATCTAAAATATACTCCAGTTCTTATAATTAATTAATTCATAACAATTCCTAACTCCCCTCGAAAAGGTAATAAAGTCAACCCTCAGGTCTACGTGCGCGGATCCCAAAAAGTCTTGAAGATAAACTTTACCTATGACCTCACGAACTCAAATATATGATTTACTCCTAATTCCATTTTCAAAATCGTTGTTAAAATCAAAAAATACCAATTTCTAGGGTTTCTCTTGAAATCCAACAATTTACACAATTTTTCCTGTATTTACAAGCCCATATCCGTATATTTAACTCACAACTTGTCGAAATTACTTACCTCATGAGTGACTATGAAAATGGCGGTCCAATCGCTCCAAGGCCGGCTCCCATGGAAGAAACGAAATGAAAATGAGCCAAACCCACGTACTTAACAAGGCCCTCAGCTCAACGATCATCGCACATGCAGACGAATTTGCGCTCCTGTGAGCTCGCTTTTGCGAGAAACATCTCGCTCCTGCAGAAGTCCACTACTAGCAGCCCATTGCACCTGCAGAAATTCTTCTGCTCTTGCATAATTGCAGGTGCTACACTGCCTCGCGAATCTGCGCATTTCCCCGCACCTGCGGTAGTGGCGTCGCTTCTACACATACGCAGGTGTGCTGCTCCTCTTCGCTTCTGCGACCACATGCCCAGCTCACCCAAGTCACTTCTGCTAGCTTCATCTCACTTCTGTGAAGTCGCTTCTATGACCAAGGCTTTGTAGTAGCAGTTGCACTAGCAAAACAAAAATTCCAGCAACTTCAACAAGGCTCAAATTGATCCAAACCCCATCAAAAACTCACCCGAGCCACTCGGGGCCTTAACCAAATATACCAACACATCCCAATATACAATACGAACTTAGTCAAAGCCTTAAATCACACCAAACAACATCAGAACTACGAATCGACGATCGAAACCTTTCTTTAAACTTTCAAACATTCAAGCTTCACCGAATGCATCCAAATTACATTTAAACATCCCGGAATGATGCCAAATTTTGCGTGCCAGTCACAAATCACGATATGAACCTATTTCAAGGCTCGCAACCCCAAACAGACATCGATAACGCCAAAGTTCACCTAAAACCAAACTTAGGAAATTCTATAACCTTCAAAATGCCAACTTTCCACGTCGAAATGCTCCCGGACCACCCAATAATCAACTCAAACATACGCCCAGGTTTGAAATCATCGTACACACCTATTGAAACCTTCAAATCCCGATTCCGAGGTCGTTTACTCAAAAGTCAAACCGTGGTGAACTCTTCTAACTTAAAGCTTCTGAACTCCAAATCAACTCCAAAATTCCCAAAATTCAATCTCGACCACACGTACAAGTCATAATACCTGAAGCGAAGCTACTCAAGGCCTCAAACCGCTAAACGACGCGCTACTGTTCAAAACGACCGTTCAGGTTGTTATAGTTGTAGCCCCATTCCCCCGTTTTATTGCTCATTTTATGCTTAATAGTTACTATGTGACTTGCAGGGGTAGTTGGTTCGGTTCCAGAAATATTTCGGAATGAGTTGAGACACTTAGTCTCAAGGTTTGAAAGCTTAAGTAAAGAGGGTGACCGAGTGTGAATTTTATGTAAATGGCTCCGGAATTGAGTTTTGATGGTTCCGATAGATTTGTTGAGTGATTTTGGACTTTGGAGTATGTCCGGATAGTGATTTGGAGGTCCATAGTTGAATTAGGCTTGAAATGGCGAAAGTTGAAAAATTAGAGGCTTTGGAAGTTTAGAAGTTTGACCTAGAGTTGACTTTGTGGTTACCGCGGTCAGATTTTGGTTCCGATAGTTGGGGTAGGTTTGTGGTGTCATTTACGACTTTAGTGCAAAATTTGAGGTCAATCGGGCTTGATTTGATAGGTTTCAGCATCAATTCTAGAAGTTGGAATTTCTTAGTTTTTATTAGGCTTGAATTGGGATGCGATTCGTGTTTCTGATGTTGTTTGATGTGATACATGGGACTCTACTAAGTTCGTATCGTGTATTAGGATGTGTTGGTGTGTTTGGTTGAGGTCCGGGGGGCCTCGGGTGGAGTTCGGATGGTTAACAGATTGAAAATTAGGCCTAGAGCATTATTGAAGCTGGGAGTCTTCTGGTGTGAACGCACCTGCGAAGGGATTGGCCGCTGGTGCGAATAGTGAATCACAGAAGCAGCCTGGAGAGGAGTGTGCAGTGGTCGCAGGTGCGAGAGAATTTCTGCATCTGTAGGGTCAGAGATGTGGAGTAAGGAGCGCAGAAGCGAGCTCAAAGAGGAAGCTCTAGAGCGCATATGCGAAGGGAGTTACGCAGATGCGGACTCGCACTTGCGCGTGTGGGATCGTAGAAGCGAAGGCAGAGATCCCAAGTTTTGTCGCAGAAGTGGAGAAATGTCCGCAGCTGCAGGATCGCAGATGCAGTTAAGTGGGTCGCAGGTGCGAAAGCACTGGCAGTGTTATATCCGAAGGGTTTCGTGATTTTTCTCATTTTGGACTTTCCAAACTCGAATTGGGGCGATATCTAAGAGGGATTTTGAGGGGTTTCTTGAGGTAATTCAGCTGTGATCATTTTCATTCAATAAATTTGGTTCCCCATTGAATTTCCCACCTAGTTTGTGTGTTTTTTAGGTGTAATTTTGGGGGTTGAGGTTAGGGATTTTGAGAGTTTAATTTGGGCATTTGAGTGGCGATTTGGTGTTGGATTTTGGTAAATTTGGTATAGTTGAATTCGTGGTTGAATGGGCTTCTGGATTTTGTGACTTTTATTGGATTCCGAGACGTGGGCTCGGGGGTCGGCTTTGAGTTGACTTGTTGACTTTTGATTAAGAATTTTGTATTTTCTTATGGAATTGATTGCTTTAGCTCATGTTGATCGTATCGAATTGTTTGTGGCTAGATCCGAGGCATTCAGAGACCATTTCGCGAGGCAAGGGCTTGTTGGAGTAGAGCTTTGCTCTGTTTGAGGTAAGTGACACTTCTAAACTTGGATCTGAGGATATGAAACCCAAAATTACGTGTTATGTGATTGGTGTTGAGGTGACACACATGCTAGGTGCCGAGCGTGTGGGTGTGCACCGTAAGAATTGTGACTTGGTCGATTCCATGGAACTGTATATTCGAATAATCTTATTGTTACCCGTACTTTCACCACATGTTAGAGCAGTTGAGCTGCCAGTCATGTTAGAAATCCCACTTAGGCTACGTGTTGGTACTGTTGAGACCCACAGAGGTCATGTTACATGTTGAACTATTTGCTCAACTTGCCATTTTATACTCAGTTGCAGTTATTATATGCATATCATATCTTAGTCTCTGTTGTCCTTTGTTGATACATCGTATCATCATTGTTTAGGCTGATTATCATGATTCTTGTGAGCTTGGGAGACTAGAGAGACTATTGACTAAATGAGGCTGAGGGTCTATTGTGATTGATATTCGTTGGATCGAGCTATCCGTTGCAACAATCTTATTTGATTCATGCCAGGATTTGGCTTATTATAGCGCTTAGGCTGGATCGGCCCCTCCGGAGTCTGCACATCCACGGTGGGTGCAGTTGCTAGTAATTTATTTGCATTTGGGCTGGATTTGCCCTGGTTTAATTTGCATTCGAGCTTGATCAGTCTTGTTCTGTGTTGAATTTTATTGCAACACTTGAAAGTATGTCTAAATTTTTGTACCGTTCCTTGTAGATTATAAATTTCTGAGATATCACTGTCATATTTTTCTGTAACCTTTCGTTCTTTAATGCTGAATGTGGACTGTAATACTTGAACCCATCACTACTTTCAGCCCAAAGGTTAGATTTATTACTTATTGAGTTGGTTGTACTCATGCTACACCCTATACCTCGTGTACAGAACTAGGTGTGTCCGGTCACGGGGTTTACTGATTCATAGAGTTCAGACATTCCGAGATCATCAAGGTAGCTTCTTTGGCGTCCGCAGGCCTTGACTCTCCTTCCCTGTCTTTCAGTTTATTTATTCAGTTCTACTTTCCAGACTATGCACCAGACTATGTCATTACGTAGATGCTCATGACACCCCGGTTTTTGGGAAAACTTATGTATTGTGTTATAATATCTTATTTAGTTTTATGAAATTTTTGTTCATTCAAACTGTTTTAGTCTATTTCAAAGTTGAAAGTGTTGGAAATGTCTGAGTAGTCGGCTTGCCTAGTATCATGATGGCGCCATCATGACAGGTTGGGTTTTGGGTCGTGACAATTAATTTGGCAAATTCCCTTTTCACATAAAGATCATTTTTCTTCTAATGTGGTATACTTGCTTAGCATATAAATAGACAGGTAAGTATATAATTCTCTTTGATATTGGTTGAGTGTCTTCGTCTTTTCTTAATTGCTTTTTGAGGATGTATATTGTCACGATCCAAAATCCAACTAGTCGTGATGGCACCTAACACAACCAGCTAGGTAAGCCAATAACCAACTGTCAAATTCAATTAAATTTATTAAGAGAGGAAAAGATAATAAGATTGCTTCTATACAAGAATTTCCCAATAACTGGTAGTACAAATCATGAGCGTCTAAGACTTAGATTTCTTACAAAACTGAATTGAAATAATTAGAACATCTGTTTGAAATGTAAATGAACAGAATTTGAATATAATGCTACCAGGGACTAGTGATAGCCATAACCGGAACGCAAATACATCTTCCAATACAGCTCCCGCCGTACACTGCAACATTAGCATCCAACATCAGCACGCAAGGTGTAGAAGTATAGTATGAGTACAACCAACCCCATGTACTCAATAAGTAACAAACCGAAATATAGGTTGAAAGTAGTGACGAGCTGGGACAAGGGTTAGGGTCCAACTCCAATAACCAGCAACAGTTCATAACAATATAATGAAGATGGTGCGAGAAATAACTCAGCACGTACACAATTACGGAAAATAGACATGCTTTTCAAGTATAACAGTAAATCTCAAATCTTTCATCGAAAACCCCCAAAAATATATGAGTAGGTTTGAAAACCGTGATTTTCCAAAAACCTGTCAACAATAAATAAGAGGTTTCATTTTTCAGATAGCATGAGGAAAGTACATCTCTATGCTTACATGTCGATACACAGCTGATATCATGAATGTCACCAAAACCGGGTAGCATGATGAAATGCAATCTTTGTGATGAACTCATGTACACACACACTAAGAGTACTCAATCTCACTATCTCGTATTCTCACTCATCATGCTTAATATTCAGCACACTCAGTCATTCAGTACTGTATAGGGCAGATCCAGCCCAAATGCAAATAAACCAGGGTACATCCAGCCCAATGCAAATGAACCCAAAATGCAAATAAACGAGGGAAGATCCAGCCCAATGCAAATGAACCAGGACAGATCCAGCCCAAATGTAAATGATTGCTATAAATTGCGCCCACTGTGAATGTGCAAACTCTGGAGGGCCGATCCAGCCCAAGCGCTATAATAAGCCAAATCATGGCATGAACCAATAAAGCCTGTTGCGGCGTCCAGCCCGATCCCATAAATATCACTCACACCAGGCCCTCAGCCTCACTCAGACATCAATCTCTCCAGTCTCTTGGGATCACAACACTCATGGTAAGCAGCCAAATCGATGATATGAGATGTGACAATATGGAATAACAGAGACTGAGATATGGTAGTGATGAATGCGACTGAGTACATAACTGCAATTAAGCAAATAACTCAACAGCAAAGAACAACCACTGTGGGTCCCAATAGGACAAACATATAGCCTAAACACATTTTCTAGCATGAATCACAGCTCTAGTGCTATAACACATAGTGTACAGTACAAGTATTCATAAAGATAGCTACACAATTCCATGGAATCGACTAGATCAAAATTTCTACCGTGCACGCCCACACGCCCGTCACCTAGCATACGTGTCACCTCAACATCAATCACATAACACGTAATTCGGGGCTTCATAACCTCAGAACCAAATTTAGAATTGTTACTTATCTCAAATTGAGCAAACCTCTACTCCAACAAGCCCTAATTCAATACCGAGCAAGACAAAAAATGCTTCAAAAATGCCATCCTGCACTTACCAACCTCCAAACGGCTTGAAACTTGCCAAAAGCAACTCAAATACATCACATAATGCCTAAGAAAACAATTTCAAATGATAAAGGTTGAATCCTTAATCAAAAACCCAAAATCGACCAAAAAGTTAAACTGGGGATCGCCCCTCGGAACCTGACAAAACTTATAAAATCTGACAACCCTTTCAATTACGAGTCCAACCATACTAGTTTTACCCAAATCTGACTCCAAACCGACGTTCAAAACTTAAAATCTCACTATATGAAACTTTAGGCTAAAACACGTAATTTATCTTTACAATTTCATAATTCAAATGCCAAAAAATCGAAGATATATTCATGAAATATATGCAAAAGCGAGTCGATAACACTTACCCAATCCATATGGCAAAATTTTGCTTCAAAAATCGCCCAATTCCGAAGTCCATAGCTCTATATGTGATAAAAATGGCAAACCCTCAAACTTAAAGCATTCTGCCCAGTGTTTCCGCATTTGCGGACAATAGTTCGCACCTGCGGCCTTCACTTCTGCAGAGCAAGGTCACGCATCTGCGAGATAGCCTTGGCCAACAGCGGCAGCTTCTGCGATGTCCAGGGTCGCTTCTGCGATCTTGCTTCTGCGCATGTCGTACCGCTTTTGCGAAGCCTCCCTAGCCAGCCTTCCCCAGGTCGCTTCTGCAACCAGCTTCACGCTTCCGCGAGCACGCACCTGCTGTCCCTCATACGCAGGTGTGGAGACACCAGCAACCAAAAATTCCAGCAACTTCAACAAGGCTCCAAACGATCCAAACCCCGTCCGAAACCCATCCGAGCTACTCGGGACCTCATCCGAATATACCAATAAGTCCCGTAACATAGTACGGACCTACTTGAGGCCTCAAATCACACATAGCAACATCGAAACGATGAATCACACCTCAATTCAAACTCACATGAACTTTGAACATTCAACTTCCAAAGCTCGCGCCGAAACATATCAAATCAACCCGCAATGAACTCAAATTTTGCACACAAGTCCCAAATGACATAACGAAGTTATTTCAATTCCCGGAACCTCAATCTGAATCTGATATCCTCAAAGTCAACTCTTGGTCAAACTTATGATCTTTCAATCTTTCGAATTTCCAACTTTCGTCAATTAGCGCCGAAACCTTCTAGAAGTATCCAAATGCAAATCTAGGCATATGTCAAAGTCCAAAATAATTACCCGGACCTAATAGAACCATCAAAACTCCGTTCCAGGGTAAAATTCACAAAAGTCAAATTCGATCAACTCTTCTAATTCTAAAGCTTCAATCGTGAAATTTATCCAGCCAAATAAATTCCGAATAACCTGAAAACCAAAACCGACGATTCACACAAGTCATAATACATCACACAGAGCTACTCATGCCCTGAAACTAGCTAAGTGAAAATTCTCAAAATGACCGGTTGGGCTGTTACATCCTCCCCCATTTAAACATACGTTCATCCTCGAACGTGCCAAGAATCGTTCCAAAGCCATCAAATCGCCGTGTAACCTTACCATGCACATACCCGGGGGTGATCCCCCCACCACCTAAATTCACATAAGCCTGACGACACAACCAAATAGAGGATCCTTAATCCATCCTTAGCCAATAAACCTTGGAACCCAATTTCTAACATCCAGAATTCCCTACAAGACTCGAACCTCGTATCCACACACTGTATAAGTTTGAACAAGCTGTATCAAGTCATAACCATAGCCCAAGATGTAATCACATGATATACCACATAACTCAAATGCTCGTAGCAATAGTTTCTAGCCATAATAACTGCTCAAAACAAACCGGATACCGGTAATAACCTCATATCAAACAAAACTTCATTCTAAAACCTTCATACACTGCCAATGATGAAAGAAACACGCAGAAACTCATAACCACTTATCAAATCAACAAATCATGGAGCTCCCTCTCCTTCAACAAGAATTATAGCTAATTTCTAAGCCAATTAGCGACATTATCTTTCCAAATATACCACAAGAAAATCCGATAGCACCCATTCTAGGTCCAGTATTGTTACTTTATCAAGCCTAACTATCCTATTGACATGTGACACCAATAATACCTAGAATCACAACCTGTGCAATCCGTGCACCAATATGCAATAACTCAAATGTACCCAAAATGGAAAATGACTCAATTGAGAGAACCGCCCTGCAAACTTAACAAGTACCACCACAACTGCAATGCTATGAACCCATCATACATGGTAGAACCAAGACACGTGAATCTAACACAAAGGATCATATCCCAACATAACCCAACTGCAATGCGTGACCCCGTCCAAACATTGGTCCATATGAAATACTTTAGGCCGCCATGCTCAAAATCAACAACCACGCGCATTTCGACATCAAGTAACCAAGGGTGCATGACCATAACCACGGAGAAACAACTAAAACAATACCATATTCCAGATAGAACATAATCAATGTGCAATCAGTCACAAAACACCCTAATACCCCTCTTGCTCAAATTCCGCTATAAGGCTCAAATAGAACCACAAAAAGTCTGCACACAACCAATGAATCACAACCCCTCGTAGCATAGGAAAGTAACTCATAGAACTTATCAGAACATGAATAAGCTCAACTCTTACAGGATAGCACCTCCCTTAACAATAGTAGTATGGGGTCAACCAATCAGACGTGGTGTAGAATAAACATTCTCATTAGGCCTACTAATGGACCCCAAATCAACTCCGGTCACCTACAAATAGATACATAACCTTCCGAAAGTCCACAATAACTGAACCATAACACATACTAACATCTCGCCAACTTTGGCCACATATGCACAGTCCACAACCACAAAACAATCTGTTTTCGAGAACAACCGGTCTCCAGATCTATAGAACACACGAATCACCATATCTGATCCCAACTCCACCGCTCGAAGGTCTAGAACATCTCTCATACACGATCATCCCACGAGGAATACTTCGATAATTCTTCCATGCCACATAGAAAAATCTGAATATCAACAGTCGATCAACCAGGTGAGTACCGCAATACTAATGAAGCATCCGTAAGTCAAAACTAAGTGCGACTTCTGATATGCGCACCCTTCACAAGCAATACCGAGTAGTTATAACATTCATCTAATCATCGGAAACCATCCATGCTGTCTAAGAATTTATGGTCTACCCTTAAAAATTGACCCGTGCCCTTGCACATGCAAATCTTAATCCCACACAACACACCACATCTTTCATGCCATCATCGGAAAAGTACGACAATCTCATAATCAACTCCGAGTCACAAGCAAACTACATACTCAATTACCAGGAACCTTCCATTTTATCTCATCCAGAAGAAAATAGCAATATGCAATATATTCCTCACGCTAGTAGGAAATATACACCTCTAACTATAGAAATCCTTGAGAGCACTTTGAAGTCCATTTGCACACAATCAAGCGATCAGAACTGAATCTCTCTAACTGAACCAAGCCACACGAGTCGCCAAACCCAAGAGTACTGCCACAAAAGACCTGTAGAGAGTCACCACATCATGAAAACCAAAAGAACCGATAATACCCATTATCGTGCTGATCCAACCTCCTACCAAACTGGTATATTTCTCCGAGTTCCTTCCGAATCACCCTCAATGTGACACTTCTCCTTACCAGCACACCACGATCCTTAACCAAAACACACCCCACGAGATCCTAAAATAAAATCATACTGCCCTAAGGCTCATAAGCCGTTGTATCCCCCCTTAAGCACCTAAAAAGTACCGCAATCAAGACTCCCACTCCAAAGAGACCTTCCGTGAGTCTAAAGTCATTTCCTTCACCATGAAAATCCAATAAATTTGCTAAAGAGGAAAGAAAATATGAAAGGTTTGAAAAAAAAAATTAAGGTTTTAAAACAATGGAAGGAACACGAAAGATAGTAAAATGATATGGCAATTTTTGCATTTGTACCCAAATAATCGAAGCACTCTTGCGTGTGATACGCATGCATTGCACTTGTCTAGAAACTAGTAATCTAAGAAATTTGAGAGTTACAAACTAACAATTTGGTTTATTCCAAAATGAATTCAATCACCAATTAAGGATCAAATGAATGAGTTTTTTAAGGTGTGTCTTAGCGAGCGAAAGAAACAATCGTTACAACGCCAGCTAGCTACCATGTGTTGTGGCCATAAATATGAACAGGATAATTTTTTGATTTATCTATCATTATAGGCAGACAACACTAACAAAGATAAAGTGACAGACATATAAAAAAAATTGATTCATCATCTTGGCTAGGGTAGGTGGTGCTGGGTTCCGTGTCCTTGGCAGGCTCGACCATCGGACATCCGTTCATTACGAACGTGAGAAGACAGGAAAACACAAGCTCAAACTTGAGCATTCCATTACCTGTGGAAGTAAAGGAAGCATTTTCAGTGAATAAAAACTAAAATTTCCATTAGGTCGAGAGCTAAGAGAGATTGGAAAGGTTTATATAAGAGTGTGCCTAGCGTCTTTCGCTCTCTTTTATTAGAAGAAGGAAGGGGCGTGACCCCACTCAGCTCGAAGAATTAATTCTTTGAACTAATCCATACTTTTCCTTTCCTTCTCCTCGCTACTGTTGCATGGAAGGCTAGGGTGGTTTTTAAAAAGCGCGAAGACAGAAGACGTCATAGGGAACCAATTTCTATCGTTTTCCCCCTCTGGTGGTCATTCATCCTTTTGATGACTCGCAGTCGAAAGAGTTGGTTGGCAGTTCAACCCTCCCCCTTAGGCATAGCTCCTTGCGAACACCTCAATACAGATCACCAAACAAGAGATGCTAGCATTGATTTTAGAAAAAACAACATTGATTGGTTGAAGCATGCTTCGATTAGCTTCTAGCTAGGTAACAAGAGAGAGATTGGCATTGGAGAACAAATAAAATGACTACGTAAGTTGTAGCGTGCTAGCGCGCGTACTCTTCCTCTATGAGCGAGACTCTATCTAGATCTATGGATCTCATCTCCCCAGCATGAAAGCGAGACTCCATCCAAATCTGCCACTCCTTAGGCGAGGCCTTCTATTCTATGAACACCCCACCACTGAATGATTCGCTTTCAAGTTCTCGCCTCCGACCCGGGAGAACACAGGGTCAAGACAAGCCCTGACCTGGGGAGTAGTATGAAGATTCAAAAATCACTTAAGATGAACTACCCAGGGATACGGTGGCATGAATGGAATCTTTACTCCCTTAATTTGAAGTTTTAAAATTTGAGCTTTGAAATGAAAAAATTTACGTTAGGAAGCAGTTTCACCATTAATGGATATACGCAGTTCAAATTTGAATTAATTGAACAAAAAAGTATCTGATACAGGATAACTAAACTAAAAATACCATATAAGATATTGTCATCAAATGTTTTAGCTTTAGAAAAGCTATTGGAGTTTATTTTAGCAAAATAAGAATGTAATTTCACTACTGCAGCATGTATTGTTGTTTTTTTTTTTTGGCTAAGATGTAGTTTTTATTAATAGAAATAAAGTACAAAAGTGGAGGAGGACATAAACCTTACCTCCCAAAAGAAAATGCATGTACTCTTAATCATCCTAGAATGATTACTAATTGTACCTAGATAGTAGTGAGGAGTTAGACCTATGGTGATGTAACGATTGTTTATTTTATATTGATAGACAATCATATGTACAAAAACAATGTGAGATTTTTCTAGGTCAACTATACAAAAATGTACTCTTGTTCCTAGTTCTACCAAGTAGATGAAGGATGTGGTCCCTTCTATATACATCTGACAAACTATCAGGGGTGTTGAGAGTTCCCAAAAAAATAGACAAAAAATATGAGCTATCTTCAAATTTGCTTTGGCCTTGAGGGCAAGGAAAGCCCAGTTGAAGATGTCTATCAGAGAATTCCATGTGACTGGACAGTACGTTATTTGTGTCTTGAATTCTTGATAGCTAAATATTGTGTTGCTTCCATCTTCCTGTTGAGTTTTGATTGTTGAGCTGGCTGTTTGTGACTTTTGAAATTCTGTTGTTGCTGTTGGTTCTGAAGCTGGGGTGTTGAACTGAGTGGTGGGGTTGCTGCTGTTGAGTATGTGTATGTGTCACATTTCTTTTGTTGAGTTGTCTGTTTAGTTTGCTGCTTCTGAAGGTCAATGTGTTCAGTTGATGTGGCTTTCTATGGTGTATGTGTTGGATGACAGTTCTGTCTTCTTTTGAGTCAGCAGTTAAGTGACTGACTGGCTTTTTGTGCTTGTGAAGTTGATGCCTCTTGGTGGTTCTGTGTGTGTGCTGCTTCTGCTGGACATCTGAAGTTTGTGTTTGTGTGACTTGTGACTTCTGCTGGAATGATGTTTCCCTGTTTATGTAGCTGCTGCTGTGAAGTTGTGTGTTGATTGGATTGTGTTTATGAGGTTGTTGCATATTGATTGACCTGTGATCGAAGGTATGAGATAAGGTCCTTGATGATTACTGTAGTTGTAATAGAATGAGCACTAACAGTGCCAATACCACACATTGCAAATGCAGCAATGATCTGGACCTATCCAAGCTGCCTGAAGTGTTTGTAAGTTTGGTGGCTTCAAAGGTGACATTGGTGATTTTATCTTCTTTTTTGGTTATTTGATTCTGAAAAGTGAGGTTATTTCTACCTTTAATGTGTCTCTCCTGCTGCTGGTGTGTCCGTTGGATTGTGTGCTGTATTTGCTACCCTGAGCATCTATCTTTTTCTGGTTTGGTAGTGATGTGTGTTGATTTGCCTGAGTTGACATTCAGCTGGCTGACTGGTTTGATGTTATGATGAGATTGCACAGTGTGATTGGGGTCCAGTATGATTGTCAAAGTAGCAATGAGCATTAGAAATGTTGATACCACACATTGCTTTTTCAGCAAAAACTGAGCCAGGTAGTGTACCATTTGCTGTGAATGACTGTTCCGTAGGTTTGAGGTGTTGATGGGTAGGAAGGTGAGCTGTTGTTGCTGGCTTTTGGGGCTGGTGTTGCTTTGTGTGTGTTTCACCTGCTGTTAGTGTGGTATTTGGTCTGGATTTGTAAGTTGTATTTGGTACCTTGGATATTTGTCTTCTTTTAGGCTAGAACTGATGTTTGTGGCATTTCCTGAGAAAAGTTTGAGTTGGATATCTGATTTGATGTTGTGGTAAAGTTGCATCTTGCAATTCTTGATTTTGAGAACAAAATAATGGAAGTCCAAGTTGATTACCAAAGTAGCAATAGGAATTGCATCTTTGGTAATAAGCTGGATCAACCAGTGTACCTGCAAAATTAGCAAACAAGTTAGAAGAAAGGATTGGTTGCAGGCTTTGTTTGATCTCGGGTTCTTTCTAAAGATCATTTGTTGTGGGTGACTGTTCCATTTGAGTGGATGATGAGACTTGTGTTGGTTATGTAGGGGGTTTGGCATGTGCTGGTTGGTTCTTGTGATAGTTTTGGAAGGCCAGATTAGAGGATATTCCTTGTTCTGTGAATGTTGAAAGGAGTATACAGGTGCTGGCAGGCGGAAAGAAAGAAAGGTGAGCAGTTGGTGATCATGTGCTTGCAGCTTGATTGTTGGTAGGGTGTCTAGTTTCTTGCTTTTGTGGGGCTGTCATGCTTGCCCATTGGTTAAAGGCAAAGGGGGAAGTCCAGAAGAGTGCTGCAGTTGTAGCAGGTTGAGCACTGGAGTTGCTAGTACCACAAGTTGTAATTTTAACAGAGTCTTATTCCTTTTAGCTGCAATGGACAAGGCTGCCATGAGGAAGTCTAGAATAAGACGTGAACTGTTGGACTGGTGTACTTCTTCTATCTGGCATTTTGAGAACAGCGAGGGCAGCTTTGAGAGATGACCCCCTAGGAGCTTCTTCTGCAAAATGGAGCAGACAATGTTAGTGAAAAAATGTTGCTTCAGTGGTCTATTCCCAATGTTATTCTTCTATGTTTTCATCATTTTATTTCTTATTCTTTATTCTTTGCTATCTTGCTGCCTTAACTCTTATGTAAGGGCATTGCATTTTGTCTTCATTCACAATATTCCTGCCTTGTGAATCTAGCTGCCAGAAATCATGACATTCAAGTCTTCCAGACTCGAGGGCATAATTTGCTAGATGGTCAGCTAGTTTGTTTCCCTCCCTGTATATGTATGACACCTTGAATGTGAAGTCTTTTCTCAGTTGCATTATCTCCTCCACTTGATCAGCTATACACCAAGGTGGCTTCCATGTACCATTGATTATGTTTTTGAGGAGCATGGAGTCTGTTTGGAGCCATATGTGTGTGTAGTTGTGGGATTTGCAGTGCTTTAGGGCCAATATTGCTGTTAGTATTCTCAATTGGCAGAATAATTCTAGGGAAGGAAAAACAATATAAAACCAGAAATTTAGAAGAAAAATAAATGAATTCGAGCCCACTGAATTCACAGTGTTTCCTTACGGAACTTAATCTCCTCCTATTACCCGAGGTTGTGGATTACTTCCTCTCTGAATGGAACGGATTACACACTGGTGTAACGATACTTCAAACCTCAGTGTTTCAACGAAGACAAATGGCGGTAGCAAATCACACTTACTGTTGCTTTGTTGTAGTTAAAACAATGCAGAAGAAAGAAGGAGATTTCAGAATTTTCATAAGAAAAATATGAGGGAATGGCCTGCTATTTATAGCCAACAGGTTGGGTTTAAATGAAGAGGTGCAACTCTTCAAGATGACCGTCCACGTAAACGGCTATTACGTAAATGGCTATTTACGCAAAATACACGTTCGATTTGGTTTAAATATTAATATTTAACATATACATTTAGTCCAAAAAATTAATTCATCAATTAGATCATTTGACCAAAGCCGAAGCCAAACGAGCGATGACAGCGCGAGGCTTGACTTCTTCTCAACTCTTTAAGAGCTAGAAGAAGGGTAGTCATATATATACTCAACAAATGAGCTTTCCTCCTCCAATATGGGATAATATTTCTTTGTAAAGAAAGAAAAATCAAAATTTAATTTTTCCCTCCATTTTCCATTCACCCTCTTTTAAGCTAAACGAAGCTTAAAAACCCAACCATCGCTAGTTATTTGCTACACTGCAGCTACCTATGGTTGTAACACCAAGCCTAATTCGGATGAGATTTTGTTTAGTTATTGTAACCTAACCTAAAGTAAGTCCGTAATGTGCTAGGGCACTTGCTCATCCATAATCTCTTTAAATCAGAGTAGTACATATGTTTTTAGCTTTCACAGTTACTATAATGATTCCACCCCCGAATAATATGGTATAGATGAACCTTTCCAAGAAAGACATAACATAATTAATTAGGCTACGCATTCTGATGGTGAAATACGAATACTCCCTCTAGTCCTATTTACTTGTCACTCTTGTTAAAAATAATTATTTCAAAAAGAATTTACTTTTAGAAAATCAAGAAAGATTTAATAATTTTTTTTTTTTAATTTTGTGCTTACTACAATAAATGTTCTGAAATGAAGTACAAAAGTTGAGATGTCAAAGAACAAATAAGAACAATATAGTTAAGTAATCCTTATTATTTATGTTTATTTAGAAGGTGTGTAAAAAGTTAAAAGTGATAAGTAAATATATAGAATGCAGAGTATATATGGGCAAAAATTTTATAGCTAGTCATTTTTACCGCTGATCAATCAAATTTAGCAACATAATCAAAAGTCAACTATATTTAGCGGTACATTAGCACTGGAACAATTTGTTGACAAAAATATCCCTACTTTATTTATAAAAGTTATGCGACATGACCTCATACTCTGTTTGAGCAGAATCTCGTGACATCAATCTACAGATTAAAGTAAGCTCTCACGATTATTGTTATGATTCTTCAAATTTTTTGGTTTAATCTTCTTATTCTTCTCACTGCGTTAATCTACGATTCTTCTCGTTTGTAATTGAAATCATAACTAATAATATCTGCATTGCTATATATTATTATAAATTTTATATGAAAAACGTTTATTATGTGCTTGATTGTGTAACATATAAATGTAATTTAATTTTCAGTACTTTATGCTGTCATTAAACACCGAAAATGTTTAGTTGATTAAAAAAACATAGTTAAAGTAATGGCAAATGAATTAATTGCAGAACAAAATATCCAGTATAATATGTTGGACCTTTCTGAATTGATATATAAAACTTACAAACTTCCAGAATATTATACATGTAGTATCTGTGATTCAAACCAGAAGAACACATCTAAGTTTTTAAGGTTCCCCAAAGGCTCAGAATAAAATGCTGGACTTCTGTGATTAGATATGTGAAAATTACAAACTCTCCAGCATATAGTACTGGAGGTATCTTTGACTCAAAAATAAAAAAAAGCTGCATAAAATGGTGCAGAACAAAACACCAGTATAATATGCTGGACCTTTTTGAATTGATATGTAAAACTCACAAACTTCCAGTATATTATACTGGAAGTATCTGCCATTCAAACCAGAAGAACACATCTAAGTTTTCAAGGTTCCCATAATGCCCTGAATAAAATGCTGGACTTTTATGATTAGATATGTGAAAACTACAAACTCTCCAGCATATAGTACTGGAGGTATCTTTGACTCAAAAATAAAAAAAAGCTGCATAAAATGGTGCAGAACAAAACACCAGTATAATATGCTGGACCTTCCTGAATTAACATGTAAAACTCACAAACTTACAACATATTATACTGGAAATATCTGTCATTCAAACCAGAAGAAAACATCTAAATGCCTATTGTTCCTCTAATGTCCTGACTTTATAAAATGCTGAACTTTTGTGATTAGATATGTGAAAACTACAAACTCTCCAGCATATAGTACTGGAGGTATCTTTGATTCAAAATCAGAAAAAATGCTGCATAAAATAGTGTAAAATAAAACATCAGTATAATATGCTGAACCTTTCTGAATTGATATGTAAATTTCACAAACTTCCCGCATTTTATACTAGAAATATCTGTGATTCAAACTAGAAGAAAACATCCAAATGTCTACTGTTCCTCTAATGTCCTGAATAAAATGCTGGACTCTTGTGATTAGATATGTGAATACTATAAATTCTCCAGCATAAAATACTGAAAATTTCTCTGATTCATCATACAAGAAACAAAAATGTGAATGGCTAATCTTTCTCCCGTTTCTTAAATAAAATACGGGATACTAATATCGAATTATTTGTGTACATTAAATGTAGGATGCATACAAATTTCTTGATTATTTCTTTTGATGAAAAATGGACACCAGATTACAAGTATTTAGATCATAAAGCGAAGCTTCTGCTTATAAATGACGGAACCTCATTTGACGAATTCATTAATAAGATTTTTGAAGTTATAGAGTTCTACAGAAACAAGTTTGAAGCAACAGTATGGCTCAATATCAACCTAGGTACCGGCAAGAGAATACATGTAACAAAAGACGAAAAACTTACTTCATGTATGATGCTTTTAAGATACTATCCATACTACAAAGGATGCAAATTTGTTGTTGATGTATCAGAAATACTTTCTGAAATTTTTAATGAAGATCAACAACAAGAATATAATGCAATAATGGAGATTTACAATCAACAATTATTGAAGGCAACCACATATATACCAGAAGAGCAACACATGCTGATTTCCGAAATTACAATGGAAAATGAGAGTGTAATTCCTGTAAAAGATCAACACTTTGAAACATTGCACACAATTGAAGGGAGAAAAAGGAAAGAAAAAGGAAAGGCAAAGAATCCTCATCAATAATACTAAAAGAAAATGCATCATTGGATGATGTAAAACTGGGGTCTGTTTTTCAAGACAAAAATGTTATGATTAGATGTTTTTGCTTAGCAACAATCAAGGAGCACTTTGAGTTCTATGTTGAAAGATCAAGTAATACAAGATACGCTTTGATATGCAGTGATGAAAAGTGTTGTTGGATTGTTCGAGGTTCAAGAATTAACAAATCAACACTTTTCAAAATAGTTAAATTTTAGAGAAAACTTGAATGCTCGGTTGACCTTAGAAAGTCACATCAAAGACAAACGACTTCAAATGTGATAAAAGATTGCATGATTGAAAAATTAAGAGACATAGCTACTGAAGTAATGCCTAAGTTTGTTATTTCAGAAATGAAAAGAACACATGGAATAGATGTTGGCTATGGAAAAGCACGGTGTGCTATTCAAAAAAGGATATCTTTATTAAGAGGAACAACATAAGAAAATTATGAGCAGTTGCTTTCATATTTGTATGTGATGAAACAAAAAACCCAGGAACTTATACTAATATTAAGAGAGATGCAGAAAACAGGTAAAAAAATTGTAAAAATTTAATATTTCTTTTATTTTTTGTCATCATTATTTCCAGCTCATTAGTGAATACTGCAAATGACACAACAAACTCTCCATTGATATTAAATATAATACTGCATTTTGATATGAAAAATATAGATTCAAAATGCATTATTAATGGTTCAAAATCACCAGTATAATATACTGGTTTCATATGCAAAATCTACACAATCTCAAGGCAATTATTCTGCAAGTATCTTTGATTCATAGCAGAAACACACATTTGCTAATATTCATTAGTATGCAGCTTGTCATACCAGGAAGTTAAATTCTATTTACTTTTCAATGTAACAGGTTTCTTTACATGTTTTTTTATGTATGGGGCGCCAATTTCTGGGCGAAAATATTTTCGAGCACTTATTGTTGTTGATGGAGTATTTCTAAAAAATAAATATAGAGGCGTTCTATTAGTGGCAATTACAAAGGACGCAAATAATCAGATTTTTCCTTATAGCATTTGGGATAGCAGATTCAGAGAATAATGAGTCGTACGAATGGTACTTCAGAGAATTAAGAAAAGCAATTGGCATTCGTAAATATTTAATGATCTTATCAGATCGACGCAAGGCAATTGCAAATGGATTTGCAGAAGTTTTTCCTGAATGATACCATGGTATTTGCATATATCATTTAGAGAAGAATCTAAAGCAAAGAAGAGTAAGAAACACCATAATAAACCTGTTTCAAAGTGCTGCAAGAGTATACAATCAATTAGAATTTGATGACTTTATGTCCCAAATAGCTGCTGTTGATAAGAAAACATTCAACTACTTAATGGAGGAACCACCAGAAAGATGGGCTCGTTCACATTGTCCAAGACGACGATATGGTATGCTAACAACAAATATTGTTGAGTCAATGAATAATGTTTCAAGTTGTGTAAGAGAATTGCCATTTATAACAATGATGGATTTCATACAAGAAAAATTGCAAATCTGGTTCTATGAAAGAAGGACAGCAGCAGAAGAAATTTTTCGTGAAATATCAAACTGGGCAGAAGAAACATTGAATAACAAAATTAAACCAGCTTTTACATTTAGAGTATCGCCCATTAATCAACTCAAATTCAAAGTCAAAGAAGGGGGTATGGAATTTATTTTTGATCTAGAATAGAGAACATGTGATGGTTCTTATTTCAGCTAGATGAGATACCGTGTGAATATGCAATTGCTACAATTGACACCATATATCAAAAGAAATCGGCTTTATGCTCTGCCTATTATACAAGGGACTTTTGGTTGATAACATATAAAGGGCAAGTAAATTTTGTAGGTGATTCAACTACATGGGTTATACCAAATACTATTATATCAGAAATCACTAAGCCTCCAGATGCAAAAGTTATGCTAGGAAGACGACAGAAGAATTGATATGTCTCCTGTATAGGATTCAAGAAGGAACCAAGACGTGGTCGTTGCAAAAGTTATGAGCATAACAGAACATATTGCACATATCAATAGTAGTCCATCCTTATTCAAGAAAATACAGGAAAAATAATTATTGATTATATACAATAAGGCTTTGTGCGCTCATTCAAAAAAGTGACTGTAATCCAGAATAATTTGCTCGGAATTCTTGTTTCTCAAAATATTATTACTATTTATTTTTTTGTTTCTTGATTTGAAGTTAAAATGACTATAACCTTTGTTTATTCCATTCCAAAATACTTTGCTGCAGTTATCAAGAAATTTCTGTTTTCAGTATTACACGTACATAAAAAGCTTAAAGGTATACCCTAAAAATTATACTGGAACTGATTAAATGTTTTGTGAAATACCCCGTTTGTTATGCTGAAACTCATCATATATAGTATAACAGTATGCACAGTTTACTTTAAATTTTACCAACTACAATAGGTATAACAATAAGAATGGAATACAAAGCGTACACTCTATAGTATACCTATATAAAAACCATAAAGGTATACCTTGAACATTATACTTGTAACGACCCGGCCGGTAGAATTGAGCAATTTGCACTTTGCTTGGTAGTTTGGGGGCAGGAGTAGCTTCGTATAATGTATTATGACTTGTGTGAATCGTCGGTGTTGGTTTTTACGTTATTCAGAATCGATTTAAAAAAATGAATTTCATGATTAAAGATTTAAGTTGGAAGAGTTGACCAAGTTTGACTTTTTAATATTTGACCTCGGTTCTGAGTGATGGTTCTGTTAGGTCCGGATGGTAATTTTTGGACAAGGGCGTATGCCCGGATTTGCATTTGAAAATTTCTAGAAGGTTTCAGCACTAATTGGCGAAAGCTGAAAAATTGAAAGTTTGAAAAGTTCATAAATTTGACCAGGAGTTGGCTTTCATGATACCAAGTCCGGGTTGTGGTTTTGGGAATTTGAATAGCTTCATTATGTCATTTGGGGCTTGTGTGCAAAATTTGAACTCATTCCGGGTGATTTGATATGTTTCGGCACGAGTTTTGGAAGTTGAAAGATTCAAAGTTCATTAAGGTGTGATTTGTCATTTCGATGTTGTTATGTGTGATTTGAGGCCTCGAGTAAGTCCGTGTTATGATATGGGACTTGTTGGTATATTCATACGAGGTTCCGAGAGGCTCGAGAGAGTTTCGAACATGATTTGGATAATTTTTGAAGTTTTGGTAAAGGTTGGTTTGTGGCAGGATCTAGTGTAACAGCACATGCGGCTGGTTTTGTGCAAATACAATAATCGTAGAAGCGGAAGTATGGTCGCACCTGCGACGAATGCTGAATTGGTCTACCTCCGCAGAAGCAGAATTTGTAGCGCAGGAGCGGACGTTTGCGAAGATGCGCGTTCAAGTGTCGCATCTACGATGCCGTTGGAGCAGATGTTTTTCTGCAGGAACGAGGGCCATTTCTCTCGTGCTTCTCCGCAGAAGTAGAATTTTGGTCGCAAAAGTGATGTCGTAGAAGCTGCTAAGTGTGTCGCAGATGCGACGATGCCTGGGCAGAAGCTATATATCAAGGGCTTGGCTATTTTATTCATATTTTATGTTGGGGAGCTCAGATTTGAGCGATTTTGGAGGCAAATTTCATCACAAATATTGAGGTAATTGTTCTATACTCGGTTTTGATTATATTCGTGAATCTATCTTCGTTTTTGGTAATTGGATTATGAACTTTAAAGAGAAAATTGGGGGTGTTTGTCTAAATTTTCATAAATTGAATTTTTGTGTTTTGAGCATCGATTTGGAGTCGGATTTGAGTGAAACTAATATGGTTGGACTCGTAATTGACTGGGTTTTCGGATTTTGTGAGTTTCATCGGGTTCCAAGGCACGATTCCATGTTTGACGTTTTTGTCAACTTCGAGGTTTTGGTTCAAGATTCGACTTTTATCATTTGGAATTGTCTCCTTGGAATTATTTGATGTATTTGAGGTTTTTTTGGTTAGTTTTGAGCCGTTCGAAGGTCCGTACGCTCGGTATTAGATTTGGCTTGTTCGAGGTAATTAACACTTCTAAACTTGATGCTGAGGGTATGATGTCCTGAATATACGTGATATGTGTTTGGTGTTGAGGTGACGCACATGCTAGGTGACAGGCGTGTGGGCATGGACTATGTAAATATGACTCGATTGATTCTATAGTACTATGTAGTTACCTGATCTTGTTTTTATCAATGAAATTTGTACGTGCTAGAGTAATTGAACTATGATCCATGTTAGAAACCATGTTTAGGCTATATGCTTATTCTGTCGAGACCCACTGAGGTCATATCTGTTGTGAGTTATTTGCTTAAATAGTAGTTATATAGTCAGTCATACTCGTTAATTTGCATATCATATCTGAGTCTCTATTGCTATTTAATGATGCATCATATCATCATTTGGGCTAACTTTCGTGACATAGTAAGCCCGAGAGACTGATGACTGAGTTGGGGCTTGAGGGACGTATTGTGAGAGGTATTGATGGGATCGGGCTGCATGTCGCAACAGGATATATTATTCTTGGGCTGGATCTGCACTGTTTTATTGATCCATGATAGGATCAGGCTGCATGCCGCAGTAGGATTTATTATTCTTGGGCTTGATCTGCCCTGTATTATTGATTCCTGATGGGATCGGGCTGCATCCCGCAATAGGCTTTATTGATTCATAGCATGATTGGCTTATTTTATTGCTTGGGCTGGATCTACCCTCTGCAAACCCACAGTGAGCGCAGTTGCTATTGACTCATTTGGGCTGGATCTGCACTGTACAGTGCTGAGTGACTAAGAGTGTTGAGGGCTGGATCTGCCCTGTTCAGTGTTGAGTGACTGAGTGTGTTGAGCGATTGAGTGTAATGAGTGGAAAGTGTGAGACAGTGAGATTGAGTACTCTGAGAATATGCGTATGGTTTTATCCCTAAGTTGCATTGCATTCGACATACACACTTGACATACATGCATGGAGATGCATTTTCCTCATGTTGTACGGTATTGTGTCATTTATGACTTCACATACACTTACTCATATTTGGGAAAAATCACAGTTTTACAAACTTACTCATATTTTAGTGATTTCGGTAAAAGAGTTGGCTTTTCACTGATATACTTGAAGAACATGCCTATTTTCGGAATCGTGAACGAGCCAAGCATTATATCTCTGAGTTACTTCTTTTATCACTTTCACTATGTTGTTACGAACTGTTGTTGGCTATTGTTGTTGGACTCCGACCTTTGTTCCAGCTTGTCGATAGTTTCAACCTAAGGTTAGGTTTGTTACTTAATGAGTACATGGGGTCGGCTGTACTCATCCTATACTTCTGCACCTTGCATGCAGATGTTGGAAGGCTGATGTTGTTGTGTATGGTGGGAGCTGAATTGAAGATGTACTTGCGTTCCGGTTATAGCTGCCTCTTGATCTTGGTAGCTTTAAAATTTTAATATGTTCATGTACATTTCAAACATATGATGTACTTTATTTTATAACACCTTTGTAAATTCTAAATTTTTAAAACTCATGATTTGTACTAGCAGTCCTTGGGATTTTGTATAAAAGTTTAGTTATTTCATCATTATTGTCTCATCAAATTTTATTGGAATTGATTTATTGTTAATTGGCTTACCTAGCGGGTTGGGTTTGGTGCCATCACTATTAGTTAGAATTTTGGTCGTGACAAGTTGGTATCAGAGCTCTAGGTTCATAGGTTCTACGAGTCGTGAGCAAGTGTCTAGTAGAGTCTTGCGGATCTATATGATGACGTCCATACCTATCTTCGAGAGGCTACATGGAATTTAGGATAAACTTCCGATCTTTCTTTTTGTATCGGTGCGACATATATTCAGCTTGAAGCGTAAGTCTTTGAATTCCTTTCATGCACTCGTAGGCGCATATGAGCGCTCGATATCAGTTGTGCATCGGCGGCTTGCGATTCCTTGGATGAGGTGCGAGATGTGATTTCGGTGTGCTGATGATGGGCCAATCTGGAGGACTTAAGGCAGGGTTTTGACTGTAGCTTGAGCACTTGGGTTTCGGTTGTGTGAGCACGTGCTTTTGGACTTATAAGTCTAGTAGTGTCCCTACTAGTGGTATTTGTCGCCCGATGAGTGGTTGAATGGCTATATAATGAGTATGATGTGACCGCGGGATGTGTTCAGATGGTTCAATCTCACAAGAAGAGCTTGCTTGAGATAAAAAAGGACTATTAGGTGCTTGATTTCTATCTTGATGTGACGTATCGTCTCGAGTTGTGAGTGTAGAAGGATCTTTCATGTTGAGTAATTGTGGATTGAATTAGGTTCTCATGTCTTATTGATGAGTTCAGACTTAGGAAGATTAAGTGATTTCGTAGTAGTTGTGGATATGAAAGGGTACAGAGAGATGTCAGTTTGAGGCTAAGCAGGTGGGTTATCACCTACGAGGTAATCTACGGATATGCGATCCTTATGATGTTGTGTGGAGGCTTTCGTTTCTACTAGTGGGTCATATTTGTGCGATTTGAGTTAGATCGGTTGTAATGGTTGACCTAACCGTCAGGAGGATGAATGCGATCTTGGAAGATAAATTGAAGTATTATATGGTTTGTGTTACATGGATTTGTGAAGGATTTAGTTAACCTCATGGCGGTATTACGACAGTAATAGAGTATGGGCATTGTGAGTTATCGCGTGTTTAGATCTATGGCTTTGAGCCAAGTGGGGGAGTCTGCTATTGACAATTTGATTGCATGGTTATGTGTTGTTTTGGTTTATGTCTGAGGCATACTTGTGGATTGGTTATGACTTGTAGATGTTGGTTTTGAGGATGACTTAAGCAAGGAAATTTTTGGATGCATGATGTATTATACTTTATGGGTATATGGAAACCATTGAATGATTGAGTTGGTATTCGTGAAGGATGTAGTGCACATGGAGTAGGATTTACTACATTGCTTAGAGGTGTGGATTACTTCTTTGGGTGTTTTCGTGCTAATGGGGCACAGGTCGTTCGGCCCGTTTGGCGGGTGCAATTGAGATTTGAGTAGAGTGGGGGACTCTCGAGAAGGTTCTAACGGATTTAGGATTTACATGTGGCAATTAAGAATTTTCCAGATTTGTATATTGTTAATATCTGGGATTTGCGTAGGATGGTGCCGAGACTCGCAGTGTTTTTGTATCACTATGGATTCTACATTTTAGTATTAGGAAGGTAAAGCAAACAGTCTTAGGTTCACATGAGGTATCTTCAAAGTAGTTGTCTTGATTGTGGTACTTTAGGGTGCTATGAGGAGATACAACGGCTTATGGGCGTTAGGGCGGTGTGGTTTTATGCTAGGGTCTCGTGTGGTGAGTTTTGATTGAGGATCACAGTGTCTTAGCAAAGGGAAGTGTCAACTTGAGGGTAATTTGAAAGGCACTTGGAGAGATAGGACAACTTGGTAGTACCTTGGATCAGCACGGTAATGGATATGATTGGTTCTTTGGGTACTTATGATGTGGTGATTCTCTACAGGTGTTTTGTTGAAATGCTCTTGGATTTTGGTGACCTGCGTGGCTTCGCTGAGTGAGGGTAATTATGTTCTGATGGCTTGGTTATGTGCGAATAGGTTCCAAAAAGTTCTCGATGGTTTCTACCACGGTTTGAGATGGATATTTCGTACCAGCATGAGGAACATGTTACATGTCATGATTTCTCCTGGATGGGATCAAGTGAAAGGCTCCTGGCTAATCGAGTACATATTATTCTTGTGACTCACAGTTGATTATGAGATTCTCGTACTTTTCATATTATGGCATAATAGATGCGGTGTGTTGTGTGGGATTGATAATTGCATGTGCAAGGTCACGATTCCGTTTTGAAGGGAAGGTCATGAAACCTTAGGCAACATGGATGGTTTCAGATGACTAGATGAATGATATTTGCTACTTGGTATTGCCTGAGGAGAGTGTATATTTCAGAAGGTGCACTGACTATTGACTTATGGATGCTTAATTGGTATTTCGGTACTCGTCTGGCTGATCGACTACTAATATATTCGAATTTTTACTATGTGACACGGAAGAATTATAAAAGTATTCTTCGTGGGATGATCGGGTATGAGAGATGTGTTAGACATTCGGGTGGTGGAGTTGGGATCGGATATGGTGATTCGTGTGTTCTATGAATTTGGAGCCTGGGAGTTCTCAGGAGCAGATCGTTTCGTGGTTGTGTACAGTGAAGATGTGGCCAAAGTTGGCCAGATGATAGTATATGCTATGGTTAGGTCATTGTGGACTTTCAAAGGATTATTTATCAATTTTTGGATGACCAGAGTTGATTTGGGGGCTCATTGGTAGGCCCAATAAGGATGTGTATTCTACACCGGGTCGGATTTGTTGACTCATCATGGTTAGTGGTGAGGGGTGAATCATTTGGATAGAATGAGCTTGTTCATGTTACGATATGTTCTACGTGTTTCTCTTCTATGCTACGAGGAGTTGTGATTTTTGGATTATGTGCCCACATGGTGCGGTTCTATTTAGGCCTTATAGCGGACTTCATGTGATTTGGTGATTTGGGGTGTGGAATGGGTGATTGTGCCTTGGTTATGGTCTTTCCGGGTTGTGATATATTGTGTTGTTTGCTTCTCTATGGTTATGGTCATGCACTTGTGTATTTGGCATTGAATTGCTTATGGTTGTTGATTTTGAGCACTAAGGACTTGAGGTATTTCATATGGATCAGTGTTTGGATGGCTCACATATTGCAGTTGGGCTATGATAAGATTTGATCATTTATGATAGATTCGTGTGTTTTGGTCCTACGGTGTGATAGGTTCTTAGCATTGTGTTGTGGTGGTACTTGTTGAGCTTGCGGGACGGTTCTCTCATTTGAGTCATTTTCCATTTTTGGGTGCATTGAAATTGTTAAGCATTGGTGCATGAATTGCACAGTTTGTGGATTTAGGTGGTATCGGCGTGGCATGTCAGTAGAGTATTATGATGAGATAAAGTCGTTGGGCCTAAAGTGATTGCTATTGAATTTGATTATAGTGTGTTTGGAAGAGTATTATCGGAGGTAAGCTTAGAATTTGGGGCTATGGTTCTGGTTAAGCGAGAGGACTCCATGACTTGTTGACCTGATAAGTGGTTATGAGTTTCTGTGTGCTTCTTTCAACATCCGCAGTGTACGAAGGTTTTGAATGAGGTTTTATTTGAGATGAGGTTTATTATCATTTTGGTTTGTTTTTAGCAGCTACTGTGGTAAGAAGTTATTGCTGTGAGCATCTGAGTTATGTGGTATATCATGTGATGGCATATTGGGCTTTTGTTATGGCTTGATACAGCTTGTTCAGACTTATACGGTGTGTAGATGCGATATTCAGGTCTTGCAAGGGATTCTGGATGTTGGAAATTGGGTTCCAAGGTTTATGGGCTCAGGTTGAATTAAAGATCTTCAGTTATGTTGTGTCGTCAGGCTTATATGCATTAGGGTGACTTGGGATGTAACGATCCGACTAGTCGTTTTAAGAATTAACATCCCTTTCAGCAGCGTAAGGCCTCGAACAGCTTCGTATTATGTGTTACGACTAGTGTGTATGGACAAGTTGAGTTTTCGGATGATTCGGGATCAATATAGAAGAAGGATTCCCGTTTTAGAAGCTTAAGAGGTAAGAGTTGACAGGAGTTTTGACTGTTGTGTAGATGACTCCGAACTGGCATTTTGATAATTTCAATAGCTTCTTATGGTAATTTTTGACTTAGGCATGCGTCCGAATTTAGATTTGGAGGTCCATAGTGTAATTTGAAGCATTTCGGCGAAAATTGGAAAGTTGATGTTTTGGAAGTTTGAGAGGTTTAATCGAGAGTTGACATTGGCGATATCGGGGTTAGAATGTGATTCCGAGAGTTGGATTCGCGCCGGTATGTCATTTGGAACTTGGTGGTATGTTTCGACGGGGTCCCGAGGGCCTCGGGCGTGTTTCAGATGGGCCAGGGGTAATTTTCTCATGTTTTTTGGATGGCTAATTTGATATCTAATGTCCCTTACACGTGATCGCGAAGTTCAAGCCGCGTTCGCGTAGAGTGTGCTGGGACTGACCATTTTCCTTCTTCGCGTTTGCAATATATGGTCCGCGATCGCGTAAATGTGAGTTTTGTTTCTTCGCGTTCGCATGGGCAGTTCCGCGTTCGCGTAGCACAGCCCTAGTAGCTGGTATATTTTCCCCTTCACGATCACATGTACATGGTCACGATCATGTAGCACATTTCTTGGGGGAGCAGTTGTTCCCTTCTTCGCGATCACGTAGTACAATTTCTAGGCAGTGGTCATTTCCTTCTTCGTGATCGCAATTGCCTTTCTGCTATCGTGATGTGTAAATCGGTGGGCGGCAGAATATATTTCCCAAATCGTGGGTTTGTTTTGTCCAGTTTTTCATCTGTTGAGCTAGATACCTCAGATTTAACCGATCTTGAGGGGTTCTTCACCCGGTTATTTGGGATAAGTGATCTTTACCCCGTTTTGATTTTATTTCATTGTTTTATCTTTGTTTTCATCATTAAATTAGAGAATTGAAAATTTTGGGAAATTTGTAAAATCTTTCAAAAGTGTAAAATGATTATTTGAACGATAAATTGATATCGAAAGTTGATAATTTTTGTATGGTTGAACTCATATCGACATAGGTGTTCTAGTTTTGTGAATTTTATCGGGTTCCGAGGTGTGGGCCCGGGGGTAGACTTTTGGGTTGACTTTTTAATTTTTTTTTTTTTTTTTTTTTTTTTTTTTTTAAGCAACTACCTCTAAGCACATTGCCTAGAGGTTATATATATTAAAATTAAAGAAATACAAAGTTTACAAAATGTTCCTAATTTAAAATATGCGTCTAATTCTAGATGTACTAATATAGCAAAACTATTTATTACAAAGCATATCAAAACCAACTTTCAATCCGTGAAGGCTTGCATATTCCCCGCCAATTGCAAAACATAGACGTAGCACCTCTATTGCTCTCACCAGGCGCCAAGTTTTGCATTCAAAGGATTAGCAGACGTGAATCTACAGTGTTCTTCACATTGCATCGTTGGTTCATTACTTTGACTTGTTAATTGCGACAATAATTTTGGCCTCCCTCTTACACTGTCTAAATCTGCTGTTGTAGTGTTACTGCGTGATGTATCGACCTTGGTTTGTTCAATGACAGATTGTGAACTGAGATTGCAATATCATTCCTATAGTGCAGTCTTCATATAGCATTAGTACACTTCTAGAATGATCATGTAATACCACTGGGAAATGTTCTAATACTATATGGAGTTGTCTGCCCATAGGCCACTTTCCAGTATTTTCTCGCTGCATTTGGTGGTTCCCTAAAAGAATTGAATTGTTCTCGATCCCAACCTGTGATCTGTTCTCATTCATGATTCTCGATGTCAATCAGTAGACTATCTCCTTCTCAACCTCGAAACTGTAATTTCGACGTCGATCATGTAGAAAGTCCAATATTTGCCATCGAGTCGAACAGAGTGTGATCGATGCTGCTGGCATTTGATTCTTTGTGTCGAACTTGTGGAATATTTGTCTCCTTGAAATGTGCTCAGTCATGGTGGTAAGGAGGTTCTCTGTATGTTTGCAGCACAAATGGTATTTCGATTGTCCTTCAATTGCAGTAGGAACTGCTTTGTCGAAGCTTAGTAACAATCGATCTAACTGTATTGTAGTATCACAATTTCCAACAGTACATTTTTCATATAGCATTGGTACACTTCCAGAATGAGCATGTGAACATCCTAATACCACTGGAAAGTGTTCTAATACTATATGAAATTGTCTGCCTTGGCTGTTCATCCAGTTGCAAGTGAGTTTTGACTGTCCTTCAGTGAGATTCCAACATTTATCGGGATGTTTTGTTTTTGCGATTCTTTTGGTGTTTGTTGCTTGTCCAAGTTTATGATTCCTGTAGAATAGTTGTCTCCTTGAATGTGCTCAATCATGATGGTAGAGCAGTTCTCCATATGTTCGCAGCACGAGTGACAATACAATTCAGATCCATAATCGAGGGGTATGCTAGCTGCTGCTGACATTTGATTCCAGTAACCTATAATACTTTTGTCATAGAATGTTATCACATCTCCAGAATGAACATGTGTACATGTTGATACCACTGGAAAATGCTCTAACATTCTATGAATTACTCTGCATATAGGCCATATTTCAGCTAATCTGGGGGTCTTCTTCTTCAATTTTGTCAAAGTAGTCTGATGTCGATCATCACCCTTCGAAGACTGATGTCGATCATTTCCTTTTGAGTGAGTTGAAGTAGAATGATTTCGATCATGTATTTTGATGGAAGCAAGCTGCTGTTCTGTATTTGAGTGATGGCCTCGATTGCTGGAAGTTCCTTCGAAAACTTGGTGTCGATTGCTGGTGTCGATCTCAGAAAAAACTTCTTCGATTATTCCTTGTCGAAAACGATCCAGCTGGTAGATCATATTTCGAAACGAACTCTCGATTGAATAGCTTGATTTCAAAACCAGTTGTTCGACTTTCAGCTTACAACTTCAAACCCCTGTACCTAACTGCTGTCGACCTCGAACAAAGCCATTGTTCGACCTCGGATTAATTATTCCTTGCTCTCGACGATATCTTAAGCAAAAATTTTCTGTATTATACCTTCTATACACTAATATCCGACCTCCAGAATGAGCGCGATGACGCACTAATACCACTGGAAAGTTTTCTATTAATGTACAGAATATAATCCAGCAAAGCCATTGTTTGACAGATCGGAAAATCACCATTAATCTGGAGCTCTTCTTTTGGCAATCCTAATCCTTAGATTAGGTGTTTGCGATTTATCTAAATTGACGAGCTTCCTTCCTTCACTTGGTAATTCATTGAATGAATAGAACTTTAGAGTACCTGCAAAAACACCAAGTTAGCTAAAAAATCTGCTACTGCATTGCCTTCTCTGAATAAATGTTGCATTACGACATTAAAATGATCCCTGATCTCCTTAATCTTCTTCACTTCTGTGCTGATTGCCCGTGGTGTATCCCATTCCCCTTTGATCACTTTCTTCAATACCGTAGAATCAGTCTCTAATATTAGAGGATGCAACTCATGCTCGACACAATATTGTAATCCCTTCAGTATTGCTTTTGCTTCAGACACTATGTTATTGGTTTCTCCGATGGCCACTGCCTCTGCATATACAAAATCTCCATTGTCATTCCAAACGCAAAAAGCAATGGAACTATGTCCGGGATTACCCTTTGAGGCCCCATCCGTGTTGCATTTATACCACCCTTGGAGAGGATACTTCCAAAATATTCTCTTCGTAACCACGACTGGTTTATAGGTCTCACGGAATTGGATCATTTCTGGCCATAAGAGAGGAATATTGGATAGCCACGGATATCTGCTCCTTGCTAAGTAATGCAATGTCTTGTTCACTTCATATATGACCCTGTTGGTTGACACATTTCCTCCATACTTGCCCTTGTTTCTTTTCTTCCATAACTCCCATGTAATAATAGATGGAGCTGCTTGAAATAAAGGTCTCAATTTCGAGCAGATTTTTGCACTCCACCAGCATCTGATCACTTGTTTCAATTGTACTATAGGCTCAATAATTGCTGCAGATGTCATGAATTGTTTCCATACCTCTGTAGCTGTAGGACTCGTCAAAAAGATATGTTCAACTGTTTCTTCTTGAGGAGTTTGACAACACCAACATCTCGAGGTAACTATGTATCCTTGCCTCCTCCATAGATCATCCGTAGGTATTTTGTGCCTCCATAATCTCCAAAGGAAAAAGGATATCTTAAATGGCAGTCCTTTGGTCCAAATTAATCCCTGTTCTCTGTTTTTGTCTGCTCGATGCCTCAAGATATGCCAAGCAGATGTAACTGTAAATCTCCCAGATGGTGTGGGTGTCCAGTAAGGCGTATTCCAGCTTGTATTTACTTCATGGTAATCCACATTTTCTTTCACATGTGTGGAAATGTCTTCAGGAAATAACTGCTCCAACAGTCGATTGTTCCAATTTCCTCGGTCTCGCAGTTCGCAAACATCTTGATAGCCTTCTTGTACATGAAAGTCTTCAGGAACAACATGGTACAATGGCCCTAATCTTGTCTAGTTGTCATTCCATATATTTGTTTCACCACTGTTTAATTCCCATAGAATCTCATGATCTACATTGTCTCTTGCTTTCAACATTTGTTTCCAAACTTGCGAGCCTTGTGAGAATCAAACAACTGTTGGTGATTCCTTCTTACAGTATTTGTTCCACATGAAGTTACACCACAGTGTTTTTGTAGTTCTAAACTTCCACCACAACTTGGCAAATAATGCCTTCGACACATCCTGCAACAACCTAAATCCCAGTCCTCCTTCCCCCTTAGGCAAGCACAAATTTTTCCATGATGCCCAATGTCTGCTTCTTCCTTCTTCATTGTTGCTCCAGAAAAATCTTGCGAACATTTTGTGCAAGTGCTCCATAACATTATTTGGAGGATCGATCACAGAAAGCATGTGTACTGGCATGCTTTGAAGTACACTCGTAATTAGTGTCGCCTTTCCTCCAAATGATAAAAGCTTACCCTTTCAAGAATGCACCTTATTCTTAATGTTTTTAATAAGGTCATTGTAATACTCCTTTCTTCTCCTGCTATAAAATATTGGACATCCCAAGTACTTGAATGGAAATTGGCCTCTAGAAAATCCAGTAATTTGTTCCACTGCTCGGACATGTACATTTGCTGCATTGTGATGCATGAAGAAAGAGCTTTTTCCTTTATTGATCTGCTGTCCAGAGACCCTCTCATATCGTGCTAATACATCCATTATTTTATGCATTGATGGTATATGCGCAGATGCAAAAATAATGGTGTCGTCAGCATATGACAAATGGTTCAAAGGGTCTGACCACTTTGGCATTCCAAATCCCACAAAAGATCTATCGTCAAATAGCTTATTAAGTGACCTCGACAGTACCTCAGCAGAAAGAATGAATAAGGCTGGAGATAAAGGATCTCCTTGCTTTAACCCCCTACTCGATTTAAAGAAGCCTGTGGATTGTCCATTGACCAACACGGAGTACCAGTTATTTGACAGTAAGTTCCAAACCATACTTATGAAATGCTCGGCAAAGCCCATCCTTCTCAAAACGTGCATCAAGTATTTCCAAGAAACTCTATCATATGCCTTTGCCATATCGAGCTTAATCACTACATTTGCAGGCTTTCCTCTCTTCCTTATATCATTGACAATCTCCTGTGTGAGTAGAATATTTTCAAAAATACTCCTGCCTTTTAGAAATCCAGATTGATTGTGTGATATGTAGCTATTAAGGAAGCCTTCTAGTCGATCATGAATAACTCTTGATATGACTTTGTTAATGAAGTTACTCAACCTAATAGGCCTTAGATCAGAGAATGTTTGAACTGTGGCTTTCTTAGGCAACATCACTAGATTAGTATGAGTAATTGATTTAGGCAAAGGTGCACCTCCAAAAAAGTGAAGAACCATGCTGTGTATGTCGAACTTAATAATCTCCCAACATACCTGGTAAAAGAGTCCTGTGAAACCATCTGGTCCACTGGCACTCTCATTACCTAGCTCAAACACAACAGCTTTTACTTCCTCCAACGTCGGATATCTACAATATTCCAAGTTCTGTTCCAGTGATACCATCGATGGTACATTTTCGAGCATAGAATAATCTGTTGGTTCTCCTTCATTTGTAAATTGTTTTTGAAAAAAATCAACTGCTACCTTCGATAATTGTTCCTGACCATCTAGCCAATCTCCATTTTCGATTTGAATCCTTTTCAGTTGTAGCTTCTGCCTTTTACCTTTTACAAGATTGTGGAAGAATCTTGTATTTCTGTCGCCTTCCTCGAACCATGTCATTCCAGCCTTCTATTTCCAGTATTGTTCCTCGATTGATAAATATCTCTTGAGTTCTGTTTGGGCTCTTTGAAGGACCATTCTGTTTTCTCTCGATGGATCTTCCACAAACATCATCTCCTTCACCTTCACAATGTCTTCAAGTATTGCCAACTGCTTGAATATATCTCCAAAAGTCTCTCTGCTCCACTTTGATAAAGCGGCCTTAACTTTTTTAAGCATATTCTTAAAAATGAGATATGGGTCGCCTATGAAATCAGCTGACCAGTTCTCTTGAACGACATCCATAAAACTTTCATTTTTAGTCAAAAAGTTTAAAAATCTGAAAGGTTTTACAAATGTCGCTGCTTGTTCACCACAGATCATGAGTAATGGAGCATGGTCAGAACCAGTTCTAATTAAGTGCTCGATGTCTACAGTTGGGAACATATTCTGGAATTCGGAGTTAACTACAATCCTGTCTATTCTTTTAAAGATGCACTCCGAGTTTGGCCTCCCATTCCACCACGTAAATGGACTTTCTTTATATCCTTGATCGAACAATCCACACGAACTAATATAGAATGCAAAGTCCTCATACTCTGGTGGCAAAACTGGTCGTCCACCTATCCTTTCATCTTCATTTAACAGAACATTAAAATCTCTGCCAACCATCCAAGGACTGTCCATATCACTGGCTAAGTAGTACAGATTGTCCCATAGTTCCAATATCTCCAATGCGTTACATTTTGCGTAGACAAACGTCATGATGATTTGCTTATCACAATCACGATGCCGTAGCTTAATTGTTACCTGCTGTTCCGTGTCCATCACCAGTTCCCACTCAAGGTGTGCATTAAAAAACAACCAAATCTTCCCATTTATGTTTGAATAGGCATCCTCCATGTGCAATCTGTTCTTATACCTTTGAATATGTCCAGCTTTTTGGACTGGTTCCATCAGCGCAATAACAGCAAAATCATGTTCGCGATGCATATTGATCACTCTTGGGAAGGCCTGCTCTGTATTGACAGACCTAATGTTCCATATCACGACCTTCATCATCATTTATTATGCGAGGCTGCCCTCTTGGGCAGAATTCTTATAGGTTGAGATTGCTCTTTGTGTTGTGATTTCTTGTTCGTCTTCACTGCTTTAAGGCTAGATGCTGGGGATAAATCTACCTCCCTTTCCATCTGCTTAAAATTCGCGGCAATTGATTCATCTTCTCCTTCTTCCTCCATCTGATGACTTTGTATGCAATGGTTATCAATTGGTTCAACATTGTGGGTAACAATATCATGGAGTGTTTGCAGTGGACTCTTCAATGGTAAATTAATTTTCAGTTGCATAGCTTTTTCCATGCTCGTCTCCCCAGCCAACTGCAACTCTGTCGAATGAATGGTCAAGATTCCCTTTTGTGTTGCTATTGCATTTGAACTTGTGGCAATACGATTATCCATGGAACCAGCCTCAGCTGAGTCTTGAAGATGTGGTGGGACTCCATCAACTGTTGCTATAACTGCTCTTGATTTTTGTGTAACTTCATTTTGCTGTTTTGTTACTCCTTGCTGGATGTCCTTATTGGAGTGTGGTCGATTTCCTGATTTGTTCACAAGCAATGATGGTGTCGATGGCTGTTCTAATGTCGATTCCAAGATGAGTTTGCTTGCTTGACATGGTCTCGACCAATTTTGAATTCGATTGAAACTTAATTTGATCCAGAGATCTGGTGGCATCAAGGTGTCCTTGATTGGTCCTTATGTTCGATGGGCTTTCTGCTACTGCCTCGTCATCAGCCTCCTTGTCACTTGTTATCTCTTCAGACATTTGTCGTTTCCCATTGTCATCTTGCATTTGATCTGCTAACTGATTTCCTCCACTTCTAACTTGCTAACAATTTTATTTTGATCTGCATTGTTAGCTAGTTGTCGCTCTACTCGAGTGTCTTATGAAGGTATTTCCTGGCAAGAAGTGTTAGTATCTACCAAGATTGGCCTGAAACTTCTTTGCACCCAATGTGCAGTAGATTCTTGTTCTTTCCTTTTATAAGTCTTTTCTTTCTTTCCAGATTCAGCTACTGTTATGGCTACTACACTGTCAGTTCGAGCAGCATTTTCATCACTCACAATCAAATTATTGTTTTCAATAGCATCATTTTCTTGGAAATCCAGTAGGGCAAACATATTGCTATTTACAATAGGTTTGTCAGCATTTAAACCAGATGCCTCCTCAACTTCAGTAGGCAATTTCTGATGCTTCTTGGTACTGTTCACCTTGGCAGTTAATTTTTCATTTTCCTTTGATGCATTTATAATGTCGCCTCTGTTGTCCCTTTGATGCCTATTTTTCCTTGCTTGTATCCATTCCTGCTTCTCTTGATTATTAATGATTCTGCCGACCACCTTACCACTTGTAAGGACCTTTGTTTCATTTGCAGCAGTGCCGACAATCTCCTTATCTTTATTCTTCTTATCTTCCCACTGCCTTAGGTGTGGATTAATAACCCAACATTCATCTTCATTGTGTCCTTGCTTCTTGCAGCTCATGCAGTATTTGGGCATATAATCGTACCTTATTCTTATCCATTTTGAGACTTCCGGACCAGTTTCATCCTCCTCCTCAACAATCTTAATTCTTTGTGGCAATTTAGATAGTAAATTAACTTCCACTTTAACCTTGGCACAGCTAGGTCTCGTACCATTTTGTGTAGGCAAATCTACATGTAACTGATTACCTACTGCTCATGCCAGTGAAAAAACAAATTCGTTGCCAAAGAAATTAGGAGGCAATTCCGGAAAGCTAATCCATGCGACTGCTATTGGCGTTTCTTCCTCTGGAGTCCACCACGGATTCCATTTCGTGCATCTCATCTGCCACATGGAACCTTGCACCTTCAAATAGATAGCAGGTTTTGATAGTAGATGAATGTAATCCTCCATCAGCGACAGCCTTATCAATACATGATTGTCTTCGATGAGGCCAATCGAACATGGACCTTTGAGTTCGCATTGGATTGGAATGACTTTACATAAGTCATTGATCACAGGTTTCCCATACGAGAATTTTCCTATGACTGCCAATTGCAAACCTTGTTTTGCAATCGATTGCTTAACTTCTGTTTTCTTCCATCGAACAATGGGTTCGCCATGTAAAAATTCAACTGGCTTAATAGGGATGACGGCTTGTGTTTGGGTGACATTATTCAATACTTTAGGTTGAAGCAGATCAGCGTACTTGTGGGGCTGATTCATGTGTGGATTCGACGGAGACGATGACTGACCAACCACAGGTGGTGGCTGGCCAGTGGCCATTGAATCCATACTACTTCACAAACCAGAACCACGATCTCAGACTCTGCTCTTCGCAACTTCACTGGCAGCAATGCACAGAACCCAGTAGCTCAAGCTTAATCTGTTGAAGGGCAACAAGCTTCCTGAGCTGAGGTTCCAGATTCAACTCAAATCTTTGCGATTAATCAGTACCAAAACAGAAATGAAAAGAAACAGATCGTTACAGAGACAACGATGATCTGCTCAAGTTTGCATCATAAATCCAGAATCACAAATCTAAACTCAGTGGTCCTCAAAATGTTAGAACGAAACTGATTAAAGGTTGATGCTTTATTATCCGGAGTTGTTTCCTATGAGTTTTATTTATGATTTTAAGTTATTTTTGCTAGATTTGAGTCGTTCGGAGGTTGTTTCACTCGAGAAGGCCATTTTTGAGTAACGGTCTAGCTTCTTTGAGGTAAGTATCTTGCCTAACTTTGTGTGGGGGAACTACCCCATAGGATTTAAGTCTTTGGTGCTAATTGTGTCATGTGAAGGCCATGTGCGCGCGGTGACGAGTACGTGCTGGGGCTTATTTGTTGAAATTTGACCGTTTAGGGCTTTTACGTTCTTATGTCCATTAAATATGAAGTTTTTTTGTCATGTTAAATTCCCCATTTACTAAATTCACCCTTATGTGTCTTATCTGGAATTAGTTGCTTCATCTTTTACCCTCGTTGTCGATTAAACTCTTATGTGCCTTAACTGAAGTTGTTGGCTCTTCTATTGCCATGCTATCCTTTCCGTAACTGTTTATCCTTGATTAAAGTTATTATTATCTATTCCATAATCCGCTTATCCTTAATTGAATTTGTTGTATCTCTTTCGTAATTGCTCAACCCTAAATGAAGTTTTGTTATCCCTTATCATTGCCGACTTATCCTTATTTGGAATCATTTATTCATGTTATTCCTCTGATCGTTGAATTGTACTTTTGTGGGATCATTGCTACACATTGTCTCTTCCTTGTTGAACTATTCTTGTTGAGACTATTATTTCCATGTCGTGTCTTTCTTTGTGAGTTCGTTCTTCCGTCTCTTTGTGTTTTGAAGTTCCTGAGTTGATTTACTTGTCGTATTCTTGTATTATTGTCATTGTTGTTGTATTCGGTGTTGTTGAGCTGAGGGCTATGCGTGGTTGTGATGTTGAAACTATTTTTGAGGAAATGTTGTGGCATGTGGGCACATATTGTGAAAGTAATTTATTTGAGCTGTTATGTTTTGGCACACGTGTTATTTTTGAGATAATTGTTATGTCATTTATTTGAAAGTTGCGATTCATTTTACAATTTGAGTGGCGGTAACTCGGGAGGGCTCTTGTTGTCATTTTCCCTTTTTTTGTGCACTTATCTTTGATTGTTGTTTTCTTTAGCATACTACTAATTGTTTTCCTCCGTGATGTACTTTCAGCTCAGCCTATGTAGCTAATCTTGATATGTTGGTTGATGCGTCAAACTTCATTGCTGCTTTTATTACACTGTACATTTCGTGATGATCGTTTCTTATGGGCCATTCATTGTCTCTACTCGTATTTGTTGACTGGAATTGTGGTAGAACACTTGCACAAGCAGACACGTAGTTAAATCCCCCATATCGGTTTTAGAAGGTAAATCCTGACGTCATTAACCATTATACATACTCTTGTCTACTTCCCTTCTGTGAGGAATATTATATTGGCATGTGAGTTGTCTGTGCGGACATGAGTTGTAATGTGGGCACAAGATGCCAAGTGATTAGGGTTCAAGAATTGGGACCCATGAGCTGTGATTATGAGGTTCGGTATCTCGTGGAAATGCTTGAACAAACCTGGTGTGACAGCGGTTGTTCTCATTGAGTTGTTGCTGGTTTTTCCTTTATTTTGATTTCATCGGACTTAGACTGTGTCTAGCTTACTCTACGACATTATTACCTGGGTGCTTCCTATTAAATATTGTTACTATTCTTTACAAGTATTGTTTGGTATCCCTTATCCTGCTTAGTTGTATATTAATATTGTTTTTCTCTGTTAGTTCACCTTCAAACTTGTTCGGGTTGTTTATTCTGGTAGGTGTCTTGACTGTCCCTCATCATTACTCCTCCAAGGTTAGTCTTAATACTTATTGGATACTGTTGGGGTGTACTCATACTACGCTTCTGCACATTATTTTTGTGCAGATCCAGGTGAGACTCAAGGTAAAACTACCGTCACATTCGTAGGACTCGGAGTCACCTTCTAATAGTTTCATTGTACTATTTAATTCTATCCCGAATAGTTATATTTAGGGATTTTTCTAGCAAACTTTGTATAACTTATGACTTGTAGTATCGGTTTTTGGAATTGTAATTGTGTATAAGATTTTTATCTCGTATTTATCATTCGATGGTTGAATTCTTCTATTTATTTAGGAAGTGTTAGGCTTACCTAGTCTTAGAGACTAGGTGCCATCACAACATCCTACGGAGGGAAATTGGGGTCGTGACAAGTTAGTATAAGAGCTCTAGGTTCATAGGAGCTACGAGTCATAAGCGAGTTTAGTAGAGTCTTGCGGATCGCTACGAAAACGTATGTACTTATCTTCAAGAGGCTACAAAACTATTAGGATAGTTTCACTTCTTTCATTACTATCGTGCGAGTTTGTTGATCTCGGAGTTTGAACGTTTGTCTTTCCATTCTCTCACAAATGGTGAGGACACAAATTGCAGTTACCGACAATGCTGCCCCCATAGCCGGTGTTGCTAGGGACCTGGGCTGAGTCAGAGGCCGAGGAGGAGCACGTGCTACAGCTAGAGCACCTGTTGAGGAGCCGCCAGTAGCTTCTATTCGGGGACAGGCACCAAAGGCGCCTATTGCGACCATAGGATTTCAGGAGACTTTAGCACAGTTCCTGAGCTTGTTTGGTACATTGGATCAGGTAGGGTTGATTCCAGTTGCACCAGCTACTTCACAGATCGAGGGAAGAGCTCAGACTCCCGCCGCCCGTACTCCAGAGCAGCGAGTCCACATTGGTCAGGTTCCAGGTGTCATGCCGACACAGCCTGTTATCCCAGTTCAGCCCGTGGTTAAGGGAGCAATATATGAGGAAGAAGAGCTTAGATTTGCGAGGTTAAAGAAGTGTTTTCCTCGTACTTTCAGTGGTTTGGCTTCAGATGATGCACATGGGTTCCTACGGGAGTGCTACCTATTCTCCGCACTATAGGTATTGTGGAGACAAGTGGGCTTGCTTTTACTACGGTCCAGCTTAAGGGAGAGGCATATCAATGGTGGCGAGCGTATGAGTTGGGCAGTCCGGCCGATGCAGCTTCACTTTCATGGACTTAGTTTTCAAAGGTGTTCTTGAGATAGTTTGTTCCCCAGACTCTTTAGGAAGAAAGCGTGGTGCGCGGAGTCGAGCAGCTACGCAAGGGCACTATGTCGATATCAGAGGATGCCGGTAGATTCACTGATTTGTCCAGACATTTACCTATTTTGGTTTCTGTAGTTAGAGAGCGAGTCCGCAGGTTCATTGAGGGCTCAGTCATGATATTTGGTTCAGCATGGCTTGAGAGTTGGAGTTAGATGTTCTATTTCAGCAGGTGGTAGAAATCGCTCGCCAATTAGAGGGCATGCAGAACCAGGAGGGAGACGTCATGTGGGGTCAAGAGATAGAGGAAAGGGAGGCTAAGAGGCCTCATATACCGGAGAGACCTATTGGTTCCTATTTTTGAGGCAGGGTACGACATGGTAGAGGTTTTATGGGTCAGGCAATTCAGTTTGCACTTCAGGCCTTGCACGGTGTTTCAGGTACCCATGGGTTACAAGGTAACCGTACCAGATAACTTACACAGCCAAGTCAGCGGAGAGGTTGCTTGAATGTGGAGATACACGCCACATGGTGAGAGATTGTCCCAAACTCTGTTCAAATGTGTCACAACGGGTATTCTGGCTATTAGTTTTGCTTGAGTTGTTGATATCCCTGCACTGCAAGCTCGAGGTGCAGGTCAGCCAAGTAGAGGGCGCCCAAGAGGGGGAGGCCCGGCCCGTTGATGTGCTTTCTATGTTAGAGCTGAGGCCACTACACCAGATAATGTTGTACAGGTATGGGTTCGAATTGTTATAGAGGAGCACCATTTGTATTTTGTTTCGGTTCCACTTATCGGGGTGAGTCCTCGTATTTTGCTTCACATATGGGTGAGTTTTGTGATTTTGTACTCTATTTATGTGTTTACCCATGTTGGGAGATTCTATAGTGGTAGCCCGGGTCTCTTATTTTGTTGTTAATCATTAATGAGAGATATGAGACTAGAGGTGGCTTCTTGTTACTCATATCGGTAGTTTTGGTGTAATTTCTGGGTGATGGGTTACGACTTGTCATTTAGATGTGCTACCGGTGTGGGAGTTTATGTGTTGTGATTTTGTTGGCAGAATTGAATAAGAGTAAGGTTTCGGTTGGTGTGATGTGTATTCTACTTTTGATTCAGAGTTGAGGGTGAGACCCTCAGGGTTTCATGTGATTCGATGTGTTTAAACCAGACTGCATGCTGTGGTGGAGTTATATCAGGATGAGATTCTTGCGATTAGTTCATATGTTTTAATTTTCCATTGTGAAACTGATTTGTAGTATGATAGTGATAGGGAGTGGTGCCTGTCGGGCTTGTTTAATAGTTCCCATATGTGTTTTCCTTACATATTTTGTCGTATTCGCTTTGTGCTTATTGAGTTTTAGCCTACGAGGTGTGTGCCTAGGTGGTGTTAGATGTAACTTGTTGATTCGGGTGTATATTTATGAGGTCTTCATGTTTATTTCATCATTGTCAGTGTTAAGAAGGTTTCAAACATGATTCTAGCGGTTACAAGGCTAATTGCCGGTGCTGGATTTGATTATGGGCAGCTATTATGGCTAGAGTTGTTGTTAAAGGCGTATGTGTAATGTTTTTCGTCATGTGACAATATCTTGTGGGTGTAGGCATAAGTTGTTGCAGCTGGTTCAGGCTGGTACCATGTGTTGATGTGGGAATCGGGTCTTTTTGGAATGATTGGATAGTGAGAAATTTTGTTCTAAGGATATCAGTGTGGGTGAAAGGAATAAATTTAAGTTGAGATGGTGTTTTCGGGCTTATGTGGATTGGGGTGGAATGGGAGCACCCACGAGTGTATGTATGGTGAATGCACTCAGTGATTTAATGACCTCGGAATGGTTCTTGACACGTTCGAGGACAAACGTTTGTTTAAGAGGGGGAGAATGTAACGACCCGACCGGTCGTTTTTAGAATCAATGTCCCGTTCGGCGGCGTAAGGTCTCGAGCAGCTTTGTATTATGTGATATGACTTGCGTGTATGGCCGAGTTCAATTTTTGGATGATTCGGGATCAATTTGGAAGAAGGATTCCTGTTTTAGAAGCTCAAACGGTAAGAGTTGACCGGAGTTTTGGCTTTTGTGTAGACGACTCTGAAATGACATGTTAATGATTCCAATAGCTTCGTATGGTAATTTTGGACTTAGGCGTGCGTCCAGATTTGGATTTGCAGGTTCGTAGTGTAATTTGAAGCATTTTGGCGAAAATTGGGAAGTTGAAGTTTTGGAAGTTTGAGAGGTTTTACCGAGAGTTGACTTTGGTGATATTGGGGTTGGAATGTGATAATTATAAATGTCCGTTATTTCCAAAAAGTTCTGAATGTGTCTTTGTGGGTCTTCGTGTGACAGTCCCACATACTGCCCTGTAGACTGGATTAGCTGCACCATGTATTGCTTCAACTCCAAGTGCCCTGGGATTTCAGGCTTGACAATCGCCTGAGTCATATTCGCAAGATTTGGTCTTGCAGCTTCAATTACTGCTCTCTCTGTGTTCCCTGCCATCTCAATTGGCTGTGGTTGAACAACAATGTCCAACTCTCCGTTAATTTTGGTCCTAACTTCTACTTCCCTCCTTACTCTGTGTAGTGTTCGTTCAATTTCTGAATCAAAGGGAAGAAGGTTGTTTGCGCTTCTACTTCTCCGCATTCAATAGAAGAGCCTGTGTCAATGCAAACAACGTAAGCCGATTAATGAAACTTGAATAAATAACAAATATAAGCTGAAGTTGGTAAAGTAGCAGATTTTTAAGTCCCCGTCAACGGCGCCAAAAACTTGTTGCTCCCTAACGCACACGCAAGTATACGCGGTCGACAAGTAATATAGGATTATGAGTCCAGGTTGTCGTACCCACAGGGACTTAACTTAACTACTTTCTAACGAACTAATATTGTTATTCAACAAGCAAGAATCGAGTTTAATAAATGGGTTGTTCTAGATTATAATTCTAATTTATATCTAAGAATTGCAAGGAACAAAGTACGTGCTTAGTAATCAATAAAACAAATATTCCAGGGTTGTGACTATTTTTCCAATCCTATTGTGTTGTAATTGACTTCCTGTTCATGTAATTCATGTATGGTTGCTAATTGATCGATAAATATACTCATAGCCTTCTTCCGAAGTACTATTCGCCTATTCTTAACAAGATTAACACCTATATTCCTATGGAATTAATCTAGAAAGAATGCAATGAAAACACGATATTCAATTAAGCATGGTGATTAAGTATATTCCTATCTTAACCACGAATCCGCCCCCCTTAAAAGGTTAAGAACATGCTTTCTTCAATTCTTTTTCTAATCTAAACATAGTTTTCCCAAACATGGTATAGATAATTGATAGAGCTCAATTGATGGCCAAAACAATTAAGCAATTAGGCGTAGAATTGAAGAAACAACCATATGAACATGAATTATCAACACGAAATCGTCAAGTTCGAATCACAATATTCATGGCTAATCACAACCCCAGAACAAGGGGTGATTAGCCACTCATGTTCAGAATAATCAAAAGATGAAGTATTGAAAAACTAATAAAAATACTAGACAGAGTTGATGAACTGAAGATCGATTGCGTTTTTGTGATGTTTCGTAGCTTTGTTGGCTCCAAAATCACGTTCTCTCCTTCCAAGTTGGGTTTAGAGGTGTTATATAGGAGTTGGGAAGGGTTTGGGGTCTAATTAGGGGTCTCCTAGACGGATTAGGACACTTCCCCGAAGTCGGCGCCCTGGCTGGCGCCAGGCGCCCCCCAGGGCACTGCAACCAGTGAACTTTTCCAACTCTTTGCCTTCAGCGCCACAGGTGGCGCCAGGTGCTGCCTGTGGCGCCCAATGCCTTCTTGGTCCGTTTTCGTCTCGTTTTGGCTCGTTTCTTGCCCGTTTCGCCCCCAATTGCTCCCGACTCATTCCTACACATAAAAACACATTACATTAACATGAATCGAAGCAATTAACATCCCAATTTCATAAAACAAGAGCCCAATATGAGATGATTTACGTAGAATTTTATATCTTTTATGCCAAACATCAGTGCGCTCGGATTGTCCGTCTGTGGGAGGGTGAAATGTTGTACTCAACTCAACCTGGATGCCCAACTCTCGCTACACGGCTCTCCAAAAGTGTGATGTAAACTGCATACTCAATCTGGAATGATGGACACTGGTATAGCGTGAAGGCAAACAATCTCACGGATGTAAACCTCAGCCAACCGCTCCAAAGAATATGTAGTCCCAACTAGAATGAAGTGCGTGGACTTGGTCAATCGATTCTACAATCACCCAAATAGCATCGAACTTTCTCAAAGTCCGTGGGAGCCCAACTACAAAATCCATGGTGATACGCTCCCATTTCCACTTTAGAATCTCTAGCCTCTAAAACAATCCACCCTGCCTCTGATACTCATACTTCACCTGTTGACAATTAAGGCATCGAGCTACAAACCCCACTATATCCTTGTTCATTCTCCTCCACCAATAGTGCTGCCTCAAGTCCTGGTACATCTTCGCGGCACCTGGATGAATGGAATACCGTGAACTGTGGGCCTCCTCAAGAATCAACTTACGTAGCCCATCTACATTAGGAACACAAATCCGACCTTGCATCCTCAACACCCCATCATCCCCAATAGTAACATCCCTGGACAAGAAAATGGAGATCACCGTACTAGCGCTATCTGATATGATCATATAAGGAAGATCGAGAAATCACACAAGCTAGAACCTGGCTGCGCTCTGAAACGTCTAATCTCACAAACTGGTTGGCCAAGGCTAGAACATCAACTGAAAGGAATCTCTCAGCAATAGGAATGAATCCAAGGCTACCCATACTTACCGCCTTTCTACTCAAGGCATCGGCCACCATATTGGCCTTCCCGGGATGATACAGAATAGTGATATCATAGTCCTTTAGCAGCTCCAACCATCTCCGTTGCCAAATTTTGATCATTTTGTTTGAGCAAGTGTTGAAGACTCAGATGATCCGTAAATACCTCACAAGACACACCTTAGAGATAATGCCTCAAAATCTTCAATGAATGAACGATGGCAACCAACTCCAAATCATGAACAAAGTAGTTCTTCTCATGAGGCTTCAACTGACGCGAAGCATAAGCGATCACTCTACCCTTCTGCATCAAGAAACACCTAGTTACAATCCAAGAAGCATCACAATACAATGTATAAGAACTTGAAACTGAATGCAAAACTAAAACTGGAGCTATGGTCCAAGCAATCTTGAGATTCTAAAATCTCTCCTCACACTCGTCCGACCACCTGAAAGGTGTACCCTTCTGGATCAATTTGGTCAAGGGCAATGTAATATACGAGAAACCCTCCACGAAGCGACAATAATAACTGGCCAAGCTGTGAAAGCTCTGAATCTCCGTAGCTGAGGACGGTCTTGGCCACTGAACTGCCTCAATCTTCTTTGGATCCACCTGAGTCCCCTCACCGGACACCACATGCCCTAAGAACGCCACTGAACCAAGCAAAAACTCTCACTTGAAGAACTTGGCATAAAGCTTCTTTTCCTCAACCGCAGTAACACAATCCTCAAATGCTGTGCATGCTCCTCCTGGCTATGAGAGTACACCAGGATATCATCAATGAATACTGTGACAAACGAGTCGAGATAAGGCTGAAACACACTGTTCATTAGATGCATGAATGCTGCTGGTGCGTTGGCAAGAAACTCATAATGACCATAACGGGTCCTGAATTGTGTCTTTTGAATATCCGAGTCCTAAATCTTCAACTAGTGATACCCAGACCTCAAATCAATCTTATAGAACACCCTCAATCTCGCAGAAAAGTATACTTGTTCATGATTGTCACTTTGTTCAAGTGCCTATAGTCGATGCGCGCCCGCATAATGCCATTCTTCTTCTTCACAAACAGAACTAGTGCACCCCAAGGCGACACACTAGGCCTACTAAACCCCTTATCAAGAAGTGCCTGAAGTTGTTCTTTAAATTCCTTCAACTCAACCAATGCCATACGATACGGAGGAATAGAAATGGGCCGAGTGCCCAACACCAAGTTAATACCAAAGTCAATATCCCTGTCGGGCGGCATGCCTGACAGGTCTGCAGGAAACACATCCGGAAAGTCTCGTACCACTGGAACAGAATCAATAGTAGGGGTATGAGCACCAACATCCCTTACAAAGGTGAAATAAGATAAACAACCCTTCCCAACCATTCATTGGGCCTTCAAATATGAAATCACTCTGCTGGGAACATAGCCTAAGAAATTTCTCCGCTCGATCGGCATCGCCAACGTCACGGTCTTAGCGTGATAATCCAGCATAGCATGACATGGAGACAACCACCGAAACCGAAAGCACCTGGATCTTCACACAAGGTGCAGGGTATAGCGTGAGTACAACCAAGTTCTTTAGTAATCCATACATGCACTCAAACTAATAATTGGTATCAAAGTATTTTCTCTCATTTACACGACTAACACCCAGAGAGATCTTGGAAGAAAGATGAGTGCTCCACCTTGAAATAAAGAAGGACAGTCAACTACTAGACCACCCTTGTTCAATGGAAAATATTACAGTTGGTGGAAAGCAATCAAGATTTCTTAATAGCTAAAGACTATAAACTATGGACCATAGTAAACCAAGGTCCTTTGGTTCCTACTAAACAAAATGTACAAAGTGAAACAGTTCCTAAAGGACCCCTCTGAATTTGTGGTGGCAGATTTCAGAATTATGGAGAAGTATGCCTAGGCTAAAAAAATCCTTATCTGTGGACTTGGTCTTGATGAGTACAATAGAATTCATGTGTGCTCTAATGCGAAGCAGATCTGGGATGCACTCCAAACTGCTTATGAAAGAACAAATCAAGTAAAGAGATCAAGGATTGAACTACTCAGGAGAAACTTTGAGCTTTTCTCCATGAAAGAGTCTGAGCTCATCCAGGATATGATGACTAGGTTCACAATAATAACAAACGAACTAAAATCAATTGGAAAGTTGTTTACCTCAGAAGAATTGGTTAGCAAAGTTCTAAGAATCCTTCCAACTTCATGGGAATCAAAAGTTACTGCAATCCAGGGAGCCAAATAATTGGATAAAATCTCACTTGTTGAGTTGGTTGGAAACTTAAAAACTCATGAAAAGAGAAAAATAGAACTGCACAAAGAAGAACAAAAGAAAAATAAGGCCCTGGTTCTTAAAGCATCTGAGGATGATGAATCTGACTATGATGGTACTGATCTAGCAGTGTTTGCCAAGTTCAAGAGGTTCATGAAGAATTCCAAACATGCATCCAAGAGAGAGACCAATAGTAAGCACAAGCAGATCGACAAAGCTAACTATGATGGGTGCTACAAGTGTGGCACGCTAGATCACATGGTAAAGGACTGCCCAATGTGGAAAATCGAGGAGAGGAAAGAACGAGCTGAAAAGGAGAAATGAGAGAAGATGAGAGAAATGGATTCCAACAAAGAAAACATCCTAGGCAAAGGATTTACCGAAGCCATGAAGCAGGCATTTGCGGTAGCATATGAGGATAGTGGGAGTGATCAAGAGGAAGAAAATGAAGATGAGTCTATAAGTCTCTATGCTATGATTGATGAACACCAAGGTGTGAAGACAGAACCACTGTACAGCTTGGGATGCACATTGGAAGACCTCCTTTGTTTGATGAACACCACTATGATGAATGGAAGCTACGTGTCGAAACATTTCTTCAGGCTACTGACTTTGACCTATGGGTAATTTTCAGTCATGGACCAATATTCCAAACCAAATTGGATGGTGAAGGTAACAAGTGCAAAAAAATAGAAGAGGAATACGAAGAGGAAGATCGTTAGCTAGTTCAGAAAAATGCTAAATAAAAGGACTTGCTATATAGAAGTTTGTTTGTAAACACCCTCCTCAGAGTGTCCTCTTGCATATCTTTTCGTGACATATAGAGGACCTTGAAAACTGACTTTGGAATGAAAACATCGAAGTGGCTCTGATGGCGATTAAAGAATAAAAAACAGAGGAAGAAGTGATAGGAATGATGGCCATGAGTGATTCGAAAACTGAAGATGAGGCAAACTAGGTAAGTATATCTGACTTGAAAGAAAATATTGATGCTATGTCCAAAAAGCAATTGATGGACATAATTGTGACCTTAATGAATGAAATGTATAAAATGAGTAATGGAAATGATGAGCTAATCATCAACCTTTCATGTGTCAAACTTGACATCAAAGAGCCTAAATATGACAAAGCTAGTGTAGAGAAACAAGTCAAAGACCTTAAGAACTAGGTTATTGAACTTACTTCTGAGACTGAGAAGTCTCCTAATACACATGGCAAAGGAAAAATGAGTGATCTGCATGACAATCTTGAACAAGAATTAAAAATTGCTAATAATAATCTTTATGATACTGAACATAGAAATAAAGTGCTGCATGAAAACCTAGAAAAGGCTAATTATGAACTCTCTAGACTAAGCAAATGGCATAGATCGTCTGATGCCTTGAACTGGCTGAATGAAAATTATAGCTCTAACAAATCTGGAATTGGTTACTAAGTTTGACCCAATGTATGTAGGAATTTCTGATAGTAACATGTGCACTCATTGTGGAAGAGTAGGACACTTTAGAGACACATGTCCTACCTTAATTCGTGCTCAGTTTAGAAACACCTTTAGTATTGCTAAAAATATGAAGAAGGATGAGGATCCAAAGGTTAATCCTCCTTTCCATACTAATTGGATTAAGGTTAACAAGAAAATAGCTTCTAATCCTCTCCCCTTCTGGGCTAGAAGGGATATGATTAATCATTTTTCAGACAAAAGGGACCCAAGCTAGTCTGGGTTCCCAAAATTAACTTGTGAATTTTGGTTCAAGCTAAGGTGAGAAAAAATAATCTGGACTGGTATCTAGGTAGTGGATGCTCAAGACATATGACTGGCGAAAAGAAAACTTTCTCTCACTGACAGCCTTCCAAGGAGGGAGTGTGTCATTTTGAAATGGGACAAGGGCCCGATAACATGTATTGGCAAGGTTGGCAAGTCACTCTCATGCTATATAAGATGTGTATTATGTGGTAGGTCTTATACACAATCTTCTTAGCATCTCTCAAATACGCGACAAAAGAAATGAGGTAAAATTCAATTCCAAAATCTACACTGTCACTAAGCTTGATACTGATGAAATTGTGCTAAAGGGAAAGAGACATAACAATGTCTACAATATATCGATTATTTCACTTCCCTAGAGTGAGAACACATTCTTGAGTGTAGTGGAAGATGATCCACTACTATGGCATAAAAGACTGGGACATGCCAGTCTCTCTCAACTCAACAAGTTGGCAGTGAAGGACTTGGTCCTTGGGTTACCTAAAGTTAGTTCACCTCTGACAAGGGATATGATGCATGTGTTACAGGGAAACATGTTAGGTCATGCTTTAAATCTAAGAATTTTGTAAGTACTTCCAAACCTCTAGAACTCCTTCACATGGATCTATGTAGACCATTGAGAATAATGAGCAGAGGAGGTAAGAGGTATGTGTTTGTGATTGTTGATGACTTCTCCAGGTATACCTGGACATTGTTTTTTGGATCCAAAGATGAAAAAATGATTCTTCAATGATAGGTTGAAATGTTTTAAGTATAAGAACTGACCATGGAACTGAATTTGAAAATTCAAAATTCCTTGAGTTTTGTGGCTCACATGGCATTGATCCTAATTTCTTTGCACCTAGAACTCCGCAAAAAAATGGAGTTATAGAATGAAAGAATAGATCCTTCGAAGACATGGGGAGGACCATGTTGAATGCCAGTGGACTGCCTAAGAATTTCTAGGCTGAGGTAGTTAATACTGCTTACTGTCTGTTACATAAATACATGGTCATACCCATTCTTGATAAAACTCCCTATGAGTGCAAATGTTTTGTGCATAATAATGGGAAAGAAGCTCTAGGTAAGTTTGATGACATATGTGATGAAGGAATTTTCTTGGGTTACTGTCCACGTAGTAAGGCCTATAAGGTTCTTAATAGAAGAACTATGCTTGTGGAAGAAAACATTCATGTTATTTTCGATGAATCTAACAACTTGTCTGAGAAAGGTGTGTAGGATGAAGATTCTAACATAGGATTCACTGATGATGGAGATACAAAGGAATCTGATGAAGATGGATCTGAAAACCACAAGGAAATTGACAGTGATCATGAGGAACAAGAAGAAGAAAAAACTAATCTAACTGTTGACCAGACAAATGAAGCCACACCTACTAAACCTGCTTGTTTGGATTATTCGTCAGGAAAATCTTCTCTAGGTATGCGGATCAGACCATGGAAACATCAAAGCTCACACCCTCTTGAGAATATCATCTTTGATGCAAATGCAGGGGTGCAAACCAGGTCTTCTCAATGAAATCTATGTGCACTCACAGCATTCCTCTCACAGTTTGAACCTAAGACCACCAAAGAAGCTCTAAAGGATTCTGACTGGATCATAGCCATTCAAGAGGAGCTAAATCTATTTGAGAGAAGCAAGGTCTGGCAGCTGGTACAAAAACTCAAGAACATAACTGTCATAGATATTAGATGGGTGTTCAGAAACATGTTGGATGAACAAGGAAATATCATAAGGAACAAGGCTAGACTGGTGGTTCAAGGATACAATCAAGAGGAGGGCATTGACTATAATGAGATATTTGCACCTGTAGCTGGAATGGAGGCTATAGGAATGGTGATAGCCTTTATTGCCCACATGGAATTCACTTTATACCAGATGAATTTAAAAAGTGCCTTTTTGAATGGGTACCTGAAGGAGGAAGTATTTGTCAAACAACCTCCTGGATTTTGAAAGTGAAAATTTCCTGACTATGTGTTCAAACTGGATAAAGCTCTTAATGGTCTGAAACAGGCTCCTAGAGATTGGTATGAAAGGCTCTCAAAATTCCTCTTAGCCAACAACTTTATAATAAAAAAGGCAGACAACACTTTATTTCAGAGGAGCAAAGGAAAGAATATTCTGATTGTGGAAGTGTATGTGGATGATATATCTTCAGGGCCACCAATGAAGCAATGTGCAAGGAATTTTCTGAGATGATGGGAAATGAGTTCGAAATGAGCATGATGGGTGAATTGAACTTCTTTCTGGGGCTGTAAATCAAGCAACTACCTACTGGAACCATGATACATCAGCAGAAATATATCAAAGAGTTACTGAGGTAGTTCAACATGGACTCATCTAATTCTATTGATACCCCCATTGCCGTTGCAACAAAGCTGGACCTTGATGAAGAAGGGAAAAGTGTGGATCAGAAGCTATATAGAGGAATAATAGGGTCACTATTGTACCTCACAACAAGCAGGTCTGGCATAGTGTTTAGTGTGGGATTATGTGCCAGATTTAAGGAAAATCCCAAGGAATCTCTCTTGGAGGCTGTCAAAAGAATACTAAGATATCTCGAGGGGACCCCTGACCTCTGTTTATGGTATCCCAAAGGGCACAACTTTGATCTTGTTGGTTATGCTAATGCTGACTATGCTGGTTTTCATGTTGACAGAAAAAGCACTTCAGTTTAGCTCATTTTCTAAGTTCTTGTCTGGTGTCTCGGGGAACAAAGAAGCAAAACTCATTGGCTTTATCTACATCTTAGGCTGAATATATGGCAGCAGCACCCTTCTGTGCTCAGTTACTATGGATAAGACAACAGCTAAGAGACTATGGTATATTTGTTGATTGTGTTCCCATTCTCTGTAATAACACCAGTGTAAAAATCCATGTCAGCACAAGAGAACCAAGCACAGTGACATTATACATCACTTTCTTAGAGACAATGATGAAAAAGGGAATATCTCAATTAACTTCTATAAAAATGAAGATCAAATTGCTGATAAATTTACTAAAGCTCTAAGTACGGATCACTTTGAAAGGGATAGACTAGAACTAGTCCTAATCAACTCCTCCCACTAAGATGACTCCCAGTGATTGGTTAGAAAAAGGATAATAAGATGTAGATAATTAAGTACAATGTGTTTGATTCAGCTTTGTGCTAGTATTAAGCTCACATACTTGCTTAGAAAATGTAGCTGGTAACTATGTTGCATGATACTAATATGAAGTGTTGAAGCTTTATTGCAGAAACAAATAAGGAGTTGCTAAGGAGTTGGTTCTTTGACTCAGGTATGTGCCATACTGTCTTAAGTCAGTAGGACATTATATTCTAAAATTACTGCTATACTCAGACTTTTAATTCAGTTGGGATCACTTCTAACTTCTATTCAAATATTAAGGGGGAATCCTTGCGCAATTAGAGATGAATTACTCCTAAAATCCTTACAGTCAAAGTAACAGTTATAAGAGTCCCCTTAGAACTCAAATTTGCTCACCTTCTCTCTTCTAGTCAAATCAGGAGTAACGCCTTTAAAAGGCTCTTATGATTAGCTTCTCTAACCTCACTATTTCTCTCAAACCCTAAGCAAGAATCGAAAGCAATTATCAAGAACTAACCTTTTCTTTCTCTTCTTCGAGTCTCTCATCTGATTACCATGCTTAAAGCCTGTCAAACACCCTCTAAAGCTAAATTATCAACCAAGTCTTAAGTAAAACTCAAAATCTTGAAGCCTAAATCGAACAAAAATGACAAGCCTTCATGAGAACCCACGCCCACATCTGCTCCTTCTCCTTCAATATCCTCTATCATACCTACCTCATCCTCCCCTTTTCCTACTGCTCCTGTTCCTATCATTCCTATCTCCCTTGAACCCCATCTTTCAGCAACTACCCATGCACCTGAACTTTCTACGAAAAATACCTCTAAGACAGCAAAGGTCAAAGCAACTTTAAGAAAATATATCAAAAAATTCTTGAGGTTGCTACTTAGGGTGACACTAGAGTCAAGGAATCTGTCATTTAGGGGGAATCAAGTATTGCTACTTCCAGGTTAGATGTTTTGGCTTCTACTGTAGATGTTGCACCCCTAGATACTCTTCAACCTACTAGTGAGAAGTCACGGATGGAAATATTCACGGTAGAAGAGCGTACAAGAGATCTGGGAAAGGAGGTAGATACAACGGCTGTGGAGCCTGTAGTTGAGGGGGGAGGACGTAAAAGACTAGTGCTAAATGAGGCTTCTTAGGGCCATGATTTCAGTTGGACTAAGGATGAGGAAGATGATGAAGGTGAAAGAGAAGAAGAGGCCATGACAAGGCATGAGGACCATGATGCTAAAAAAAAAAACAATGAAGAAGAAAAGAGTGAGAATAAGGGAGTATCTGGAGATGAGAAGGATAGTGATATAGAGGATAAGACAGGTGAACATGCTAATAATTCTGCACAAGAAGAAAATCGTAGTGAAGAAGAGGAGGTTTTTGAAAGTGAGGGCGAGGATCAAGAAAAAATTAAGTGAGAGTGAGGGAGGTGATGACGAGAATGCGGAAGAAGAGGGCAATGTGAGTGAGGAATCTGCAGGTTCCACGAAAATTGGAAACGCTGTCATAGCCCCTTCAGAAGAAATTGGTGAAGAGACAAGGGCTCAAGAAACTAGGTCTCTATTAACTAGTTTCACCGGAGATGAAGAAATTAGCAGTGATGAAGATGATATGCCACTATCTGAGGTAGGAAAGAAGACCAGAAAGACCACTATGAAAGCTACAAAGCCAGTAGTCTCAATAAGGAAAGGAGTGGTTCCTCCTGGTAGAGCTCCCCTCACAGGGAGTAAAAGAAACGTTGTTGATGTACAAATCATGAAGGAGTCCATAAGTAAAAAGAATCCAAAGAAGAAGGTTTCAATTGTGGAACTTGTTGTTGAGGTGGATGGAGAAGATGAATCTGGCTCGGCCTTGCCAGCCAAGTCTACCACACCAAAGAAAAGGGAAGCCAAAGTCCTTAAACTCACTACCTCTTCTGCAAGGGCCAGTAGAAATAAGACAAGAAAGAATGTTGCAGCTACAGTTGATCGACTCACAGAGTTAAGAAACAAAAAAGTGCTAAATAGGAAGATTCTTGCGAACACTGATGACATGGGAATGGCTCAACTGGTTGAGAAACTTGAGCTACAGGGTGGAAGCACATGTTTGTCAAATAACTCAGTCAACATGAAACCATATGGC
>MCJB01007602.1:0-36576 GCA_002018475.1 Nicotiana obtusifolia | reverse complement strand
CCCCCCCCCCCCAGTATGTGTTCCTGTTGTGGTGGAGCTCTATATAAATTTCATTGTTTATAGGAAGGTAGTCAAGAGTAAACTAAGGGGCTTCGACATGGATTTTGATGCTGAGGAACTAGGGCAGCTTCTGAATATCCCTTCTTTGGGATTTTACAATTATTAGATGAAGAAGTAGCCAGCCATAGGCAATGATGGTGACGCATTGTGGTCACCAGGAAGTTCTCCAAAAAGTTTGAACTAGATGCTCCCCAGAAAGTGTACAAGATTGATATGACTCCCTTTCACTTATTTCAGTTTGTCAACTCCTGCATTCTTCAGAGGTCTGAGAGAAAGCATGAAGCAACTTTGCTAGACATAGCTGTGATGGAACTGCTTGACACTGGTCGACCTATCTATCTTCCTAGCCGGATGATTCAGCACATGGCAAGAGCTGCAAATACTTCCAAACCAAAGCATGTTATGCCATATGGTTTCATGTTGACTGAGTTATTTGACAAGCTCAACATTGCCTTGCCTGAGCCTATGTTTGGGAACCACAATGATGTTTTGGATGTTGTTACCCTTAAGCAATGTGGCTTTGAGGAGATCAAAGCTAGAGGACCCACAGGATCAGCCATTCTTCTAGGGAGCAGTAGGGTTGCAAGACTCAGCAAGAGGTTGGAGTTGGCTGTTGAAGAGAATGCCAAGCTTCGTGAAGACAATAATGGGCTGAGAAAGGAAACAAAGCAATTCAGGGAAGAGCTTAGAAGAGATATGGAGGCCCAGCTCATCAAATTGTCTACCCTTGTGAAAGCTTTGACTCCCTCTATTTCTCACCCTTGAACCAGTTCCTTCCTAGTGGCCTTAGTTCTTTTGCTATTCTGGTGATGCCTTATCTTTTATTCCTTTTGTCTTAGTCTGAGTAGTTGGCAGTATTCTTAGTTCACTTTATTCTACTGTTGAAAACAAGGCGCCAGGCTTCTTTTGGCACTACTTAATATCTCCCATTGCTCTCCTTTACTGCTTTGTACTCTATTGGATCATCAGCATAGTTTATTTGTCTTTTCTTATGCTTGTGTTGTCTCTTGCTTGACCTTGAATCATACATCATATATTTTTAATGTCTAACATGTGTTTTGTGTTCTTTCGATGATGCTAAAGGGGGAAGATAAGGTTGGTGGGTTGCGAAAATGCATGTATATCAAAAGTACTTGTTGTGATCATCTGATTCTATGATGTGATAGCATGTTTCTGTGTACAAAGTTTGTCATCATAAAAAATGGGGGAATTTGTTAAGTATTGAAGTTTTGATGATTAACAAAGTGTGACTAACTACTCAAAGAACCAGGTCCTCAATGTAGCTTCTTAACTGTTGTGAAGAACCAGTTGCCCAGGTTAAAGGATCAGCTCTTCATGGTTGATACTTGTACGTATGAAAAAGACACTAACTTTATCTCAAAGTTTCCTAGGTCCGAGTTTGGTGGAAGATGGCTGCTATAAGTGATCAGGGTCGTTGCTCAAGAAGATACGGATAAGTCAGTCAGAGACAAAAGCCCCAAAGCTTGTGGAGTCCTTGGAACAGTAGGAGTCCTGTCATAGAGGAAGCTGACTATGAATAGGACTCCTAGAAGATCTCAAATCGTGTTTAAATAGGATTGACTTTGGACTTCTGAACTATCCTTTTAGACATCAACTAATGTGTCATAAGATGTTTTTACTTGTGTTGAGTACTTGCTTTGTATTCTTCCGAGTCAGTGTAGGGAAAGTGTTTTAGGAAATTGAGTGTTAATCAAACGTCATAAACAGTTAGTGAGTTTGAGTGAATATTTTGCTTTATAAGTTAGAGTAACTTGTGAATCAAATAGGAGTAGTAGGAGTCTGGAGAGTATTGAATTACAGTCTTGTAATTAAAAATTATTAGCCCATTGTTCTAGTAGAGTTGGAGTTGAAAATCCTACGTGGTAGGTGTGGTTTTTGCACCTTTTGAGCTAGGTGATTTTCCACGTAAAAATAACTGTGTTCATTGTACTCCTTATTTACTTTACGTTTAAGGAAAACGATAAAGAACAAAGTTCTTTCGTAATCCATACGGGCACTCATACTTACATTTATGATAATACAATACAATATACTGAAACTTATATCATAATTGTAAAAAGTGAATATAAAAGAATAAATGAAGTTTTGAATGTCCAGTGTATTATATTGGGAAAAAAGGAATTAGTTCGTACATCTAGTATAATTTGCGGGAAAGCGTTTAATTATGTCATATCAATGTAATAATTACAGAAATACATACCTCGATGCAAAATAATTACTGTAGTACATGTGTTTGTTATGTTTTATAGTTAAAAATACAAAAATAAATATTTAAAACTTCATCATTCACATTGTAAGTCTAAAAAAAACATAAAAAGACATAATGTAACCCTTATTCAAGCCCATTTACATGGTGGAATGGGAGGTCGAACTCGAAGTGTATCTTTAAAAGATTGGACAGGATACTAGTGAATCAACCATTCCATAATTTGTTTCCAACTGTTGATGTGGAGCACTTGATCAGAACTGGATCTAACCATGCTCCATTGCTTATGATATGTGGAGAACAAGCAGCAAGATTTGTGAAACCTTTCAGGTTTTTAAATTTTTGGACAAAGCATGAAGCTTTTATGGAAGTAGTGCGACAGAATTGGACAACTAACTTTATTGGCGACCCTTATCTTATGTTTAAGCATAAACTTAAGAAGGTGAAGATTGCATTATCTAGATGGAGCAGAGAGACGTTTGGAGATATATTTAAGCAAATTTCTATACTGGAGGACATTGTGAAAGTGAAGGAGATGTTGTTCGAGGAAGATCCATCAATAGAAAATCGACTGGTGCTACAAAGAGCACAAGCAGAACTCAAGAGATATTTAAGCATCGAGGAACAATATTGGAAGCAAAAGGCTGGAATGACATGGTTCGAGGAAGGAGATAGAAATACAAGATTCTTCGATAATCATGTTAATGGGAAAAGGCAAAAGTTATAATTAAAAGGGATACAAATTGATAATGGAGATTGGCTAGAAGATCAAAAGGAATTGGCTAAGGCAGCTGTTGAATTTTATCAAAAGCAGTTTACAAATGAAGGTGACTCAACTGATCTGTCGATGCTAGATAATGTACCCTCAATGGTTTCCACTGAGCAAAACTGGGAACTTTGTAATATCCATCGATGGATGAGGTGAAAGCAACAGTGTTTGAACTAAGTAATGAGAGTGCTAGTGGTCCAGATGGGTTCACTGGACTCTTTTATCAGGTATGTTGGGATATTATTAAGTTTGATATACACAGTATGGTGCTTCACTTTTTTGGAGGGGCTCCTTTGCCCAAATCGATCACTCATACCAATCTAGTGATGTTGCCTAAGAAGTCCACAGTTCAAACTTTTTCAGATCTAAGACCGATTAGCTTGAGTAACTTCATTAATAAAGTCATCTCCAGAGTAATTCATGATCGATTAGAAGGGTTCTTGTCTAGTTATATATCACAAAATCAATCTGGTTTTGTAAAAGGTAGGAGTATTTTTGAGAATATACTACTTACACAGGAAATTGTTACACATATAAGGAAGAGAGGAAAGCCTGCAAATGTGGTGATTAAGCTCGATATGGCAAAGGCGTATGATAGAGTGTCGTGGAGGTACTTAATGCATGTATTGAGAAGGATGGGATTTGCCGAGCATTTCATAACCATGATTTGGAATTTATTGTCGAATAATTGGTACTCTGTGTTAGTCAATGGACAATCGACATGTTTTTTCAAATCAACTAGGGGGTGAAGCAAGGAGATCCCTTATCCCCTGCCCTGTTCATTCTCTCTGCTGAGGTGCTGTCGAGATCGCTGCATAAGCTTTTTGAGGACAGATTGTATGTGGGATTTGGAATGCCAAAATGGTCAGATCCTTTGAATCACTTGGCATATGCTGACGACTCTATTATTTTTGCTTCTGCACATGCTCCATCATTGATCAAAATAATGTCAATTTTAGAAGGGTATGAGAGGGTGTCCGGACAGCTGATCAACATGAATAAAAGTTCTTTCTATATGCATTCTAATGTATCGCACGGGCTTGTTAGAGTTGTTGAAAACATTACAGGCTTTGCAAAAGGCCAATTTCCATTGAAGTATTTGGGATGTCCTATATTTTACACTAGGAGAAGAAAGGAGTATTAAAACGATCTTATTAAAAAGGTAAAGAATAAGGTACATGCTTGGAAGGGCAAGCTTCTGTCGTTTGGAGGAAAAGCTACTCTACTAACTAGTGTGCTTCAAAGCATGCCAGTATATATGCTTTCTGTACTTCATCCACCAAACAATGTAATGGAGCACTTGCACAAAATGTTTGCCAGATTCTTCTGGAGCAACAAGTAAGAAGGAAGAAGCAGACATTGGGCATCATGGCAAAAGTTGTGCTTGCCTAAGGAGGAAGGAGGGCTGGGGTTCAGATTACTACAGGATGTGTCAAAAGCATTATTTTCCAAGTTGTGGTGGAGATTTAGAACTACAAAAATATTGTGGTCTAACTTTATGTGGAACAAGTATTGTAAGAAAGAAATACCTACTGTTGTGCAGTTTAGACAAGGATCACATGTTTGGAAACAAATGTTGATGGCACGAGACAGTGTAGAACATGAGATTCTGTGGGAATTGAAGAGGGGTACAACAAACATATGGCATGAAAATTGGACAGGATTAGGGCCTCTATATCATGTTATTCCAGAAGAATTTCAGATACAAGAAGACTTTCAAGATATAAGTGAATTACGACAAGAAGGAACTGGAATGATCATTTATTGGAGCAGTTATTACCTGAAGATATAGCCACACATGTGAAGGAGAATGTAGAGTATCATGACACTGACAGTGGCTGGGATAGACCATACTGGATGCCAACCCCTTCGGGAAAATTTTCAGTCACTAGTGCTTGGAAGATCTTGAGGCATCGGGCTAATTCAAACAAAGAATTTGGATTGATATGGACTAAGGGATTGCCATTTAAGATATCATTCTTCCTATGGAGATTATGGAGGAAGAAGATACCTATAGATGATCTATGGAGAAAACAAGGATATATAGTTACTTCGAGATGTTGGTGCTGTCAAAATCCTCAGTAAGAGACAATTGATCACATTTTTCTGACTAGTCCCACAGCTGTGAAGGTATGGATGATGTTTATGGGAGCAGCAGGAATCACAGCACCTTTGGTACAATTGAAGCAAGTAATAAGAATCTGGTGGAATGCGAAATGTCGCTTAAAATTGAGACCTTTATTTCAAGCAGCACTTGCTATAATCACGTGGGAACTATGGAAGAAAAAAAATAAGGGCCAGCATGGAGGCGAGGTGTCATCGAACAGGGTATGTCAGGAAGTGAACAAGACTTTATATTATCTAGCAAAGAGCAGGTATCCATGGCTGACAAATATACCTATACTATGGCCTGATATTATTCAATATTTAGAAGCTTACAAACCAATGGTGGTAACTAAGAGAATAACATGGAAATTTCCATATCGAGGGTGGTTTAAGTGTAACACAGATGGTGCTTCGAAGGGTAATCCTGGGCCTAGTTCCTTTGCTTTTTGTGTAAGGAATGACGATGGTGATTTTGTGTATGCTAAAGCAGTGGACACAGGAATCACTACTAACATGGTGGCGGAAGCAAAAGGATTGTTACAAGGATTGCAATTTTGTGTACAGAAAGAGTTACATCCACTTATTCTGGAAACAGATTCATTGGTTTTGAAGAAGGTGTTAGATGGAGATTGGGATCCACCTTGGTCGATAAGTGCAGAAGTGAAGAAGATTAAAGGACTAATGAACAATTTCAACATGATGGTGCAACATGTATTGAGAGAGGGCAACACAGTAGCAGATTATTTAGCTAACATGGTTTTTTCTTTTGCAGGTACCTTGCAGTTCAATTCATTCATGGAATTACCAAGCGCAACAAGGAAGATTATTAACCTAGATAAACACCAAAACCTAATCTAAGGAATAGAATTGCCAAACGAAGAGCTCCAGATTAATGGTGGATTATCAAACACCTGAACAGTGGTCTATTTACAAAACATTTCATGCAGTGTTAGGACATTTTTCAGTGGTATTAACATGGACTCATGTTCAGTCTGGAGATGTAATAATATTGCATGAACCGTTTAATAAAGGTCACTGTGGAAGTAGAAGAGTGCTAGATCAAATGGTAACTACCTCTGACCTTGAGTTTACTATCTATCGAGAGAAGACATTACTTCAAGACGAGGCTAAGATGACAATCTTCATATGCTGGTTAATCGAAATTAACATAGAAGGGTGGATGAATTTAGAGCAACATCGATGCCAGTCTATTGAGAGTAAGCAATCGAAGATAATATTCGAAATTAGTCGAACATAGACTTTTCGAGACATATTGAGTAAAATCGATATCAGGTTATCGAGATTAAACAGTACTACCTATGCGATATTAGAACACTATTCAGTGATATTAGCATGGCATCATGCTCAGTTTGGAGGTGTGATAATATTGTATGGAGAGTATAAGATCAATCATTGTCACATAAAGAGCAAATTGGAGTAAACAACAAGCATAATCGATGCTGATATAGAGTGTGATCGACATCAGAAGAGGACACTGCTAAGTCTATATCGAGAGGACATTTTGTATACTTTGGTTCTTGTTTCTGATATAAGAAAGTGGATGATCCTTGATGTAGATCTCGGTGACCTTAAGGAAGATAGGATAGTTCGAAATCAGAAAATCATAACTTTGCAGAGAGTTGGAAGCCATTGTGTTTGTACTGATGTAATCGAAGTCATTGCTGTTATGAAAGACCTTTACAGTATCATCCAGTTGAAGACAAAATCTCGAAGCCACATCAGCATATCGGAGTCAATTAAGATCACTTTGATATTAGATCGAATTCATATTGTTTAAACCATTCGAATACATTACCAACAAGCAGAGGATCAGTGGAATACCTGCAGAGAAATACATGCAGTATTTCAGCATTATCCAGTGGTATTAGCATGTTCTCATGCTCAATCTGGAGGTGTGATAATGTTGTATGGACAGTATCATATACGCAAGTATTTAATAAATCGCATGATAGACATCAGCTTACTGAAGAAAGCATATGCGAGTTATTGGTATCAATAAGCTGTAGATGCCAGAAAAGGAAGATAGAGGAACAAACTTACGATTGTTACTGTTAGTCATGTACTCACACTAATTTGAGATCAACACTGCTGGTTCTAGATCGAAGTCATAATTCAGAAGACAATTTACCAAGATCGATGAGGGTGGAATATCAAACACCTAAACATTGGCAGAGGAGGTGCAATACAATCTATATGATTTTGAAATATTATAAGTGGTATTAGCATGTTTTCATGCTCAATCTGGAGGTGTTTCAATATTGTATGGAGAGTATAATGTTCGACATTGTTACATAAGAAGAGACTGGAATCAAATACTATGTAACATCGATGAGTTTTGTGATCGAGACCAGATTAGCTCGAAGTCAACTGATTCTGATTGTAGTCGAGCTAAATATAGCTTGAAGGCAGAAGATCGAAGTCCAGAGGATACCTACAGTTCAATAACACATTATTGGAGTCGTCTTTTTGATTTGCAATCGAGCGATACACATGTGTAAGCTAGCTTGAGGAGGTATACCATCATAGCAGATGTTCGAGAGTATAAGCAAAAGATCTAATGACATCATACTAGAAGCCACAATGATGAATTTACTGTCGAGCCTTACAACAATCAACAGTACATAACCGACCTACAATGTGAAGGAAGATGAAGATTCACGTTTGCCATGACGCAAAACTTGGCGCCTGGTGAGAGCGATAGAGGTGCTATAATGATATTTTGCAATCGGTGGGTAAGTACATAAGTCTTCACAGTTGGAAAGTTGGTTGCGATAAGAGTTGTAATAGATAGTTTTCATATTGTAGTAGATCTAGAACTAGTTTTGTTTTTCTACTTTTTAGATACTTCTTGACAATTTGTAAGTTTGTTTATTTATTTATATATAACCTCTAGGCAATCAACCTAGAGGTCTATTTGCTTAAAAAAAAATGTAACCCTTATTCAAGAAAATACAAATGGTTGATTATATATAATTAAGAAGACTACACCCCAATCGTTAAAAAAGCAAAACTCTTTCACGTAATAGCTGTAATGATAACGTCAAGAAAAAGTCAGATTTATTACGTCATAGAAAGCAATGTGCATCACGTAATAGGTGAAAATCTAGCAAAAAATATTAATTTACAAATGAACTGACATCATCAAATCCAACATATAAAAAAATAGAGTGGCGGATTATCAACAATAATGGGTTGTACTGAATAATAATCCTTCAGAAGTCATATTTCCAATGTAATCTACAGCGACCAAACACATTTTAAAGGAAATAAAAACAATGAAAAAAATTATGAGAAATAATAAATCCTGCTTATTAGAAATCTAAACTCTAGCATATGTCACTTGAGAAATCCGGCAAAAACATTATCAAATCCTAAAAACATTTTAATAAATTACAAGTTATTATAAATAAAAAAGATTTCCTTTATTTTATAATATACAAGGCCTAAAAATTTTTTTAATAAAAATTAAATAAAAATATTGAAACAGTTATAAGAAATAAGAACTCCAGCTAGTTATACTGCAATATAAGGAACAAAATTTATGAACTCCAGCATATTATACATAAAAATACAAAAATAGAAACACAAACACATGCTAAAAGTATAGACTCCGGTATATTAATCTAGATTTAAGTCAACAAAAAATCTTTTAAATTGCAGCAAAAAACAAATAGATTAGAAATTAAAAAACATCAATATAATTAGGGGTTTTAGCAGTAGTACAATGTATGATATTAGTTATAGTATTATACATTGTCTTCAAAAAACAAATAAAATGTTTAGTAAACCAATTAATCTATGCTACATTAGTTTCCTGCAACATAAAAAACTACTTCTTGCTCTTTGCGTTGCGCCTTTTTGAAACGCAAGGTTTGTCGAATCTTCCCGTGGCCTCATCTTCACTAACAAGATATTCCACCTACTTTTTTTTACCATAATGATATAATAATGTTCCATATCTAGTTTGAAGACGTTCAGAATCAAAGATGTTATTGTTAACAGGAATCTTCTTGCCTTCAATTAAATACTCCGCAAATGCACAAAAAGATGAACCACAATCACTAAATACAAAAACATATTAAGAAAAAATAAGATAACAATAAAAGAGTAAAAACAGAAGAATATCATATAAAAAAACATTACAAGTTACGCATTTTCCTGTTGAGGCAAGTCATCCACTTATAAAAAGAGGAAATGGTTCAGATAGATCCTCTTTTCCCAAATAATGAGATATATTCCCTACAATGTTAGTTCTTCGCTCATAAAATGGAGTAGTGTTCAGCAACAATGGTATCATTACAGCAAATAAGTGCAATGCTTTACGAACAACAGCGTCATGACTTGCAGATCTCATTGAGTCGTATATGTAAATGCAGCCATCATGCAAAGACAGAACGCCCAATACCCGATGCCCTGCGTCTTTCACATTAATTGGCATAAGAACATAATCAACGAAAAGCTAGCGGGTGTTACAAAGAACGTAAAACCCAAGCACATACTATTTTAATTTCTTAGTCAAGTCAAATATTTATTTTTTTACATTCCCGCTATCTGTGGTTGATTTATTGTACACCTCTTGAATGGCACAACTGAAATAATTGTCTGTAGTTGTCATCCTCGGTTTTCATATTTATCTTTATTCCGGAGGTAATATAATATAACATCAATATACTACAGAAAAGAAAACAGACATCAATCTAACATACACACACATAGTAAAACTAAAACAAAATAAATAATGTCTGTCGACATACCGTCTCATTGATACCTATATCGGCGCTTATTATGGAAAGTTGGCATTTTGAAAGTCTTAGAATTTCATAAGTTTGGTTTTAAGTGGAATTTGATGTTATCTGTCACAACCCCAATTTCCTTCCGTATGATGTCGTGACGGCACGTAGTCTCCAAGACCAGGTAAGCCTATCAAGTATGCAAAATATCTAAGAACTGAGTCCATGTGAGTGAAGCTGTCTCATACGAACTACCCAACTCATATGTCGGCCACCACAGCTGGAACATAGTGAAAGAAACCCCACTAGACTCCGCAACACCTATAGTATGAAGGATACGGTGGCATTCCTCAAGAAAACCCTGGGCATCCTTTGATGCCAAGCCACTGAAAGTAGGAGGGTGGTACTTCCTATACCTCTCGAGCATGAGCTGCTCCTCCTCAGAAACTGTAGCCCTAACCTCGGGCTAAACTGGGGCTACCAGCTGCATTGGTACGACCTCTAGAACGTAGTCGACCTAGACCCGCTGCTCTAAGGTACGGGCAGCGGGAGTCTATGCTCCTCCCCGGCCGGAGATGTGGAAGGAGCAAGTGGTATCAACCCTGCCTAAGCCAAAGTACTGAACATGCTCAGAAACTGGGCGAGAATCTCCTAGAGGGCTAGTGCAGTAAAGGCCTCTCAGGTGCCTGCCCTCCAACTGGAGCTACTGGTGGATCCTCTCTAGAAACTCGTGGGGGTTCTCTAGCTGCACTATGTGGACGTCCTCGGCCTCTACCCCGGCCCCGGCCTCTTGCGGCTCTAGCAGGGGCGCGGGTGTCTGGTCATCTGATCCAACTGTACGTGTTCTCACCATTTGTGAGATAAGAGAAAGACAGAAATTCAGAATCCGAAGTCAAAATTTTCGCACGATAAGGAATCAAAAAAGTGAAGCTTTTCCTAACATTTCCATAGCCTCCCGAAGATAATCATAGACGTCTCCGTACCCATCCGCGAGACTCTACGAAACCTGCTTGTGACTCATAACACCTATGAACCTAGTGCTCCAATACCAACTTGTCACGACTCCAATTTCCCTCCGTATGATGTCGTGACGACATCTAGTCTCCACGACTATGTAAGCCTATCAAGTATGCGGAATAACTAAAATATTAAGCTAAAACTCAAAACGTCAACAACTGTAATAAATAAAAACTACAACTCAAGTATAAACAACTCCTAATACCCGGTAAATATAAGTCACAAGCTCTAAAGAGAAATACTAAATATCCCTATACATTAGAGTCTAATGAGGATAAGGAAACAACACAATAAAGATAGAGGGGGACTCCAAGGTTTGGGGACGCTGGTACCTTGAAGTCTCCACGTACAGACTACCTCACTGATACCTGGTCTGGTAGGTAGTGCCTGGATCTACATAAAAAGATGTATAGAAGTGCAGTACGAGTATACCACAATGGTACCCAGTAAGTGCCAAGCCTAACCTTGGTAGAGTAGTGACGAGGTCAAGCTAGAGCCCTACTGGAAATAATAAGAAACAAGGCAGAAGATAAAATAATATATTGAAATAACAGAGAAGTGAAACAATGAGAATTTATGAAATGGTAATAACACCGAATCAAATAAGATAAATACAACGTGAAAGGAAAGAAAAAATCTTACAAGTTCAGGAAATCAATCGGGGCACTCCCGAGGTACCGCCTTATAGTCCCAAAAGTAAATATATCACAATTTTTCCATATATCACCATGGGATCCTTTATATTTTGTTTTTATAATTATTTTCCCGAAATAGCATCCCGCGTTTTAGCCAACCTTATCATATCGCATGATTTTTAGTAGTTCCAATACTATCCATACGTATCAAGCCCACCATTATTTCACCGCATACGTTTCAACACCCAGACCTTATATTACCGCACACGTATCAATAATCACAATGGCACGGCAGAAACCTCGTGCTGTAATAACCCGACCAGTTATTTTGAGCTTTATTGTGTCGTTCGACGATTTGAGGCCTCAAGTAGCTTCACTTCATGTTTTATAACTTCTACGTGTGATCGGAATTGAATTTCGGAAAGTTCAGATTTGATTTGGAAAGAAAATTCTAAATTCGGAAGCTTTAAGTTGGAAGAATTAATTAAGGTTTGACTTTTGAGTAAACGACCTCAAAATGGGGATTTGACGGTTCCAATAAGTTCGTATGATGATTTCATACTTTGGCGTATGTTCGGGTTGAGTATTAGGTGGTCCGGGAGTATTTCAGCGGTTATTATGAAAAGTTGGCATTTTGAAGGTTTTAGAATTTCATATGTTTTTATCGATGTCCGTTTGAGGTTTTGAGCATTGGAATAGGCTCGTATTGTGATTTGTGACTTCCACGCAACGTTTGGCGTAATTCCGGAATGTTTAAGTATGAATCGGACGCGTTCGTCGAAGTTGGGAAGTTTGAAAGTTGAAAGAAAGGTTTTGGCCGTCAATTCATAATTTTTATATTATTTTACGTGATTCGAGGCTTCGACTAAGTCAATATCGTGTTTTTGGATGTTAGGTATGTGTGGACAGGGTTCGGGGGGCCTCAGATTTGATTTGGATCGAAATTGAAGCGAGAATTTGGAATTATGCATTTTCTGGTAGCAGCACATCTGGTGTAACCGCACCTGCGAGGTATTGGCCGCAGGTGAGGAGCAGCCAAAAGTGGCCAAGAGGGTCGCAAAAGCGGTTCTGGATGAGCTAGGCTTCCTAGATTGCAGAAGCGGAGTGGAGCGCAGAAGCGAGGGAGATTAGTCGCAACTGTGCCGTCACAGGAGCGGGACATTGTCCGCAGGTGCGAAGGGGCAGCCTCCAGTGCTTTCCACGAAAGCGGATTTTTTGCCGCAGAAGCGATTTCCTTCACATATGCGAAGATCGCATAGGCAGAATGTATAAGTTAGTCAAATCGGGTGTTGGCTTATTTCACCCCCTTTCTCTCATTGTAGCCGGCCTTGGGGGCGATCTTGGAGTGCCATTTTTTTCATCCTTCATGAGGTAAGTGATTCCTACCGTTGTGAGTTATATACATGATTTATATGTGGATTTAAACATGAAAAATTGTAGTAATTGTTGGATTTTTTGAAGAAACCTATAAATTGGTAATTTTGGATTTTGACCACGGTTTTTGAAATGGAATTAGGAATAAATTGTATATTTGAGTTCGTGTTGTTATGGGTAACGATTATCTTCAAATATTTTCAGAATCCGGGCACGTGGGCTCGAGGGTTGACTTTTGATAAATTATGGGTAATAGAGTACATATTTATGGATTTGCACATTGTGTGACTAATTTTGGATCGACGGGCATCGATTTGTGGCGCTAGAGAGGCTTTGGAGCCGATTATGGAATTTCGGAGTGAGGCAAGTCTCCCGTCTAACTCTATGAGGCGGAAACTACCCCTGGGTGATGTATTTGATATGTGCTACTTGTTGCGAGGGCTACATACGCACAAGGTGACGAGAGTCCGTACGTAGCTAGATTCATGTGATGTCCGGGTAGACTTAGTTTCCCGCCATGCTATAACTATACTATTTGAGTTGTTGCTTGCCTATTAGATATATTTATTTTACGTTACGACTTGAGACTAGACTTGCATGGAGTGATAAACTTGCTATTGTAGAGATTTGACGAGTTTCATGATTAGCCCCGGAATAATTGTACTCCTCATACGAATTTCTCCCTAGCTATGCATTTTTATCGGAACGATTTCTTTAAAATTCATAACTCACACATTTATTTATGAGTGGGGTCAAGGACCTGTTAAAGCTTCTTATTTTAATGGGATTGGGCCGTTCAAGATTTTCTACCACACTCTCATAGGAGCGGGCCGTTCGCCTAGGCAGTATATTAGATGCATCTATGGTTCGTGTTGTTTGACCCTCGGTAGTGCACATATTATGATGAGATCGGGCCATACGCCTTGACATTTCTATAAAATACTCTTACGGAATCGTGCGTAATATTTGACAAGAAGACAATGTATCTGTGAGTTTTCCTAATTTGAATTGTGACGACCTATCTGGTGAGGTCCATTAATATATATGCTCCGATTGAGGAGGTAACTACTAATTGAGAGCTTGAGCTTATTGTCGATAGGAGAATTGTACCCCGTATTTATACTTATTTTTTTCGTTTACTTACTCTGCCCCACATCTGTTTACTTCTTACTGTACATGATTTATTGGACCACTAGTAAGTGTTGATGTCGACCCCTCGTCACTTCTTCTCCAGGGTTAGGCTAGATACTTACTGGGTATGCGTTTATTTACGTACTCAAGCTGCACTTGCTGCACTTATTGTGTAGGTACATATATGTCTGGTGCAGCTATTGCGTGGACTTTACCGTGAGCTGCATTTCATGTTACGATCCGCAGCCTGCAGAGTCTCCATCCGAGTTATTTATATTTATATGTCTAATTTGTATTCGAGATAGATGTTGTATTTTATTATATTTCCTAGTGGATGCATGCACTTGTGACACCGGGTTTTAGGGTTTCCTACTGTTTGTCATTATTGTAGTTCACCTAAATATTATCATTTTTTCCTTTAAATTCTATTTCATACTATTTAATTAATGGAAATTATGATTTCAAAAGTAATAAAATGAGTAATCAAATTGATCAAGTACCTTTTGCTTGCCTGACGGCGGCATTAGGCGCCATCACGACCTATAGTAGATTTTGGGTTGTGACGGCTTGGTATCAGAACGATAGGTTCATTTAGGTCTTACGAGTCATGATCAAGTCTAGTAGAGCCTTGGGGATTAGTACAAAGACGTTTATACTTATCTTCGAGAGGCTACACGGCTGTTAGGAGCAATTCCCTTCTTGATTCCTCTTCGTGCGATATGATTCCTTTGAGGCTTATGCCTTTGTTTCCTTCCTACTCAATCTTATGCGACGTGGAGTGCTTGGTATCAATTGGGCATTGAGGAGTTTTAAATGGTAGCGCTAATGAGGTGCAAGATGTTTTCCCTGCATAATCGAGTGGGCTACTATCGTCACCTTGCGGGAGGATGTTTTGTCGTTTCAGCTCAGTATCTGTATTTCATATAGTTTTGAGGCTATGCACAAATTTCTATGATGTTCATGCATTGTTATTACACAGTGTTATTGCAATAGTAGGGTGTTTTGTTAAATGTATCAAGGCAGTGAACGACTGGAAGGAGGATTTCTTAGTGTATGATTTAGTGGTTCGGCATTTAAATTCAGCGGAGGAAAGACAACTGGTCTATGGATGTTCAAGCTTTGGTTGATGGAGTAGCGAGACTTGATATATTTGAGTGTAGTGGAATCCTCATTTGCGACGTGGTTTCGTCATCCTTTTTTGAACGCATTAAGGTTCGCCGGTGTTATGGTCTTCTTCAATTTGCCTTCGAGGCGGGGTGTTGTGAAGCGGTACCTAAGAAGAGGTTGTTAGAGATAGTAGAGTGTAGCAGTTTCGGAATAAAATTGGTATTTCTAATGTTGATGGCTCAAGAAAGATGATCTTCTAGGAGGTTTAGAATGGGTAGCAATTCATTAGTTCAGGTGCTACAGGTATGGATTTGATTTAAGGCAACATTTGGGCAGCAAATTATGAGGAAGGAAATGGCGGAAGGTGTCTCGCGGTGGTTGAATTACTAGCAGGTCTAGTATGAAAAGCAATGGTCGAGAAGTTGCTTAAAGGAGATGGTTTAACCGAAGTGAAGGTGGCAAAGTAGCATATGAATTCTATGGTAGGATAGCCACATGCCTTGAGAAAAGTGTAGAGCGATTTGGGGAATCGTGATGGGAAGTGACTAGGTCCATGGATTTTTATTTAAGATGGAGGCTACTGTATTGAGGAAGATTGAATATGGGCAAGAGGAATTTGCTGGAAATAAAGAGGGGTGTGAAAACTTGATTATCGTTTTGGGATGCAACATGACTTCGAGTTTGGAACGTATTGTCGGGCTTTCAGTCGATGTTAATGGGGGAAAGAACAGACTTGTACAACTGGTGGACGAGTATGGGCTGAATTCGTAGTAGTGATATCGGTGCAGTGTCGTTGGAAGATGTCTGTATGGAATGCCACATGTGGGTTACCTCCTGTGAACAGTTTAGCGGTCGCGTGATTTTGATGAGGTTTCTACAAAGAGTCCTACCTACTACCCAACAGAAGGTCGAGTATGCGACGGTGGCTGATACTTCAGAATGTTTCATGAAAAGCTAAACAAAAGACTTCGAGAAATTTGGCGGGTTAACAGTGCGAGATCATAGCAACTGAGAAAGAGGAATCGTTGTGGGCCCTACATTATGTGATTGTAGCTTAAAGTTAAGTGGGGGAGCCCACCGTCTATGATTGGATCTCGTGGTTGTCTGCTTGTGCGATTTCTAGTTATCGATGCGTTGGTGGATTATTTATGGCTAAGAAAAGAAAACATCTGGGTTAATTCGAGGAAGGAACTTGATGAATGTGTACTATGTTTCGCCTTATCGATTCAGGTGTAGGTTTTGGGAAGAATCAAAGTATGTGCTTGTTGTGGATGTGATGTACAAGGAAAAGAATTCATCCGGTTGCTTCTTTGGGAGTGTTCATGTGATAGCAGAAGGTAGGAGTTTGATTATATTCGGGACCAGGTCAGAGTGGGTGACTCTCAACAACGGTTTTAGTGGGTTCAAAAATTAAAGTGCACTGCCTAAGGATTTCGGGTCCGTTGTATGGTTAAGGATCGAGTTTGCAGTGAATTACAAAAGGGACTTGGAGTGTTCTATGGTATCATCAGGTCTACGGTGCAGTATTGGAGAAATGGGAGAAAACACCTTCGGATTCGTAGAGGATCTTTCAGAATGGGTGTACCAGTTAGAAATGTTATTGTGCGCATAAGAAGGGTATGTAATGGTTCGTAGGTATTGAGACATTGTAGTCTCGTGGATTAGGTCACTCGGGATGAGTGTTGTTGGGATTCGTGATGTTTTGAATGGAGCTATTATTATTTCTAAGGCAAGTCCAGAGTAAATTGGAAAAAATAGGGTTAGTTAGTAATGGTTTGATTCAGCAAGAGTATGGAAATGATCAGTTCCTTTGGTGTGTTAAGTTATACAGGTGGTTTGTGGTTGTATGTACGGGCTTGACAGCCGTCGGAATTTGCTTGATTTGGGAGTTATTCGATTCTTATGGCCTTGTTGTGTAAATGGATCCCGAATGGTGATGTAGACCATAACATGAGGTTTGTATTCTTTTGGTTTGAGAATTCGGCTGCGCGTCGCTATGGTTCATTTGAAATGAGCTAAGTGAAAGGTCTCTAGCCACTAAAGTGTTTATTCTACCAGTAGTTCAGGGGTCATGATGAATTCTCGTACTCTCGTGTAGCAGCATGATAGGTGCAGTGAGCGGCATGGGAATTGAAAGTTAAGGATCAAGGTTGCGGTTCGATGTTGATAAGAATCTCACGAGCTCGGATGAGCAGGGAAGAATGCAGATGTTTAGAGTAAGCTGGCGTTATCTTAGTGTCACCTGAGAATGATGTTTTGTGGAAGAGGCATTGTGTATTGATTTACGGATTGTGATTTGCGTTACAGAATTAGTACGGGTTGTCGTATGAAGGTGCAGATTTTCTACCTAGTGCGGAAGGTCGTGGGAGCATGCCCCACGAGAAAATTGTATAAGTGTAGCATTTTAGTCATTTCATTCTGAAAGATTAAAACCAAGTATGGAGATTATAGTAATATCGCAAATGTAAGAGTTTATGCTTGTGAGGCATTCTATTCCAGATATGACGGTTGTTCTTATGTGTCAGGGAAAATGTTATTGTGGATCCTTGAAAGGTTATTAGCCTAGTATGGTATGACCAGTAATGGCTTGAGGTCCGTTAATGGGTCTAATGTGAATGTGTGCTCTACATCAGGCTGGATATGTTCATTCAGTATATCGTTTCTTATGGATGATTGGCATTGAATGTTATTCGCATCATCTACTATTCCATGTAATACTCTATGGTGCCATATTAGTTGTGAGAAGGCTTGATTATTCGCACATGTATTGTAATCCCGTGTAGCTTGTGGTGTCATATGAGCAGGATGGCTCTAGAGATACAAGTCATTTATCGCACCTTAGTTGTGCTTGGGTTTTGTAGCGTATGGCGCTATCCGTCTTCCCAGGGCTGTATTTTGGCGCTTGGTGTACTCTTGGTCAATATTCGGTACATTGTAGGTATAAGCACTGTGGCTTGATGGGTATTTCCTTATTTATTATTATGTGTGGATCGGGCGGCACGCCGCCACAGGTATGTTATTTGGATCGAGTTGCACGCTACAACGATATCATGCAAGGATGGGGTTGCATGCCGCAACATTGAGATGTTGAGTACGGTTCCCTATACCTATTCTTGTGTATTTTGTTCCTCATTCTTTGAGAAGGGTTCATAGCGTCTGCTCGACCGTCTTATTCGTTACGCAGGCTGGGTAGGTCCTTTCCAGAGTTCGTTTTTCCTTATGTATCGCATTCGAGTTTATAGCTTGTTGGCGCCTTGTTGGCGTCATATGAATTTTTGGCAGTGTTTGAGATGACATATTCCCTGAGCAGCTTGTACTGGGTGAGACGAGGTTATTGGACCTGGGATTAGTGCGATCGAAGTTAAGTAAGGTATATTAAAGAGCAAATATCGTTATTCAGTTCAGAAAAAGGTATGGTCCTTGTCAGGGGGGGAGACTCTATGATTTGTTAAATCGGTAAATAGTTATGAGTTTCTACACATCTCTTTCATCGTGGTAGTATTGCGAGAGTTGGAACAAGGATTATATGTGTTGTGAGGTGTATTGCAGGCACAAAATTCGTGAAATTGTAGCTATTGTGGTCGGAGAATGTTATTTTGGTCAAACAAATGTGGTGCAGGGTGTGATTTCAGCGGAAGAGCATGATCATGTTTGGTACAGCGTGTGGTGATTTATTCGGTGTTAATATGTCAGAATTTGGATCTCGTGGAGAATTCTGGATGTTGAAATTTGGTCCTAAAGCTTATTAGCTAAGGATATAAGGAGGATCTTCAATCTGGTTCGAGCTTATGTGCTCGCATGGGTTGTGGTGGCACGGGAAAGTGCCCGGGGTGTTGAGCATTGATTTTGGGGCAACTCCGGAGCAATTCTTAGCATGTTCGAGGACGAACGTATGTTTAAATGGGGGAGAATGTAACGATCCGATCGGTCATTTTGAGCTCTAGCGTGTCGTTCAGCGGTTTGAGTCCTCGTAGCTTCACTTCATGTTTTATGACTTATACGTGTCGTCGGAATTAAATTTTGGGAAGTTCGAAATTGATTTGAAGAAAATTCTGAATTTGGAAGCTTTAAGTTGGGAGAATTGATTAAGTTTTGACTTTTGAGTAAACGATCTTGGAATGGGGATTTGAAGGTTCCAATAGGTTCGTATTATGATTTCCGACTTGGCCGTATGTTCGAATTGAGTATCGGGTGATCCGGGAGAATTTTCGCGCTTATTATGGAAAGTTGGTATTTTGAAGGTTTTAGAATTTCGTGAGTTTGGTTTTGAGTGGATTTTGATGTTATCGATGTCCGTTTGAGGTTTTGAGCCTTGGAATAGTCTCGTATTGTGATTTGTGACTTGCACGCAATGTTTGGCGTCATTCCGGAATGTTAAATATGAATCTGACGCGTTCGTCGAAGATTGGAGTTTGAAAGTTCAAAGAAAGGTTTTGGCTGTCGATTGGTAATTTTTATGTTCTTTGATGTGATTCTAGGCTTCGACTAACTCTGTATCGTGTTTTTGGATTTGGTATGTTTGGATGGGGTCTAGGGGGCCTCGGGTTTGATTCAGATCTAAATCAGAGCGAGAATTTGGCCTTATGAAATTTCTGGTGGTAGCACATCTGAGCGAACTAGGCAAGAGGGTCGCAGAATCGGTTCTGGGAGAACTGGGCAACGGCCGCAAGTGGGAGACTATTTTCGCATCTGCGGTGGCTCAGATGCGGCTTCTTGGAGGGTAGAAGCGAGGGGGATTTGTCGCACCTATGTTGTCGCGGGAGGGGGACATTGTCCAGGTGGGAAGGGGAGGCCTCTAGTGCTTTCCTCAAAAGCATATTTATTGCCGCAGAAGCGACGCCGCGAAAGTGGCCATTTGCTTTGCAGATGCAAAACTCGCCTAGGCAGAATGTATAAGTTAGCCAAATTGGGTTTTGGTTCATCTCACTTCTTTTCTCTCATTGGAGCGGCCCTTGGGGGCGATTTTGGAGTGCCATTTTATTCATCCTTCATGAGTTAAGTGATTCCTACCGTTGTGAGTTAAATACATGATTTACATGTGGATTTAAACATGAAAATTTGTAGTAATTGTGGGATTTGTTGAAGAAACCTAGAAATTAGTAATTTTTTATTTTTACCACTATTTTGGAAATGGAATTAGGAATAAATTATATATTTGAGTTTGTAGTGTTATGGGTAATGATTATCTTAAAAACTTTTTCGTAATCCGGGCACGTGGCCCTTAGGGTTGACTTTCTTGACTTTTCAAGCGATGTTGGTAATTGTTATAAATTGATTAATTATGGGTAATAGAGTATATATTTATGGATTTGCACATTGTTTGACTAGTTTTTGATCGACGAGCATTGGTTTGAGGTGCTAGAGAGGCTTTGGAGCCGATTATGGTACTTCAGAGCGATGTAAGTCTCATGTCTAACTCTGTGAGGGGTAAACTACCCCTAGGTGATGTATATGATATGTGCTACTTGTTGTGGGGGCAACGTACGCACGAGGTGACGAGAGTCCATACGTAGCCAGATTCATGTTATGTCCGGGTAGACTTAGGTTCCCGCCATGCTATACCTGTACTATTTGAGTTGTCCCTTGCCTATTAAATTCCTTTGTTTTCAATTACGACTTGAGACTAGACTTGCATAGAGTGATAGACTAGCCGTTGTAGAGATTTGACAGGCTTCATGATTAGCCACGGAATAATTGTACTCCTCTTATGAATGACTCCCGCGCTATGCGTTTTTATCGAAAAGTTTTCCTTAAAATTCATAACTCACATGTTTAGTGGTGAGTGCGGTCAAGAACCCGTAAAGCTTCTTACATTAATGGGAGTGGGCCGTTCGCCTCAGCAGTATAATAGATGCATCTATGGTTCGTGCCGTTCTACCCTCGGTAGTGCACACATTATGATGAAATTGGGCCGTATGCCTCGGCATTTCTATTAAAATACTCGTATGGAATCATGCATAATATTTGACAAGAAGCTAGTATATCTTTGAGTTTTCCTTATTGGAATTGTTACGACCTATCTTGTGAGGTCCCTTATATATATATATATATGCTCCGGTTGAGGAGGTAACTGTTAATTGAGAGCTTGAGTTTATTGTCGAGAGGAGGATTGTACCACATATTTATACTTGTTTATTTCGTTTACTTACTCTACCTCACATCTTTTTAATTCTTATTGTACATGATTTATTGGACCACTTGTAAGTGTCGATGTCGACCCCTCGTCACTACTTCTCCGGGGTTAGGCTAGATACTTACTGGGTACGCGTTGATTTACATACTCATGATGCAGTTGCTGCACTTATTGTGCAGCTACATATATGTCTAGTAGTCTTTTGGGCGCAAAGGCGCGCTATTACAGGGACTTTATCGTGAGCTGCATTCTATGTTACAATTCACAGCCTACAGAGTCTCCATCAGAATTATTTATGTTATCCTGTCTAATTTGTACTCCAGTCTGATGTTGTATTTTATTATATTTCCTAGTTGATGCTCATGCACTAGTGACACCAGTTTTTGGGGGTTCCTACTGGACGTTCATTGTTGTTGTTCACGTAAATATTATCATTTTACCTTTTAAATTCCATTTGATACTATTTAATTAATGGAAATTATCATTTCAAAAGTAATACAATGAGTAATCAAATTGATTAATTACCGTTGGCTGCCCTGACGGCGGCGTTAGCCGCTATCACGACCTATAGTGTATTTTGGGTCATGACACATGCAAACAATAACAACCGCATGACAGAAACCTCGTGCAATAATAACAACCGCACGTCAGAAACCTAGTGCAACAACCTAACAATCATCTCAACAATAATCACGAAAACCAAAACATAACAATTGAAACAACAATTTCAAGTATAGCAATTTCAAGTAAAGAATCCCACAGTTAAATAAGGAATATAGAATCAAGAAAGTAGGTAATTCGACTTAGCATGAAGTACGAGCTACAAATAAGAGACAACACAAGTAAACAGGTAAAATTAGGCTAAACATGATGATTATACATGCTAAAGTAACTCAGTTAAGGCATAAAACAAAACTACTAAGATAAAATCGGAATTTCAACATTTAGCCCGTGTACGCACTCGTCACCTCGCATAAACGGCCCTCGCATATCAAAATTTTCACAACAATACCAAATCCTAAGGGGGGATTTCCACCACACAAGGTTCGACAAGTCACTTACCTCAAACCCCGCTCAATAAATCAATAAGAAGGCCTTTCCCTCAATTTTCCAACTCCGATCAGCTCGAATCTAGCCAAAACAATTTCATACTATAAATTCATCTATAGGAAACTAATTTAAATAATAAAATTACAACTTTAGCAAAGAATTGAAAAATCACTCCAAAAGGTCGACCCGGGCCACGTCTCGAAACCCGACCAAAATTATAAAATTCGAATACCCATTTGATATCGATCCTAACCATACCAGAATTACTCAAATCACCTTTCAAATCCCCAAATTATTGCCTAAGAAGTTTTCCAAATTTTCCCCAAATTTTCAACTAAAAACACTAATTAAATGATGAAAACAACAATAGATTCGTGTAATTTAACCAAAACCGAGTTAGAATCTCTTACCGCAATGATTTCCTTGCATAGCTCTCGAAAAATCACCACGAACGAAATTCTCTAGGTCCAAGAATGGATTATGGATCAAACCCTCGAAAATCCCTCTTTTACGCCCAGCGAATTCGCTTCTACGGTCTTTTGTCACTTCTACGACGCCGTACCTATAGAAAACCATAGCAGGTGCAAATCCCACTGATGCCCAAAATTTCCGCCTTTGCGGACAATGGCTCGCACCTGCGAGCTTGCTTCTTCGGAGAAGGAGACTGCACCTGTGGTCCTATCCAAAGACCCTCCTCCAAATTCTGCTTCTGCAGAGGAAATGGCCACAGGCAGGCGCACTTGCGCCCAGGTGTCCGCACCTGCGAGCCCAGCTCCTGGAAGCTCCTTTCGCATATGCGCTTCAACCTCCACACCCATGATTCCGCACCTGCGGTCGAACCCTCCGCAGGTGCGATGACGCCAACAGGCGTGGGACTTCAGCAATGAAGTTAAGTCCAAAATTGGTCTACATTTGATCCGAACCACACCCGGGGCCCCGGGACTCCAACCGAAAATACCAAAAACTCCTAAAACATCATATGAACATAGTCGAGCCTTCAAATCGTATCAAACAACGCTAAAACCACGAGTTGCGCATCGATTGAAGCATAATAAACCTTTGAAATTCTAACTTCTAAATCCAATGCTGAAACCTATCAAATCAAGTCCGATTGACCTCAAATATTGCACACAAGTCATAATTGACATTACGTACCTCCAACTTTCAGAATCGGAATCCGACCCCGATATAAAAAAAGTCAACTCCCGGTCAAACCTTCCAAAATATTCCAACTTTCTAACTTTCACTAATTAACGCTGAAATGACCTACGGACCTCCAAACCAACATCCGGACACTCCCTTGAGACCAAAATCACCATATTGAGCTATTGGAACTCCGTTCTGGAGTCATCTTCACACAAGTCCAACTATGGTCAACTCCCACGACTTTAACTTTCAAATTAGGGACTATGTATCCCATTCCACTCCGAAAATCTCCCAAACCCAACGCCAAGCACCTCGGCAGGTCAAGAAACCACAAAATGAGATAGAGGGAGCAATAAATAGGGGATCGAGGCTAGCACTCTCAAAACGATGGGCCAGGCCGTTACATCCTCCCCTTATTAAAACAAACGTTCATCCTCGAACGAGTATAGAGACATAGGTGAAGTGGTGAAAAGATGAGGATAGCGGCTACGCATATCATGCTCAGTCTCCCAAGTCGCCTTCTCAACTGGCTGACCCTTCTACTGAACCTTCATGTAAGCGATGTTCTTTGACCTCAACTTTCAAACCTGCCGGTCCAAAATGGCAACCTACTCCTCAAGATAAGATAGATATTTGTCTAACTGGACTGAGCTAAAGTCTAACATATGATCCGGATTGCCATGATACTTCCGGAGCATGGAAACATGGAACACTGGATGAACTACCGAGAGACTAGGTGATAGTGCATGTCTGTAAGCCACCTCTCCAAACCTCTCAAGAATCTCAAAAGGCCCAATATACCAATGGCTCAACTTGCCCTTCCAGCCAAACCTCATAACGCCCTTCATTGGCGAAACCCGGAGCAAGACCCGCTCCTCAACCATGAATGCAACGTCGTGAACCTTCCGATCGGTATAGCTCTTCTGTCTGGACTAGGTTGTACGAAGTCGATCCTGAATCAATTTAACATTTTCCAAAGCATCTAAACCAAATCTGTACCTAATAGCCTAGCCTCGCCTGGCTCAAACCAACCTACTAGAGACTGGCACCGCCTACCATACAAAGCCTCATATGGTGCCATCTGAATGCTCGACTGATAACTGTTGTTGTAAGCAAACTCCGAAAGTGACAAGAACTGATCCCAAGAGCCCCTAAAATCTATCACACATGCACGAAGCATATCCTCCAATATCTGAATAGTGCATTCGGACCATCCGTCCGTTTGAGGGTGAAAAGTTGTACTCAACTCCACCCGAGTATCCAACTCATGCAAGCAATCTACATTGGGCACACATAGCATGCCCTGCATCCATAATACACCTTCCTCTCCAATAGTGGCTTCCTTGGAATCACTGTGCAAGACCGTGTCCTTAAAGACAAGCAGATGGGAGTCATCATACTGACGCTCTCTAATACGGAGAAACCACACAGGCCAAAACTCGGCTCAGCTCAGAAACATCCAATCTAACAAACTGGTTGGCCAAGACCTGAACATCCAAGGCTAAAGGCCTCTCTACTACCGGTAGATATTCTAAGCTGCCCAAACTCTCCGCTTTGCGTCTCAAGGCATCGGCCACCACATTGGCCTTCCCAGAATGATATATAATGGTGATATCATAGTCCTTAAAGCAACTCCAACCACCTGTGCTGCCGCAAGTCAAGATTCTTCTGCTTAAACAAATGTTGTAGACTCAGGTGATCGATGTAGACCTCACAAGGGACACCGTACAAATAGTGCCGCCAGATCTTCAAGGCATCCACAATAGCTGCTAACTCAAGGTCGTGGACAGGATAGTTCTTCTTATGCACCTTATGTTGTCTAGACGCGTAGACAATCATCCTACCGTCCTACACCAACACCGCACAAAGACCAATATGTGACGCATCACAATACACCGTATAAGACCCCCAACAAGTAGGTAAGCAGTCTTGAGCTTTTGAAAGCTCTCCTCACACTCCTCGGTCCACCTGAACGAAGCACCCTTCTGGTTCAGCTTGGTCATAGGTGCTTCAATAGACGAGAAACCATCTACAAATCGATGATAATACACCGCCAAGCTAAGAAAACTCTGGATCTCCATAGATGAGGACGGTCTGAGCCAACTCTGCGTTGCTTCAATCTTCTTCGGATACACCTTCATCCCCTCACTCGATATTACATGACCCAAAAATGCCCCTAAATCTAGCCAAAATTCACACTTTGAAAATTTTGCATATAACTTCTTTTCTCTCAAGGTCTGAAGCACAGTCCTCAAGTGCTGCTCATGATCCTCCCGACTCCGGAAGTACACCAGAATGTCCTCAATAAACACAACGATGAAAGAGTCACGATAGGGCTGGAATACACTATTCATCAATTGCATCAATGTTGCTGGGGCATTGGTCAGCACAAACGACATCACAAGGAACTCGTAATGACCATACTGAGTCCTGAAAGCAATCTTCGGCATATCTGGCCCCCGAATCTTCAACTGTTGATAGCCTGAACACAAGTCGATCTTAGAGAACACTCTGCCACCCTAAAGCTGATCAAATAGGTCATCAATAAGTGGAAATGGATCTGTAACCTTGTTCAACTGGCGATAATCAATACACATTCACATAGAACCATCCTTCTTCTTTATAAATAAGACTGGAGCACCCCAAGGCGACACATTGGGCCGAATGAAGCCCTTATCGAGCAACTCTTGCAACTGTTCCTTTAACTCTTTCAACTCTGCCAGGGCCATACAATAGGGTGGAATAGAAATAGGCTGAGTGCCCTGTAACAAGTCAATACCAAAGTCAATATCCCTATCGGGCGGTATTGCCCGGCAGATCCACCGGGAATACGTTTGGATAATCCCTCACTACCGGAACTGACCCGACGGTAGGAGTATCAACACTAACATTCATCACATATGCCAGATACGCATCACACCCCTTCTCAACCATCCGCTGAGACTTTAGAAATGAGATAACCCTACTAGGGACATAGTCTAAAGTACCTCTCCACTATAGCCGTGGTAGACTTTGCATAGCTAACATTACCGTCTTGGCATGACAATCAAGAATAGCATGATAGGGCGACAACCAGTACATGCCTAAGATAACATCTAAATCCACCATATTTAGCAACTATAAATCGGCTCTCGTCTCCAAACCACTAACAACAACCAACCACAACCGATACACACGTTCAACAATAATAGAATCTCCCACGGGTATAGACACATAGATAGGAGAACTCAAGAAATCATGGGATAAACCAAATATAGAGCAAAATAAGATGACACATAGGAATAAGTAGAGCCTGGATCAAATAAGACCAGTGCATCTCTATGACAGACCGAAACAATACCTTTGATGATAGAGTCGGATGCAACTGCCTCCGTCCTAGCAGGAAGAGCGTAGCATCCGACCTGGCCTCCCCCTCTAGGGCGACCTCTACATGCTCCACCTCCACCTCTAGCTGGATGTGCAAGTGGGGTGATAACTAGTGCGGCGACCATGGATTGAGAAGCCTGAGGACCCGGTGGACAACGCGGAGCCTGAGTAATTTATGGAGGTGCGCCCCTCCTGAGTCTGGGACAATCCTTCACCAAATGATGAGTGTCCCCACACTCGAAACAAGCTCTCTGAGGAAGTGGCTGCTATGGCTGGCTCGGGCCCGATCGGCTGGACTGACCGTTGAAAGCACCTCGTGCAGGAGGTGTACCAGACAATGGATGCGCATAATAGGGAGCCTGAGGCCTAGGGGTGGTCGGATTACCACTGGAAGCTGGAAGTGTTGAATGAATAGGGTGACTCACATAGCCCCTACCATGACGAGCTGCAACTGGGGCACGGGTACCACTGTATGTGCTAAACTCTCAAGACCTCTTGTCCTCCTTCTCCTCTCTATACCAAGTTAGCATACCCTCCAATCTCTGAGCAATCCCCACTACCTGCTAGTATGCAATGTCCATCTCCAACTCTCGGGCCATGCTAAATCTGATACTGGGGTTGAGCTTCTCGATAAATTGACGAACCCTCTCACTGAACCGGATCGCATACTCCAACATGGTCATAGAACCTTGGCGCAACTACTCAAATTCTGCGCGCCACGCATCTCTGAGACTCTGGGAACATACTCCCTCAAGAACATATCTGAGAATTGAGTCCAAGTGAGTGAAGCTGCCTCGGCCAGACTACCCAACTCATATGTTCACTACCACTGATAGGTCACTCCTATAAGCTGGAACGTAGTGAAAGAAACCCCACTAGACTCCGTAACACCCATAGTACGGAGGATACGTTAGCACTCCTCAAGAAAACCCTAGGTATCCTCTGACGCCAAGCCACTAAAAGTAGAAGGGTGCTACTTCTTCTACCTCTCGAACCCGAGCCGCTCCTCCTCAAAAATTGCTTCCCTAACCTCGGGCTAAACTGGGGCTACCAGCTACAATGGTATGACCTCTAGAACCTGGTCAACCTGGACCTGCTACTCTGGGTACGACCGGCGGGAGTCTGTGCTCCTCACCCGGCTTGAGCTGTGGTAGGAGCAAGTGGTATCAACCCTGCCTGAGCCAAAGTGCTGAACATGCTCAGAAACTAGGCAAGAGTCTTCTGGAAGGATGGTACAGTAACAGGCGTCTCAGGTGCTTGCCCTCCAACTGGAGCTACTGGTGGCTCCTCTCTAGCAGCTCGTGCGGGTGCTCTGGCTGCACCACAGGGACGTCCTTGGTAGAGTAGTGACGAGGTCAAGTCAGGGCCCTACTAGAAATAGTAAGAAACAAGGCAGAAGATAAAATAATATAATGAATAGACAGAGAAGTGAAACAATGAGAATTTACGGAATGGTAATAACACCGAAGCAAAGAAGACAAATACAACATGAAAGAAAAGAAAAAATCATACAAGTAAAGGAAAGACAACAACAACCAATATAGCAAAGAGATGAAATCAACAAGGGCTCTCCTAATGTACCGTCTCGTAGTCCCAAAAGTAAATATCTCACAATCCTTCCTTATATCACCGCCGGAGCCTTTATAATTTGTTTTGAAAATCATTTTCTCCGAATAGCGTCTCGTGTTTTAGCCAACCTTATCGCACTGCATCACTAATAGTAGTTCCCTACTAGCCAGGCGTATTAAGCCCACCATAACTCAGGGTATGCGTTTCAGCACCTAGAACTTATACCGCCGAATGCGTATCAATAATCAAAACGGCACGGCAGAAACCTCATACAAACAATAACAACTGCCCGACAGAAACCTCGTGCAACAATAACAATCGCACGGCAGAAACCTCGTGCAACAACCAAACAATCCTCTCAGCAATAATCACGGAAACCAAAACGTAACAACTGAAACAATGATATTTCAAGGATAGCTATTTTAAGTAAATAATCCCACAATTAAATAAGGAATATGGAATCAAAAAAGCAAGTAATTCAACTAAGAATGAAGTACAAGTTGTAAATAAGAGATAAGACAACTAGACAGGTGAAATTAGGCTAAACATGATGATTTTACATGCTACAGTTAAGGCATAAAAAGGAAACTACTTAGATAAAATTGGAATTTCAACATTTAGCCCATGTACGCACTCTTCACCTCGCGTACACGGCCCTCACATATCACAAATTATCACAAAAATACCAAATCCTAAGGGGAGATTTCCACCACACAAGGTTAGACAAGTCACTTACCTCAAACCTCGCTCAATCAATTAATAAGAAGGCCTTTGCCTTGATTTTCCAACTCCGATCGTCTCGAATTTAGCCAAAATAATTTCATACTATAAATATAACTGACGAAAACTAATTTAAATAATGAAATTACAACTTTAGCAAAGAATTGAAAATTCACTCCAAAAAGTTGACCCGGGCACAATGCCTGGAACCCGGCCAAAATTATAAAGACCGAACACCCATTCGATATCAAGCCCAACCATACAAGGATTACTCAAATCTGACCTCAAATCGCCTTTCAAATCCCCAAATTTTAGCCTAATAAGTTTTCCAAATTTTTCCCCAAAATTCCTACTAAAAACACTAATTAAATGACGAAAAAAATAATAAATTCGTGTAATTTAACCAAAAACGAGTTAGAATTTCTTGCCCGATGATTTCCTTCCAAAACTCTCGAAATATCACCACAAACTGAGCTCTCTAGGTCCAAAAATGGATTATGGATCACACCCTCGAAATCCCTCTTTTCTGCCCAGAGAATCCGCTTTTGTCACTTCTGCAACGCCGCACCTGCGGAAAACCATTGTAGGTGTGGAGCCACTTAAGCCCAGAATTTCTGCTTCTGCAGAAAATAGCTCACACCTACAACCCTGCTTCTGCGGAGAAGGAGACTGCATCTGCCGTCCAGTGCAAGGCCCCTCCTCCAAATTCCGCTTCTACGGAAGAAATGGCCACGCCTGCGGAGGCGCACCTGCGCCCAGGTGTCTGCACATGCGAGCCCAGCTCCTGGTGGCTCATTTAGCTTCTGTGCTTCAACCTCCACACCTGCGGTCGATCCCAGCGCAGGTGCAATGACACCAGTAGGCTTGGGACTTCAGCAATGAAGCTAAGTCCAAAATTGGTCCGAATTCAATTTGAACCACACCCGAGGCCCCCGGGACCCCGTCCGAAAATACCAACACGTCCTAAAATATCATACGAACTTAGTCGAGCCCTCAAATCGCATAAAAAAATGCTAAAACCATGAATTGCGCATTGATTCAAGCCTAATGAACCTTTGACCTCGAACTTCCACATGCTGAAACATATCAAATCAAGTCCGATTGACCTTAAATTTTGCACACAAGTCATAATTGACATTAGGAACCTACTCCAACTTCCGGAGTCAGAATCCGACCCCAACATCAAAAAGTCCGCTCCCGGTCAAATCTTCCAACTTTCTAACTTTCGCCAATTAATGCCAAAATGACCTACAGACCTCTGAACCAACATCTGGACATGCCCCTAAGACAAAATCACCATACTGAGCTATTGGAACCGATAAAACTCTATTTTGGAGTCGTCTTTACACAAGTCCAACTACGGTCAACTCCTACGACTTTAACTTTCAATTTAGGGTCTATGTGTCCCATTCTACTCCGAAACTCTCCCGAACTCGACACCAAGCACCCCAGCAAGTCATGTAACCGCAAAATGACTGGCCGGGTAATTACATCGATGTCCGTTTGGGGTTCCAAGCCTTAGAATAGGTTCGTGTCATAATTTATGACTTGCACTTAAGTTTGACTTGCACGTAAATTTCGGTTCCATAACCGAAGTTTGAATGTTGGAAATTTGAAAGAAGGTTTCGATCGTCGATTCGTAGTATTAATATTTTTTGGTAAGATTTGAGGCCTCGAGCAGGTTCATATTTTTTTCGGACTAGTTGGTGTGATTCGACGAAGCCCCAGGGGCCTCGGGTGTGCTTCAGGATTTGTTTCGGACCAAGTTTGGATGATTTGCAGCTACTGATTTCTGGTGTCCTTGGCATGCTTCGCGATTGCGATGAGGGAGAGACAATCCCGGAAGGTAGGTGGGAGCAGATGTGATTTGTTCTTCGCATTCGCGGGCTAAGGAATGTGATCGCTTAGTCTCCTGGGCTAGACCATCGCGTTCGTAAATGAAGTTATGCACTCGCATAGTGTTGAAGCAGAGGTTGATGGAATTAGTCTTTGCGAACGCGAAATGGTCCCGCGTTCGCGATTATTGGACAAGTCATGCTTCGCAATCGCGAGTCTTAGACGTGACTTCTTAGGGCATTTTTTGTGGCAGAGGTGGAATCGATTCGCGATCGCGAGGCTTCAGACCGTGATCGAGAAAGGCAACCCCTGGGCAGAATTTTTTCAAATTGGGATTTTTGCTCATTCACTCATTTCTCTCTTGGTTTGGGCGATTTTTGGAGAGCTTCAAGGGTAGGTTTTCATCAACAATTGCATGGTAAGTAATTCCTGCATATTGTTAGCTAAATACATGTATTATACAAGGATTTAAACATGGAAATTATTAGAAATTGTAAAATTTTAAAAGAAATCTAGAAATTGGTATGTTTGGATTTTTACCACGAAATTGGACATGGAATTAGGAATAAATTATATATTTGAGTTCGTGGTGTTATGGGTAAAGTTTCTAAAATTATTAGAATCCGGGAGCATGGGCCCGAGGGTTGATTTTGTTGACTTTTTGAGCAGAGTTGAGAATCATTATAAATTGTTAAATTATATGCATTGGAGTATATTTTTATTGAGAGATGCATTGGAGTCGGTTATGGAACTTCAGAGCGAGGTAAATCTCCTATCTAACCTTGTGAATGAGAAACTACCCCTAGGTGATGTAATTGTTACGTGCTACTAGTTGTGGGTGCTATGTGCGCACGAGGTGAAGAAAGTCCGTACATACCTAAAGCATGTTTATGTCCGGGTAGACTTAGGACTTTATCAGGTAATATTCGAATTGTTTGAACACTTTCTGCTTGCTTAATTAATTTAATTTATAAATGAAATTGATTTAGAAATACATATATATTTTAGGTCGAGCCTTATCACCTTGAGTTGTTGGAAAATTAATTGAGAAACTGTAAAGGTTATATTCACCCTATGCTCATATACCGTATTGTAAGCACGTGTCTCGTAATTCGGTAAGTTCCTTCCTTTTTTATGGAGCGGGCCAAACGCCTCGGCAGTATACTAGATGCATCTATTATTCATGCCGGTTGAACCTCGGCAGTGCACACATTATTCTAGATCGGGCCGTACAACCTCGGCATAATCGTGCGTTATATTGCTAGCAGTCCGAATAGTCACAAGATTATCCTTCCACTGATGACTAGCATTTTATATGGTATTCCTTATCCCTTTGATACTGGCACTTGACACATTTGAGCTGTTGAGATAGAATATGAGACTGAGAAATTTATATCTTTAAAGGAAATTTTTGGAAGATTATGTAACTTACAATTTTACCCCATTAATATTGTTGTGCTTCATATCTGCTTCAGATCTATCATATTGCTTTATTGGACCTCTTGTAAGTGTCGATGTCGACCTCTCGTCACTACTTCTCTGGGGTTAGGCTAGATACTTACTAGGTACGCATTGATTTGCGTACTTGTCACGACCAAATTTATCCTATAGGCCGTGATGGCGCTCAACGTCGCCACTAGGCAAGCCAACGGTAAACTAGTCATGTGTTTGTTCAGTAGATGAGAAGTGGAAAATAATAGTAAAGTAAGTTGTAAACTAATGAAAGAGCAAATATGGTGAAATAAGTACTCAAAACCATAAAGTGTCTACTAGCATGTTTCCAAGACCTGGTGTCACAAGTGTATGAGCAACTAGTAGAATATACAAAACACCTATGCTACTATCTGAAATAAGATAGACAGAAAGTAAATACAAAAGAGAGACTGGGGCTGATGCAGAACGTACTTAGAGAGCAGCTTACCACTATGCCTCAGGGTAACGGGGGTGCGCTCCTGAATGAATGCCAGATGCACCTTCCTCAGATCTTGCAAGATTAGTGCAAAAGTGTAGCGTGAGTAGATAAACAACATGTACCCAGTAAGTATCCAGTCTAACCTTGAAGAAGTAGCGACAAGGGGTCGACATCGACACTTAATATGGGCCAACAATTAATATACAGAAATTCTAAAGAGGCATGGAATATGTGAATAATAATAATAACACAATAGCAAGCAGTGAATAAATGATTCCCTAACTGATAATCAATTTAATAATCTCCAACTGACACGTACTAACTCTAACAAATTTCGGGCTAATAAATAGATTATAACTTCTCAACTCATAAATATAATATCAACTGTAACCAGACTCCGAGCATTATCACGCACGATTTGTGCCGAGGTCCTATGGCCTGATACAAAATAATATGTACATTGCCGAGGGTCGAACGGCATGAACCATAGATGCATCTATTATACTGTCGAGGCGTTCGGCCTGCTCCACAAGAAGAGAGAACACTCTATCAATATCTAATTAATAAGCTATCACAAGACTAATACACAAGGAAGCACAATTTTTATTAACGGTCAAGTAACACGCCAAAACTCAAAGTAAGTGAAGTTCGGTATTTACTAATCCTTTATCAAGTTTCAATATAATTTAAGCACTTAAATCAACAAGTAGAGTGCAAATATTACAAGTATTTAATGATTGGGTCCAAAAACTACCCGGACTTAAGCATGATCTATAGCTAAGCACGGACTCTCGTCACCTCATGCGTACTTAGCCCCCACAATTAGAAGCAAATAGTAATTTAAAACACCTATGGGGTAAATTCTCTCTTACAAGGTTAGGCAAGAGACTTACCTCGTCCTACAGCTCACTTTTCGGCCCACAAATTCACAATAAAGCCTCAACTTGGTGCTGATAAAATCCGATCTAACCAAATATTATATAAATCAATCAATATACACTCACAAGTTCATAATTGAGCTATTAGAGTAATTACCCAATCCAAATTGGAAGATTCTTAAAATTCAACCCCTGGCCCATGTGTCCGGATTCAAGAAATTTTCGAAGATAAATGTTACGCAAAACCTCAAGAACTCAAATATATAATTTTTACCCAATTCCATAATTATTTTCGTGGTTAAATCCAATTTTTATCAAAACCCTAGGTTCTTCATGAATCCTACAAGTTTTCGCAATCTTACCATGTTTAATCTACCTAGAATGTCACGACCCAAGCCGGAGGGCTGCGACTGGCACCGGACCCTACCCTACGGGCGCCGGCGTACCCTTCATTTAACTTTCCTTATTATCTATAAGGCTTGTCATATGCATATAATGTCGAATAATAATTATAATGATACGTGACATTATACCATGATATGATCATACTTATATACATAATATAGCAAACAAGGCTGCAATGCAGAACCATAAAACAAATTACATACGTTTGCCGACAAGGCAATTCGACTGTACATAAGTCAACCCATCACTTGTCTATGCATAAATTGACACTTGTCTATGAGCCTCTACAAAAACGTACATAATGCAACCTACGTCGGAACAGGGCCCCGACGTGCCCATAATGCCTACAACAAAATGCATACCAAGACTGTGGCAAGTCCGAAGGAAGGATCTCGCCAATATCTGCTGAACTGGTTAGCCTACTGTGGTGGGGAAGCCTCGTCTATCTGTCTGCCTGGACCTGCAGCACGACATGCAGCATCCACAATAAAGGACGTCAGTACGGATAATGTACTGAGTATATAAGACAGGAAACATAATGCAAGAACAATAATAAGCATCAGGGTAAGAGACATACAACCTATACCATCTGAATGCCTCTGAGGGCGACTAACCATGTCATGCCTGACATGCATATGCATATACATATATTTATATCCTTTTAAAAATCATCATATACATATATATGCCTATGTGGGCCTCATCATCATCTCATACATATGCCTCTGTGGGCCTCCTCATTATCATACCCAACTGATCAGTGGTTGCACAATAGGTGCCATACCCGGCCGACTATAGCGCGGCTCGGTAGAGTAAAATAGATAATGCATGCTGGACTCATAAGAGTCATACTACCATGGTGAAATTATAACATATCAATCCTCCCATAAGAGGGGAAACAATATACGTACTGCTACCTTCTAAGAGTCGAGTATCTTTGGGGTTCGTTCATTGCATTGTGTACAGTTAGAGTCGTGCAAAAGAAGGAAAAGGATAGTCTCACATACCTTGCAATACTTTCCAATCTCAAGCTATGAAACTTCCACGACTTCTTAGTCTACAATAAGAGAAAGGACACTAGCGTTATCGTTCAGGCGTCGCAACTATTATGTTTCGACTGTAACCTATTTTGCAATAAAACGGACAGCACCTCCCCTATATATATGACTTCACACAAGTCAAAACAGCCACCAAACAGCCAAACAACATCAATAAGAATCATATTGAGCCTCCCAAAACAGTCCACGCACAAACTAATCACTTCATACGTACAATGGCCACTATAGTCGTGTCAAACGATCCGGAAATGGTATGAACAACTATCAGGCCACAACCCTAAACATATATGGTGTTTCTCCACACCCTTCCTCCTCCAAAACTCCACAAATAAGTAGTGAAAAACGCAGCTTTACAGCAACACAAAACAGTTCACAAATCAGTCTGCTACAAGTGAATAACTCGAACTCACGGCTTCCGATCACCGTCCCGTGAGTTCTTACACACATAGAACGACTTACCAAGAATTGACAGTAGAAAAAATGTATTAAATAGAGCAGTAAACTCACCTTGCTTGTTAGATAACTCAGCCCTTGCTTTGGTTCCTCAAACTCTAGGGTTTACCTTCAACTAGAACTTGAAAGAGGGGAAAATCAATTAGGGTTTGTGTGGTATTATTTTGGGGAGGGGTTGCAGGGGTTCTTTTAGGTTTTGAAGCTGTGAAATGATNAATTGGGAGAAAAGATTAGAAACATTTGACCTAATATTTAAGTAAAATTATGAACCTCAGTTGCGACAACTTTTGTCGACTTTTTTTTCATAACTCGTTTGACTTCAAGACTTATGAAACGGATATCATATCATTCAATTACCTTAAAACATGACAGCTTGGTAATGTTAAACACCTCTCAATTTTCCCAAAAACGTGAGTTACAACATCCTTAACTCGTTTATCCTCTAATACTTGTTAACCGCCCTTATACACCTTTGCATCGTTTAGGACCAATAGGACTAAACTCTTATTGTCTCAAAGGTAATTCTCTTCTCGAACCAAGGTAGACTATCTTACGGTGTAATATAACACGTACAAATATGGGTTATAACACCCTCCCCCCCTTAGGAACATTCGTCCTCGAATGTTGAGGGATATCTCAACTCTCAAAATAAGTTAGCCATAACTCACCTTAACTGTCATTTACCGTGGTCCGAGATGTACTTGCTGCACCTGACTCAGCAATAGTACCTGAAGTCTGGAACAAATGGGGGTATCGGGCTTTCATATCTTCTTCAGCCTCCCACGTCATCTCTTCTACATTATTATTCCGCCACAATACCTTAACCGAAGCTACCTCCTTAGTTCTCAATTTACGAACTTGACGATCTAAGAT
>MCJB01007591.1:239604-275444 GCA_002018475.1 Nicotiana obtusifolia | reverse complement strand
CAACTACTATGTATCGACTGTAACCTATTTTGCAATAAAACGGACAGCACCTCCCCTATATATATGACTTCACACAAGTCAAAACAGCCACCAAACAGCCAAACAACATCAATAAGAATCATATTGAACCTCCCAAAACAGTCCACACACAAACCAATCACTTCATACGTACAATGGCCACTATAGTCGTGTCAAACGATCCGGAAATGTTACAAGCAACTATCAGGCCACAACCCTAAACATATATGGTGTTTCTCCACACCCTTCCTCCTCAAAAACTCCACAAATAAGTAGTGAAACACGCAGCTTTACAGCAACACAAAACAGTCCACAAAACAGTCCGCTACAAGTGAACAACTTGAACTCACGGCTTCCGATCACCGTCCCGTGAGTTCTTACACACATAGAACGACTTACCAAGATTTAATCAGTAGAAAACATGCATAAAATAGAGCAGTAAACTCACCTTTCTTGTTATATAACTCAGCCCTTGCTTTGGTTCCTCAAGCCTAGGGTTTACCTTCAACTAGAACTTGAAAGAGGGTAAAATCGATTAGGGTTTGTGTGGTGTTATTTTGGGGAGGGGTTGCAGGGGTTCTTTTAGGTTTTGAAGCTGGAAATGATAATGAATTATCAGGCTTTAAAAGCTATTAAAAGCCCTCTTATAACCGACTTGGGGCTTTTAACTTTTAGCACTTAATTTTGGCAAGTAGGTGATGCACCTACTTGTCACCTACCAGCCTGCGCAGTTCTACGGAAATGCAATTATCTCAATACTCCAAGATCGTATTGACGAACGGTTTGAAGCATTGGAAACTAGACACATAGACCTTTAATTTGGTAGGTAGATCACCCCGTAACTCCTTGTAAATTGGGAGAAAATAGCAGAAACATTTGACCTAACGTTTAAGTAAAATTGTGAACCTAAGTTGCGACAACTTTTGTCGACTTTTGTTTCATAACTCGTTTGACTTCGAGACTTATGAAACGGATATCATATCATTCAAATACCTTAAAACATGACATTTTGGTAATGTTAAACACCTCTCGATTTTCCCAAAAACGCGAGTTACAACTTCCTTAACTCGTTTATACTCTAATACTTGTTAACCGCCCTTGTACACCTTTGCATCGTTTAGGACCAATAGGACTAAACTCTTATTGTCTCAAAGGTAATTCCCTTCTCGAACCAAGGTAGACTATCTTACAGTGTAATCTAACACGTACAAATATGGGTTATAACAATCGATGCCCCCTAATGATACTATATGTCCAAAATATGCTAACGAACTCAACCAAAATTCGCACTTCCAGAATTTAGCATACAACTTCTAGTTTCGATGGATACTCATCACTATGCGTAGATGCTCTACATGTTCTGATTTAGACTTGGAATATAACAGAATATCATCAATAAACACTATCAAAAACAGGTCCAGATAAAGTCCACATTCACTACTTCCCACTTTCATGTTGGGATCTCAATATCCTGCAACATACCGCTTGGATTCTGGTGCTCAAACATTACTTGCAGGTAGTTAGAAAACTAGGCCACAAACTCTGCTATGTCACATTTCATTCTGTCCCACAAGCAAATCTGCTTAAGATAATGGTACATCTTAGTAGATCCTGGATGAATGGTGTACCTGGAATGATGTGCCTCTACCATAATTTGACTGCATAACCCTGCAACACATGGAACACGAATGCTATATTTATATCAGAGGACTCCGTCACTATTGACTACGTAAGGTAACTTTTTCTTTTTCCTAGCTACCCGACTGTACTCCATTAGAACTGGATCTTCATATTGCATCTCTTTCACTTTAGTCACTAAACAAGCGGTATATGTATTCTGAACTACAACTCATACATCCTCCAAATCTACAAAACTAGCTAACTGATGAAGTTCATGAGCTAACTCCCTTTTTTGAGGCTGCAAGTAAGCTAAACTCCGCATGGAATAACGACTGAGAGCATCAGCCACAACATTAGCTTTACCTGAATGATAAAGAATGTCAACATCGTAGTCCCTTAGAAGCTCTAACCACCGTTTCTGCCGCAGGTTCAACTCTTTCTGCTTAAATATGTACTGGAGGCTCTGATGATATACATAGGTATCAGCATGAATGCCATAGTGATAGTGCCTCCAAATCTTTAGTGCATGAATAATAGCTGCTAGCTCCAAGTAATGTGCAGGATAATTCTTCTGGTGCTTCTTCAACTATCTTAAACCATAAACAATTACCCACCATGCTTCATCAGCGCAAAAACTAGGCCAATCCAAGAAGCGTCACATTAAATAACATAACCCTCAAATCCCTCTAGAGGTGTAAGAAGCAAAGATGTAATCAACTAGTTCTTCAACTGCTGCAAACTCCGCTCGCATTCATCTATCCACTGAAATTTAGCTATCTTCTGTGTTAATCTAGTTAGTGGCACTGCAAGGGAAGAATGCCCTTCCACGAACCTCCTGTAATACCCTACCAAACCCAAAAAACTACGTATCTCAATTGGCATCGTAGGTCTGGGACAATTCTTCATTGCATCTATCATCTGACCATCTACATCGATGCCCTCTGATGATACTATATTTCCAACAAATGCTAACGAACTCAACCAAATTTCGCACTTCCAGAATTTAGCATACAACTTCTAGTTCCGAAGGATACTCATCACTATGCGTAGATGCGCTGCATGTTCTGATTAACACTTGGAATATAACAAAATATCATCAACAAACACTACACAAAAACAGGTCCAGATAAAGTCCACATTCACTACTTCCCACTTTCATGTTGGGATCTCAACATCCTGTAACAAACCGCTTGGATTTTGGTGCTCAAACATTACTTGCTAGCAGTTAGAAAACTAGGCTACAAACTCTGCTCTGTCACATTTCATTCTGTCCCACCAGTAAATCTGCTTAAGATCATGGTACATCTTAGTAGAGTCTGGATGAATGGTGTACCTGGAATGATGTGCCTCTACCATAATTTGACTACATAACCCTACAACACATGGAACACGAATGCTATATTTATATCAGAGGACTCCGTCACTATTGACTATGTAAGGTAACTTTTTCTTTTTCCTAGCTACCCGACTGTACTCCATTAGAACTGGATCTTCATATTGCATCTGCTTCACTTTAGTCACTAAACAAGCGGTATCTGTATTCTGAACTACAACTCATGCATCCTCTGAATCTACCAGACTAGCTAACTGATGAAGTTCATGAGCTAACTCCTTTTTCTGAGGCAGCAACTAAGCTAAACTCCGCATGGAATAACGATTGTGCGCATCAGCTACAACATTAGCTTTACCTGAATGATAAAGAATGTCAACATCGTAGTCCTTTATAAGCTCTAACCACATTTCTACCGCAAGTTCAACTCTTTCTCTTAAATATGTACTGGAGGCTCTTATGATATGCATAGGTATCAGCATAAATGCCATAGTGAAAGTGCCTCCAAATCTTTAGTACATGAATAATAGCTGCTAGCTCCCAGTAATGTGTAGGATATAGTTCTACTGGTGCTTCTTCAACTATCTTGATGGATAAGCAATTACCTTCCGTGCTTCATCAGCGCACAAACTAGGCCAATCCAAGAAGCATCACGTTAAATGACATAGCCCTCAAATACCTCTGGATGTGTAAGAAGCAAAGATGTAATCAACTTGTTCTTCAACTCCTGGAAAATTCGCTCGCATTCATATGACCACTGAAATTTAACTATTTCCTGTGTTTAATCTAGTTTGTGGCACTGCAAGGGAAGAATACCCTTCTATGAACCCCCTATAATACCCTACCAAAACAAAAAAAATTAAGTACCTCAGTTGGCATCGTAGGTCTGGGCCAATTCTTCACTGCCTCAATCATCTGACCATCTACTTCGATGCCCTCTGATGATACTATATGTCCAGGAAATGCTAACGAACTCAACCAAAATTCACACTTCCAGAATTTAGCATACAACTTCCAGTCCCGAAGGATACTCATCACTATGCGTAGACGCTCTGCATGTTCTGATTCGGACTTGGAATATAGCAGAATATCATCAACAAACACTACAAAAACCAAGTCCAGATAAAGTCCACATTCACTACTTCCCACTTTCATGTTGGGATCTCAATATCCTATAACAAACCGCTTGGATTATGGTGCTCAAACATTACTTGCAAGCAGCTAGAAAACTAGGCCACAAACTCTGCTATGTCACATTTCATTCTGTCCCACCAGTAAATCTGCTTAAGATCATGGTACATCTTAGTAGAGTCTGGATGAATGGTGTACCTGGAATGATGTGCCTCTACCATAATTTAACTACATAACCCTGCAACACATGGAACACGAACGCTATATTTATACCAGAGGACTTCGTCACTATTGACTATGTAAGTTAACTTTTTCTTTTTCCTAGCTACCCAACTGTACTCCATTAGAACTGGATCTTCATATTGCATCTGTTTCACTTTAGTCACTAAACAAGCGGTATCTGTATTCTGAACTACAACTCATACATCCTCTGAATCTACCAGACTAGCTAACAGATGAAGTTCATGAGCTAACTCCCTTTTCTGAGGCTGCAAGTAAGCTAAACTCTGCATGGACTAACGACTGAGAGCATCAGCTACAACATTACCTTTACTTGAATGATAAAGAATGTCAACGTCGTAGTCCTTTAGAAGCTCTAGCCACCGTTTCTGCCGCAGGTTCAACTCTTTTCACTTAAATATGTACTATGGGCTCTTATGATATGTATAGGTATCAGAATGAATGCCATAGTGATAGTGCCTCAAAATCTTCAGTGCATGAATAATAGCTGCTAACTCCCAGTAATGTGTAGGATAATTCTGCTGGTGCATCTTCAACTATCTTGAAGCATAAGCAATTACCTTTCCGTGCTTCATCAGAACACTAACTAGGCCAATCCAAGAAGTGTCACATTTAATAACATAACCCTCAAATCCCTCTGGAAGTGTAAGAAGCAAAGACGTAGTGAACTTGTTCTTCAACTCCTGGAAACTCCGCTCGTATTCATATGACCACTAAAATTTAACTATTTTCTGTGTTAATCTAGTTAGTGGCAAAGCAACGGAAGAATACCCTTCTATGAACCCCCTATAATACCCTACCAAAACCAAAAAAATTACGTACCTCAGTTGGCATCGTAGGTCTGGGCCAATTCTTCACTGCCTCAATCATCTGACCATCTACTTCGATGCCCTCTGATGATACTATATGTCCAGGAAATGCTAAAGAACTCAACCAAAATTCGCACTTCCAGAATTTAGCATACAACTTCTAGTCCCGAAGGATACTCATCACTACGCGTAGATGCTCTGCATGTTCTGATTCAGACACGGAATATAACAGAATATCATCAATATACACTATCAAAAATAGGTCCAAATAAAGTCCACATTCACTACTTCCCACTTTCATGTTGGGATCTCAATATCCTGTAACAAACAGCTTAGATTCTGGTGCTTAAACATTACTTGCAAGCAATTAGAAAACTAGGCCACAAACTCTGCTATGTCACAATTCATTCTGTCCCACCAGCAAATCTGCTTAAGATCATGGTACATCTTAGTAGAGCCTGGATGAATGGTGTACCTGGAATGATGTGCCTCTACCATAATTTGACTGCATAACCCTGTAACACATGGATCACGAATGCTATATTTATATCAGAGGACTCCGTCACTATTGACTATGTAAGGTAACTTATTCTTTTTCCTAGCTACCCGACTGCACTCCATTAGAACTGGATATTCATATTGCATCTGTTTCACTTTAGTCACTAAACAAGCAGTATCTGTATTCTGAACTACAACTCATACATCCTCTGAATCTACCAGACTAGCTAACTGATGAAGTTCATTAGCTAACTCCCTTTTATGAGGCTGCAAGTAAGCTAAACTCTGCATGGACTAACGACTGAGAGCCTCAGCTACAACATTACCTTTACTTGAATGATAAAGAATGTCAACGTCGTAGTCCTTTAGAAGATCTAACCACCGTTTCAGCCGCAGGTTCAACTCTTTTTGCTTAAATATGTACTGGAGGCTCTTATGATATGTATAGGTATCAGAATGAATTCCATAGTGATAGTGCCTCCAAATCTTCAGTGCATGAATAATAGCTGCTAGCTCCCAGTAATGTGTAGGATAATTCTGCTGGTGCTTCTTCAACTATCTTGAAGCATATGCAATTACCTTCCGTGCTACATCAGTGCGCAAACTAGGCCAATCCAAGAAGCGTCACATTAAATAACGTAACCCTCAAATCCCTCTGGAAGTGTACGAAGCAAAGATGTAATCAACTTGTTCTTCAACTCCTAGAAACTCAGCTCGCATTCATCTATCCACTGAAATTTAGCTATTTTCTGTGTCAATCTAGTTAGTGGCAGTTCACGGAAAGTATGCCCTTCCACGAACCTCCTATAATATCCTACCAAACCCAAAAAACTACGTACCTCAGTTGGCATCGTAGGTCTGGGCCAGTTCTTGACTGCCTCTATCATCTGACCATCTACATCGATGCCCTCTGATGATACTATTTGTCCAACAAATGCTAACGAACTCTACCAAAATTCGCACTTCCAGAATTTAGCATACAACTTCTAGTCCCGAAGGATACTCATCTCTATGCGTAGATGCTCTGCATGTTCTGATTCAGACTTGAAATGTACCAGAATATCATCAATAAACACTATCAAAAATAGGTACAGATAAAGTCCACATTCACTACTTCCCACTTCCATGTTGGGATCTCAATATCCTGTAACAAACCGCTAGGATTCTGGTGCTCAAACATTACTTGATAGCAGTTAGAAAACTAGGCCACAAACTCTGCTATGTCACATTTCATTCTGTCCCACCAGCAAATCTGCTTCAGATAATGGTAGATCTTAGTAGAGCCTTGATGAATGGTGTACCTGGAATGATGTGCCTCTACCATAATTTTACTGCATAACCCTACAACACATGGAACACGAATCCTATATTTATACCAGAGGACTCCGTCACTAGTGATTATGTAAGGTAACTTTTTCTTTTTCCTAGCTACCTGACTGTACTCAATTAGAACTGGATCTTCATAGTGCATCTGTTTCACTTTAGTCACTAAAAAAGCGGTATCTGTATTCAAAACTACAACTCATACGTCCTCTAAATCTACCAGACTAGCTAGCTGATGAAGTTCATGAGCTAACTCCCTTTTCTGAGGCTACAAGTAAGCTAAACTCCGAATGGAGTAACGAATGAGAGCATCAGCTACAACATTAGCTTTACCTGAATGATAAAGAATGTCAACGTCCTAGTCCTTTAGACCTAACCACCATTTATGCCGCAGGTTCAACTCTTTTTGCTTAAATATATACTAGAGGCTCTTATGATATGTATAGGTATCATAATGAATGCCATAGTGATAGTGCCTCCAAATCTTCAGTGCATGTATAATAGCTGCTTGCTCCAAGTAATGTGTAGGTAATTCTACTGGTGCTTCTTCAACTATCTTGAAGCATAAGCAATTACCTTTCCGTGCTTCATCAGAACACAAACTAGGCCAATCCAAGAAGCGTCACATTAAATAACGTAACCCTCAAATCCCTCTGGAAGTGTAAGAAGCAAAGATGTAGTCAACTTGTTCTTCAACTCCTGGAGACTCCGCTCGCATTTATCTGACCACTAAAATTTAGCTATTTTATGTGTTATTCTATTCAGTGGCACAGCAAGGGAAGAAGACCCTTCTACGAACCCCCTGTATTACCTACCAAACCAAAAAAACTACGTACCCCAGTTGGCATCGTAGGTCTGGCCAATTCTTCACCGCCTCTATTATCTGACAATCTACTTCGATGCCCTCAAATGATAGTATATGTCGTAGAAATGCTAACGAACTCAACCAAAATTTGCACTTCCAAAATTAAGCATACAACTTCTATTCCCGAAGGATACTCATCACTATGCGTAGATGCTCTGCAAAACACTATCAAAAACAGGTCCAGATAAAGTCCACATTCACAACTTCCCACTTTCATGCTGGGATCTCAATATCCTGTAAAAAAACCGCTTGGATTCTGGTGCTCAAACATTAATAGCAAGCAGTTAGAAAACTAGGCCACAAACTCTGCTATGTCACATTTCATTCTGTCCCACCAGCAGATCTGCTTAAGAACATGGTACATCTTAGTAGAGCCTGGATGAATGGTGTACCTGGAATGATGCGCCTCAACCATAATTTGACTGCATAACCCTGCAACACATGGATCACGAATGCTATATTTATATCAGACGACTCCGTCACTATTGACTATGTAAGGTAACTTATTCTTTTTCCTAGCTACCTGACTGTACTCCATTAGAACGGGATCTTCATATTGCATCTGTTTCACTTTAGTCACTAAACAAGCGGTATCTGTATTCTAAACTACCAGACTAGCTAACTGATGAAGTTCATGAGCTAACTCCCTTTTCTGAGGCTGCAAGTAAGCTAAACTCTGCGTCGAATAACAACTGCGAGCATCAGCTACAACATTAGCTTTACCTAAATGATAAAGAATGTCAACATCGTAGTCTTTTAAAAGCTCTAACCACGTTTCGGTCACAGGTTCAACTCTTTCTAGTTAAATATATACTGGAGGATCTTATGATATGTATAGCTATCAGCATGGATGCCATAGTGATAATGCCTCCACATCATCAGTGCATGAATATTAGCTGCTAGCTCCCAGTAATGTGTACGATAATTCTGCTGGTGTTTCTTCAACTATCTTGAAGCATAAGCAATTACCTTCCGTGCTTCATCAACGCACGAACTAGGCCAATCCCAGAAGCGTCACATTAAATAACATAATCCAAAAAATCCCTCTAGAAGTGTAAGATGCAAAGATGTAATCAACTACTTTTTCAACTCCTGGAAACTCCGCTCGTATTCATCTAATCACTGAAATTTAGCAGTTTTCTGTGTTGATCTAGTTAGTGGCACTGCAAGGGAAGAATGCCCTTCTATGAACCTCCTATAATACACTACCAAACTCAAAAAACTACGTACCTTAGTTGGCATCGTAGGTCTGTGCCAGTTCTTCACTGCCTCTATCATCTGACCATCTACTTTGATGCCCTCTGATGATACTATATGTCCAAGAAATGCTAACGAACTCAACCAAAATTCGCACTTCCAGAATTTAGCATACAACTTCTAGTCCCGAAGGATACTCATAACTATGCGTAGATGCTCTGCATGTTCTGATTATGACATGGAATATAACAGAATTTCATCAATAAAAACTTTCAAAAATAGGTCCAGATAAAGTCTACATTCACTACTTCCCACTTCCTTGTTGGGATCTCAATATCCTGTAACAAACCGCTAGGATTTTGGTGCTCAAACATTAATTGCTAGCAGTTAAAAAACTAGGCCACAAACTATGTCACATTTCCATCTTTCCCACAAGCAAATCTGCTTCAGATAATGGTACATCTTAGTAGAGCCTGGATGAATGGTGTACTTGGACATGGAACACGAATCCTATATTTATATCAGAGGACTCCGTCACTAGTGACTCTGCAAGGTAACGTTTTTTTTTTCCTAGCTACCTGACTGTACTCAATTAGAACTGGATCTTCATATTGCGTCTGTTTCACTTTAGTCACTAAAAATGCGGTATCTATATTCAGAGCTACTACTCATACATCCTCTGAATCTACCAGACTAGCTAACTGATGAAGTTCATAAGCTAACTCCCTTTTCTGAGGCTAATAGTAAGCTAAACTCCGAATGGAGTAACGACTGAGAGCATCAGCTACAGCATTAGCTTTACCTGAATGATAAAGAATGTCAACGTCGTAGTCCTTTAGAAGCTCTAACCACCATTTCTGCCGCAGGTTCAACTTTGTTTTCTTAAATATATACTGGAGGCTCTTATGATATGTATAGGTATCAGAATGAATGCCATAGTGATAGTGCCTCCAAATCTTCAGTGCACGTATAATAGCTGCTTGCTCCAAGTAATGTGTAGGATAATTCTTCTGGTGCTTCTTTAACTATCTTCAAGCATATGCAGTTGCCTTTCTGTGCTTCATCAGAACACAAACTGGGTCAATCCAAGAAGCGTCAGATTAAATAACGTAACCCTCAAATACCTCTGGAAGTGTAAGAAGCAAAGATGTAGTCAACTTGTTCTTCAACTCCTAGAAACTCCGCTCGCATTCATCTGGCCACTGTAATTTAACTATTTTCTGTGTTAATCTAGTTAGTGGCACTGCAAGGGAAGAATACCCTTCTATGAACCCCCTATAATACCCTACAAAAACCAAAAAAATTACGTACCTCTGTTGGCATCGTAGGTCTGGGCGAATTCTTCACTGCCTCTATCATCTGACCATCTACTTCGAAGCCCTCTGATGATACTATATGTTCAAGAAATGCTAACAAACTCGACCAAAATTCGCACTTCCAGAATTTAGCATACAACTTCTAGTCCCGAAGGATACTCATCACTATGCCTAGATGCTCTGCATGTTCTGGTTCAGACATGGAATATAACAGAATATCATCAATAAACACATCAAAAACAGGTCGAAATAAAGTCCACATTCACTACTTCCCACTTCCATGTTGGGATCTCAATATCCTGTAACAAACTGCTAGGATTCTGGTGCTCAAACATTACTTGTTAGGAGTTAGAAAACTAGGCCACAAACTCTGCTATGTCACATTTCATTCTGTCCCACTAGCAAATCTGCTTCAAATCATGGTACATATTAGTAGATCTTGGATGAATGGTGTACCTGGAATGATGTGCCTCTACCACAATTAGACTGCATAACCCTGCAACACATGGAACACGAATCCTATATTTATCTCAGAGGATTCCGTCACTAGTGACTCTGTAAGGAAAATTTTTCTTTTTCTGAGCTACCCGACTGTACTCCATTAGAACAGGATCTTCATATTGCGTCTGTTTCACTTTAGTCACCGAACAAGCGGTATCTGTATTCTGAACTACAACTCATACATCCTCTAAAACTACCAGACTAGCTAACTGATGAAGTTCATGAGCTAACTTCATTTTCTGAGGCTGCAAGTAAGCTAAACTCCACATGAACTAACGACTGAGAGTATCAGCTACAACATTAGCTTTACCTGAATGATGAAGAATGTCAACGTCGTAGTCCTTTAGAAGCTCTAACCACCATTTCTGCAGCAGGTTCAACTCTTTTTGCTTGAATATGTACTGGAGGCTCTTGTGATATGTATAGGTATAAGAATGTATGCCATAGTGATAGTGCCTCAAAATCTTCAGTGCATGTATAATAGTTGCTTGCTCCAAGTAATGTGTAGGATAATTCTGCTGGTGCTTCTTCAACTATCTTGAAGCATAAGAAATTACCTTTCCATGCTTCATCTGCGCACAAACTAGGCCAATCCAAGAAGCGTCACATTAAATAACCTAACCCTCAAATGCCTCTGGAAGTGTAAGAAGCGGAGATGTAATCGACTTGTTCTTCAACTCCTGGAAACTCCGCTAGCATTCATCTAACCGCTGAAATTTAATTGTTTTCTATGTTAATCTAGTTAGTGGCACTGCAACGGAAGAATACCATTCTACGAACCCCCTGTAATACACTACCAAACCCAGAAAACTACGTATCTCAGTTGGCATCGTAGGTTCGGGCCAATTCTTCACTGCCTCTATCATCTGACCATCTACTTCGATGCCCTATGATGATACTATATGTCCAAGAAATGCTAACGAACTCAACAAAAATTCGCACTTCCAGAATTTAGCATCAACTTCTAGTCCCGAAGGATACTCATCACTATGCGTAGATGCTCTGCATGTTCAGATTCAGACTTGGAGTATAGCAGAATATCATCAATAAACACTATCAAATACAGGTCTAGATAAAGTCCACATTCACTACTTCCCACTTCCATGTTGGCATATCAATATCCTGTAACAAACCGCTAGGATTCTGGTGCTCTATAATTACTTGCTAGAAGTTAGAAAACTGGGCGACAAACTCTGCTATATCACATTTCATTCTGTCCCACCTGCAAATCTGCTTAAGATCATGGTACATCTTAGTAGAGCCTGGATGAATGGTCTACCTGGAATCATATGCCTCTACCATCGTTTGACTGGATAACCCTACAACACATGGAACACGAACTTATATTTATATCAAAGGACTCCGTCACTAGTGAATCAGTACGGTAACGTTTTCTTTTTCCTAACTACCTGACTTTACTCAATTAGAACTGGATCTTCATATTGTGTATGTTTCACTTTATTCACTAAACAAGCGGTATCTATTTTCTAAACTACAACTCATGCATCCTTTGATCTATCGGACATGCTAATTGATGAAGTTCATGATCTTACTCCCTTTTCTGAGGCTGCAAGTAAGCTAAACTCTACATGGACTAAGGAATGAGAGCATCAGCTACAACATTAGCTTTACATGAATGATAAAGAATGTCAACGTCGTAGTCCTTTAGAAGCTCTAACCACCGTTTCTCCCACAGGTTCAACTCTTTATAGTAAAATATATACTGGAGGCTCTTATGGTATGTATAGTTATCAGCATGGATGCCATAGTGATAATGCCTCCAAATCTTCAGGGCATGAATAATAGCTGCTCCCAGTAATGTGTAGGATAATTCTGCTGGTGCTTCTTCAACTATCTTGAAGCATAAGCAATTACCTTCCGTGCTTCATCAGCGCACAAACTAGGCCAATCCAAGAAGCGTCACATTAAATAAAATAACCCTCAAATCCCTCTAGAAGTTTAAGAAGCGAAGATGTAATCGACTTGTTCTTTAACTCCTGGAAACTCCGCTCGTATTCATCTAACCACTGAAATTTAATTGTTTTCTGTGTTAATCTAGTTAGTGGCACTGCAAGGGAAGAATACCATTCTACGAACCCCCTGTAATACACTACCAAACCAAGAAAACTACGTACCTCAGTTGGCATCGTAGGTCTGGGCCAATTCTTCACTGCCTCTATCATCTGACCATCTACTTCGATGCCCTATGATGATACTATATGTCCAAGAAATGCTAACGAACTCAACCAAAATTCGCACTTCCAGAATTTAGCATCAACTTCTAGTCCCAAAGGATACTCATCACTATGCGTAGATGCTCTGCATGTTCTGATTCAGACTTGGAGTATAACAGAATATCATCAATAAACACAATAAAAAATAGGTCCAGATAAAGTCCCCATACACTACTTCCCACTTCCATGTTGGCATATCAATATCCTGTAACAAACCGCTAGGATTCTGGTGCTCAAACATTACTTGCTAGAAGTTAGAAAACTGGGCCACAAACTTTGCTATGTCACATTTCATTCTGTCCCACCAACAAATCTGCTTAAGATCATGGTACATCTTAGTAGAACCTGAATGAATGGTGTAGCTGGAATGACGTGCCTTTACCATAAATTGACTGCATAACCCTGCAAAACATGGAATACGAATCATATCTTTGTATTAGAGGACACCATGACTAGTAAAACTGTAGGGTAACATTTTCTTTTTCCTAGCTACCTCACATAATTCAATTAGAACTGGATCTTAATATTGCGTCTGTTTCTCTTTAGTCACGAAACAAGCGGTATCTATTTTCTGAACTACAACTCATGCATCCTTTGATCTATCAGACTAGCTAATTGATGAAGTTCATGAGCTAACTCCCTTTTCTGAGGCTGCAGGTAAACTAAAATCCGCGTGGACTAACGACTGAGAGCATCAGCTTCAACATTGGCCTTACCTGAATGATAAAGAATGTCAAAGTCGTAGTCCTTTTGAAGCTCTAACCACCGTTTCTTCTGCAGGTTCAACTCTTTCTCCTTAAATATATACTGGAGGCTCTTATGATATGTGTAGGTATCATCATGAATGCCATAGTGATAGTGCCTCCAAATCTTCAGTGCATGAATAATAACTGCTAGCTCCAACTAATATGTAGGATAATTCTGCTGGTTCTTCTTCAACTATCTTGAAGCAAAAGCAATTACCTTTTCGTGCTTCATCAGGGCACAAACTAGAAAAAAAACATCACACTAAATAACATAACCATCAAATCCTACTTGAAGTGTAAGAAGCGGAGATGTAATCAATTTGTTCAACTCATGGCAACTCCGCCCGCATTCATCTGACTATTGAAATTTATCTGTTTTCTTTGTTAATCTCGTTAGTGGCACTGCAAGGGAAGAATGCCCTTCTACGAACCTCCTGTAATACCCTACCAATCCCAAAAACTACGTACCTCAGCTGGCAATGTAGGTCTGGGCCAATTCTTCATTGCCTCTGTCATTTGACCATCTACTTCGATGCCCTCTAATGATACTATATGTCCAAGAAATGCTAACGAACTTAACCAAAATTCACACTTCCAGAATTTAGAATACAACTTCTAGTCCCGAAGGATACTCATCACTATGCATACATCTTCTGCACGTTCTGATAGTATCATCAATAAATACTATCAAAAACAGGTCCAGATAAAGTCCACATTCTCTACTTCCCACTTCCATGTTGCAATATCAATATCCTGTAACAAGCCGCTAGGATTCTAGTGCTCAAACATTACTTGCTAGAAGTTAGAAAACTGGGCCACAAACTCTGTTATGTCACATTTCATTCTGTCCCACCAGCAACTCTGCTTAAGATCATGGTACATCTTAGTAGAGGCTTGATTAATGGTGTACTTGGAATGATGTGCCTCTACCATAATTTGACTGCATAAGCTTCACCAAATGGAACACGAATCCTATGTTTGTATTAGAGGACTCCGTCACTAGTGACTCTGTAGGTTAACTTTCTCTTTTTCCTAGCAACCTGACAGTAGTCAATTAGAGCTTGATCTTCATTATTCGTCTGTTTCACTTTAGTCACTAAACAAGCGGTATTTGTATTCTGAACTACAATTCATACATCCTCTGAATCTACCAGACGAGCTAACTGAGGAAGTTCATGAGCTAACTCCCTTTTCTGAGGCTACAAGTAAGCTAAACTCCGCATGGACTAATGACTAAGAGCATCAGCTACAACATTAGCTTTACCTGAATGATAAAGAATGTCAACATTAGCTCTAACCACCATTTCTGCCGCAGGTTCAACTCTTTTTGCATAAATATATACTGGAGGCTCTTATGATATGAATAGGTATCAGCATGAATGCCATATTGATAGTGCCTCCAAATCTTCAGTGCATGTATAATACCTGCTTGCTCCAAGTAATGTGTAGTATAATTCTGCTCGTGCTTCTTCAACTATCTTGAAGCATAAGCAATTACCTTTCTGTGCTTCATCAGGGCACAAACTAGGCCAATCCTAGAAGCATCACATTAAATAACAAAACCCTCAAATCCCTCTGGAAGTGTAAGAAGCGAAGATGTAATCAACTTCTTCTTCAACTCCTGGAAACTCCGCTCGCATTCATCTGAGCACCGAAATTTAATTATTTTTTATGTTAATCTAGTTAGTGGCACTGCAAGGGAAGAATACCCTTCTACAAACCCCCTGTAATACGCTACCAAACCCAAAAAACTACGTACCTCAGTTGGCATCGTAGGTCTAGGCCAATTCTTCACTGCCTCTATCATCTGACCATCTACTTCGATGCCCTTTGATGATACTATATGTCCAAGAAATGCTAATGAACTCAACCAAAATTCGCACTTCCAGAATTTAGCATACAACTTCTAGTCCCGAAGGATACTCATCTCTATGCGTAGATGCTCTGCATGTTCTGATTCAGACTTGAAATGTACCAGAATATCATCAATAAACACTATCAAAAATAGGTACAGATAAAGTCCACATTCACTACTTCCCACTTCCATGTTGGGATCTCAATATCCTATAACAAACCGCTAGGATTCTGGTGCTCAAAAATTACTTGCTAGCAGTTAGAAAACTGGGCCACCAACTCTACTATGTCACATTTCATTATGTCCCACCAGCAAATCTGCTTAAGATAATGGTACATCTTAGTAGAGCCTGGATGAATGGTGTACCTGGAATGATGTGCCTCTTCCAAAATTTTACTGCATAACCCTAAAACACATGGAACTCGAATCTTATCTTTGTATTAGAGGACTCCATGACTAGTGACTCTGTAGGGTAACGTTTTCTTTTTCCTAGCTACCTGACTTTACTCAATTAGAACTGGATCTTCATATTGTGTCTATTTCACTTTAGTCACTAAACAAGCGGTATCTATTTTCTAAACTACAACTAATGCATCCTTTGATCTATCAAACTAGATAACTGATGAAGTTCATGAGCTAAATCCCTTTTCTGAGGCTGCAGGTAAACTAAAATCCACGTGGACTAACGACTGAGAGCATCAGCTACAACATTGGCCTTACCTGAATGATAAAGAATGTCAACGTCGTAGTCCTTTAGAAGCTCTAACCACCGTTTCTGTCGCAGGTTCAACTCTTTCTACTTAAATATATACTGGAGGCTCTTATGATATGTCTAGGTATCATCATGAATGCCATCGTGACAGTGCCTCCAAATCATCAGTGCATGAATAATTGCTGCTAGCTCCAACTAATGTGTAGGATAATTCTACTGGTTCTTCAACTATCTTGAAGTATAAGCAATTACCTTTCCGTGCTTCACCAGTGCGCAAACTAGGGAATCCAAAAAGCGTCACATTAAATAACACAACCCTCAAATCCTTCTTGAAGTGTAAGAAGCGGAGATGTGATCAATTTGTTCAACTCCTGGAAACTACGCCCGCATTCATCTGACCACTGAAATTTAGCTGCTTTCTTTTTTAATCTAGTTAGTGGCACTGCAAGGGAAGAATGCCCTTCTACGAACCTCCTGTAATACCCTACCACACCCAAAAAACTACGTACCTCAGCTGGCATTGTAGGTCTGGGCCAATTCTTCACTGCCTCTATCATCTGACCATCTACTTCAGTGCCCTCTGATGATACTATATGTCCAAGAAATGCTAACGAACTTAACCAAAATTCGCACTTCCAGAATATAGAATACAACTTCTAGTCCCGAAGGATACTCATCACTATGCATACATCTTCTGCACGTTCTGATTCAGACTTGGAATATAACAGAATATCATCAATAAACACTATCAAAAACAGGTCCAGATAAAGTCCACATTCTCTACTTCCCACTTCCATGTTGCCATATCAATATCCTGTAACAAGCCGCTAGGATTCTAGTGCTCAAACATTACTTGCTAGAAGTTAGAAAACTGGGCCACAAACTCTGTTATGTCACATTTCATTTTGTCCCACCAGCAAATCTGCTTAAGATCGTGGTACATCTTAGTAGAGGCTTGATTAATGGTGTACTTGGAATGATGTGCCTCTACCATAATTTGACTGCATAACCCTGCAACACATGGAACATGAATCCTATGTTTGTATTAGAGGACTCCGTCGCTAGTGACTCTGTAGGGTAACTTTCTCTTTTTCCTAGCAACCTGACTGTACTAAATTAGAGCTTGATTTTCATATTGCGTCTGTTTCACTTTAGTCACTAAACAAGTTGTATCTGTATTCTGAACTACAACTCATACATCCTATGATTCTACCAGCCTAGCTAACTGATGAAGTTCATGAGCTAACTCCCTTTTCTGAGGCTACAAGTAAGCTAAACTTCGCATGGACTAACGAGTGAGAGCATCAGCTACAACATTAGCTATACCTGAATGATAAAGAATGTCAACGTCGTAGTCCTTTATAAGCTCTAACCATCATTTCTGTCGCAGGTTCAACTCTTTCTGCTTAAATGTGTACTGGAGGCTCTTATGATATGTATAGGCATCAGCATGAATGCCATATTGATAGTGCCTCCAAATTTTCAGTGCATGTATAATAGCTGCTTGCTCCAAGTAATGTGTCAGATAATTCTGCTCATGCTTCTTCAACCATCTTGAAGCATAAGTAATTACCTTTCTGTGCTTCATTAGCGCACAAACTAGGCCAATCCAAGAAGCATCACGTTAAATAAATAACCCTCAAATCCCTCTGGAAGTGTAAGAAGCGGAGATGTAATCAACTTCTTCTTCAACTCCTGGAAACTCCGCTCGCATTCATCTGAGCACTAAAATTTAATTATTTTCTGTGTTAATCTAGTTAGTGGCACTGCAAGAAAAGAATACCCTTCTACGAACCACCTGTAATACGCTACCAAATCCAACAAACTACGTACCTCAGTTGGCATCGTAGGTCTAGGCCAATTCTTCACTGCCTCTATCATCTGACCATCTACTTTGATGCCCTCTGATGATACTATATGTCCAAGAAATGCTAACGAACTAAACAATAATTCGAACTTCTATAATTTAGAATCAACTTCTAGTCCCGAAGGATACTCATCACTATGCGTAGATACTCTGCATGTTCTGATTTAGACTTGGAATATAACAGAATATCATCAATAAACTCTATCAAAAATAGATAAAGTCCACATTCACTACTTCCCACTTCCATGTTGGGATCTCAATATCTTGTAACAAACCGCTTGGATTCTGGTGCTCAAACATTACTTGCTAGCAGTTAGAAAACTAGGCACAAACTCTACTATGTCACATTTCATTCTGTCCACCAACAAATCTGCTTAAGATCACGGTACGTCTTAGTAGAGCCTGGATGAATGGTGTACCTGGAATGATATGCCTCTACCATAATTTGACTGCATAACCTTGCAACACATCAAAAACGAATCCTATATTTATATCAGATGACTCCATCACTAGTGACTCTGTAGGGTAACGTTTTCTTTTTCCTCGCTACCTAACTGTACTCAATTAGATCTGGATCTTCATATTGCGTCTGTTTCACTTTAGTCACTAAACAAGCGGTATCTGTATTATGAACTACAACTCATACATCTTCTAAATCTTCCAGACTAGCTAACTGATGAAGTTCATGAGCTAACTTCATTTTCTGAGGCTGCAAGTAAGCTAAACTCCGCATGAACTAACGACTGAGAGTATCAGCTACAACATTAGCTTTACCTGAATGATGAAGAATGTCAACGTCGTAGTCCTTTAGAATCTCTAACCACCATTTCTGCAGCAGGTTCAACTCTTTTTGCTTAAATATGTACTGGAGGCTCTTGTGATATGTATAGGTATCAGAATGTATGCCATAGTGATATTGCCTCAAAATCTTTAGTGCATGTATAATAGTTGCTTGCTCCAGGTAATGTGTCGGATAATTCTGCTGGTGCTTCTTCAACTATCTTGAAGCTTAAGACAAAACCTTTCGTGCTTCATCAGCGCACAAAATGGGCCAATCCAAGAAGCGTCACATTAAATAACATAACCCTCAAATCCCTCTGGAAGTGTAAGAAGCGGAGATGTAATCAACTCGTTCTTCAACTCGTGGAAACTCCGCTAGCATTCATCTGACCACTGAAATTTAGATATTTTCTGTGTTAATCTAGTTAGTGGCAGTGCAAGGGAGATTGCCCTTCTACGAACCTCCTGTAACACCCTACCAAACCCAAAAAACTATGTAGTTCAGTTGGCATCGTAGGTCTGGGCCAATTCTTCACTGCCTCTATCGTCTGACCATCTACTTCGATGCCCTATGATGATACTATATGTCCAAGAAATGCTAACGAACTCAACCAAAATTCGCACTTCCAGAATTTAGCATCAACATCTAGTCCCGAAGGATACTCATCACTATGCATAGATGCTCTGCATGTTCTGATTCAGACGTGGAGTATAACAGAATATCAAGAATAAACACTATCAAAAACAACTCCAGATAAAGTCCACATTCACTACTTCCCACTTCTATGTTTGGATCTAATTATCCTGTAACAAACCGCTAGGATTCTGATGGTCAAACATTACTTGCTAGCAGTTAGAAAACTAGGCCACAAACTCTACAATTGCACATTTCATTCTTTCCCACCAGCAAATCTGCTTTAGATCATGGTACATCTTAGTAGAGCCTGGACGAATGGTGTACCTGGAATGATGTGCCTCTACCATAATTTGACTGCATAACCCAGCAACACATGGAACACGAATCCTATATTAATATCAGAGGACTCCATCAGTAGTGACTCTGTAGGGTAACGTTTTCTTTTTCCTAGCTACCTGATTGTACTGAATTAGAACTGGATCTTCATACTGCGTCTCTTTCACTTTAGTCACTAAACAAGCGGTATCTGTACTCCGAACTACAACTAATACATCCTCCGAATCTACCAGACTAGCTAACTGACGAATTTCATGAGCTAACTCCCTTTTCTAAGGCTGCAAGTAAGCTAAACATCGCACGGACTTACGATTGAGAGCATCAGCAACAACTCTAGATTTACCTGAAAGATAAAGAATGTCAATGTCGTAGTCCTTTAGAAGCTCTAACCACTGTTTCTGCTGCAGGTTCAACTCTTTAGTGATAGTACCTCCAAATCATCCGTGCATGTATAATAGCTGGTTGCTCCAAGTAATGTGTAGGATAATTCTTCTCGTGCTTCTTCAACTATGTTGAAGCATAAGCAATTACCTTTCCGTGCTTCATCAGCGCACAAACTAGGCCAATCCAAGAAGCATCACATTAAATAACATAATCCTCAAATCCCTCTAGAAGAGTAAGAAGCGGAGATGTAATCAACTTGTTCTTCAACTCCTGGAAACTCCGCTCACATTCATCTAAGCACTAAAATTTAGTTGTTTTCTATGTTAATCTAGTTAGTGGCACTTCAAGGGAAGAATACCCTTCTACGAATCCCCTGTAATACGCTACTAAACCCTAAAAACTAAGTACCTCAGTTGGCATCGTAGGTCTGGGCCAACTCTTCAATGCCTCTATCATCTGACCATCTACTTCGATGCCCTCTGATGATACTATATCTCAAAGAAATGCTAACGAACTCAACCAAAATTCTCACTTCCAGAATTTAGCATCAACTTCTAGTCCTGAAGCATACTCATCATTATGCGTAGATGCTCTGCACGTTCTGATTTAGACTTGGAATATAACAGAATATCATCAATAAACAATATCAAAAATAGGTCCAGATAAAGTCCTCATTGACTACTTCCCACTTCCATGTTGGGATCTCAATATCCTGTAACAAACCGCTAGGATTCTGGTGCTCAAACATTACTTGCTAGCAGTTAGAAAACTGGGCCACAAACTCTACTATGTCACATTTCATTCTGTCCCACCAGCAAATCTGCTTTAGATCATGGTACATCTTAGTAGAGCCTGGATGAATGGTGTACCTGGAATGATGTGCCTCTACCATAATTTGACTGCATAACCCTGCAACAGATGGAACACGAATCTTATATTAATATCAGAGGACTCCATCAGTAGTGACTCTGTAGGATAACGTTTTCTTTTTCCTAGCTACCTTATTGTACTCAATTAGAACTGGATATTCATATTGCATCTCTTTCACTTTAGTCACTAAACAAGCGGTATCTATATTCCGAACTACAACCCATGCATCCTCCGAATCTACCAGACTAGCTATCTGATAAAGTTCATGAGCTAACTCCCTTTTCTAAGGCTGCAAGTAAGCTAAACATCGCACGGACTTACGACTGAGAGCATCAGCTACAACTCTAGCTTTACCTGAAAGATAAAGAATGTCAATGTCGTAGTCCTTTAGAAGCTCCAACCACTGTTTCTGCTGCAGGTTCAACTATTTAGTGATAGTACCTCCAAATCATCCGTGCATGTATAATAGCTGGTTGCTCCAAGTAATGTGTAGGATAATTCTGCTCGTGCTTCTTCAGCTATCTTGAAGCATATGCAATTACCTTTCCGTGCTTCATCAGTGCACAAACTAGGCCAATCCACGAAGCATCACATTAAATAACATAATCCTCAAATCCCTCTGGAAGAGTAAGAAGCGAAGATGTAATCAACTTGTTCTTCAACTCCTGAATCTAAGCACTGAAATTTAATTGTTTTCTGTGTTAATCTAGTTAGTGGCACTTCAAGGGAAGAATACCCTTCTACGAACCCCCTGTAATACGCTACTAAACCCAAAAAACTACGTACCTCAGTTGGCATCGTAGGTCTGGGCCAACTCTTCACTGCCTCTATCATCTGACCATCTACTTCGATGCCCTATGATGATACAATATGTCCAAGAAATGCTAACGAACTCAACCAAAATTCGCTCTTCAGAATTTAGCATCAACTTCCAGTCCCAAAGGATACTCATCACTATGCGTAGATGCTCTGCATGTTCTGATTCAGACATGGAGTATAACAGAATATCAAGAATAAACACTATCAAAAACAGGTCTAGATAAAGTCCACATTGACTACTTCCCACTTCCATGTTCGGATCCAATTATCCTGTAACAAACTGCTAGATTCCAATGCTCAAACATTACTTGCTAGCAGTTAGAAAACTGGGCGACAAACACTACTATGTCACATTTCATTTTATCCCACCAGCAAATCTGCTTAAGATCATGGTACATCTTAGTAGAGCCTAGATGAATGAGGTACCTGGAATGATGTGCCTTTACCATAAATTGACTGCATAACCCTGCAACTCATGGAACACCAATCTTATATTTATATCAGAGGACTCCGTCACTAGTGACTATGTACGGCAACATTTTCTTTTTCCTAGCTACCTGACTGTACTCAATTAGAACTGGATCTTCATATTGCGTCTGTTTCACTTTAGTCACTAAACAAGCGGTATCTATTTTCTGAACTACAACTTATGCATCCTCTAATCTATCAGACTAGCTAACCAATGAAGTTCATGAGCTGACACCCTTTTCTTAGGCTGCAAGTAAGCTAAACTCCGCATGGACTAACGACTGAAAGCATCAGCTACAACACTGGCTTTACCAAAATGATAAAGAATGTCAACCTCGTAGTCCTTTAGAAGCTCTAACCACCTTTTCTGCCGCAATATGTACTGGAGGCTTTTATGATATGTATAGGTATCATCATGAATGCCATAGTGATAGTGCCTCCATATCTTCAGTGCATGAATAATAGCTGCTAGCTCCAACTAATGTGTAGGATAATTCTACTGGTACTTCTTCAACTCTCTTGAGGCATAAGCAATTACCTTTCTGTGCTTCATCACGGCACAAACTAAGCAATCCAAAAAGTGTTACATTAAATAACATAACCCTCAAATCCCTCTGGTAGTGTAAGAAGCGGAGATGTAATCAATTTGTTCCACTACTGGAAACTCCGCCCGCATTCATCTGACCACTGAAATTTAACTGTTTTCAGTGTTAATCTAGTTAGTGGCACTGCAAGGGAAGAATACCCTTCTACGAACCCCCTGTAATACGCTACCAAACCCAAAATTCGCATTTCCAGAATTTAGCATACAACTTCTAGTCCCGAAGGATACTCATCACTATGCGTAGATGCTCTGCAAGTTCTTATTCAGACTTGGAATATAACAGAATATCATCAATAAACAATATCAAAAATAGGTCTAGATAAAGTCCACATTCACTACTTCCCACTTCCATGTTGGGATCTCAATATCCTGTAACAAACCGCTAGGATTCTGGTGCTCAAACATTACTTGCTAGCAGTTAGAAAACTAGGCCACAAACTCTACTATGTCACATTTCATTCTATCCCACCAGCAAAGTTGCTTAAGATCATGGCACATCTTAGTAGAGCTTGGATGAATGAGGTACCTGGAATGATGTGCCTTTACCATAAATTGACTACATAACCCTGCAACATATGGAACACAAATCCTATATTTATATCAAAGGACTCCATCACTAGTGACTCTGTAGGGTAACTTTTTCTTTTTCCTAGCTACCTGACTGTACTCAATTAGAACTAGATCTTCAAATTGCGTCTGTTTGACTTTAGTCACTAAACGAGCGGCATCTGTATTCTGAACTACAACCCATACATCCTCTGAATCTACTAGACTAGCTAACTGATGAAGTTCATGAGCTAACTCTTTTTTCTGAGGCTGCAAGTAAGCTAAACTCCGCATGGAATAACGAAAGAGAGCATCAGCTACAGCATTAGCTTTACCTGAATGATAAAGAATGTCAACATCGTAGTCCGTTAGAAGCTTTAACCACGTTTTTGCCGTAGGTTCAACTCTTTCTGCTTAAATATGTACTGGAGGCTCTTATGATATGAATAGGTATCATCATGAATGCCATAGTGATAGTGCCTCCAAATCTTCAGTGCATGAATAATAGCTGCTAGCTCCCAGTAATGTGTAGGATAATTCTGTTGGTGCTTCTTCAACTATCTTGAAGCATAGGCAATTACCTTCCGTGCTTCATCAGCGCGCAAACTAGGCCAATCCAAGAAGCGTCACATTAAATAACATAGCCCTCAAATCCCTCTAGAAGTGTAAGAAGCAAAGATGTAATCAACTTGTTCTTCAACTCCTGGAAACTCAGCTCGCATTCATTTTACAACTAAAATTTAGCTATTTTCTGTTTTAAAGTTAGTAGCCGCTACTAGGCAAGAATACCCTTCTACAAACCTCCTGTAATACCCTGCCAAACCCAGAAAACTGCGTACCTCATTTGGAATTGTAGGTCGGGGCCAGTTCTTCACTGTCTCTATCATCTGACCAACTACTTTGATTCCCTCCGATGATACTATATGTCCAAGAAATGCTAACAAACTCAACCAAAATTCTCAATTCCAGAAGCATACAACTTCTATTCCCGAAGGATACTCATCTCTATGCGTAGATGCTCTGCACGTTCTGATTTAGACTTGGAATATAACATAATATCATCAATAAACACTATCAAAAACAGGTCCAGATAAAGTCCACATTCACTACTTCCCACTTCCATGTTGGGATCTCAATATCCTGTAACAAACCGCTAGGATTCTGGTGCTCAAACATTACTTGCTAGCAGTTAGAAAACTAGGCCACAAACTCTGCTATATCACATTTCATTCTATCCCACCAGCAAATTTGCTTCAGATCATGGTACATCTTAGTAGAGCCTGGATGAATGGTGTACCTGGAATGATGTGCCTCTACCATAATTTGACTGGATAACCCTGCAACACATGGAACACGAATCCTATATTTATATCAAAGGACTCCATCACTAGTGACTCTGTAGGGTAACGTTTTCTTTTTCCTAGCTACCTGACTGTACTCAATTAGAACTAGATCTTCATATTGCGTCTGTTTCAATTTATTCACTAAACAAGCGGTATCTGTATTTTGAACTACAACTCATTCATCCTTCGGATCTACCAGACTAGCTAACTGATGAAGTTCTTTAGCTAACTCCCTTTTCTGAGGCTGCAAGTAAAGTAAACTTTGCATGGACTTATGACTGAGAGCATCAGCTACAACTCTAGCTTTACCTGAAAGAAAAAGAATGTTAATGTCATAGTACTTTAGAAGCTCTAACAACCATTTCTGTAGCAGATTCTACTCCTTCTGCTTAAATATATATTGGATGCTCTTATGATCTTTATAGGTATCAACATGAACGCCATAGTGCAAGTACCTCCTAATCTTCAGTACATGATTAATAGGTGCTAGCTCCAAGAAATGTGTAGGATAATTCTACTGGTGCTTCTTCAACTATCTAGAAGCATAAGCAATTACCATTCCGTACTTCATCAGCGCACAAACTGGGCCCATCCGAGAAGTGTCACGTTACATAACATAATCCTCGAATCCCTCTAGAAGTGTATGAAGTAGAGATGTAATCAACTTTTTCTTGTCCTGGAAACTCCGCTCGCATTCATCTGACCACTGAACTTTAGCTATTTTCTGTGTTAATCTAGTTAGTGGCACTGCAAGGAAAGAATACCCTTCTAGGACCTCCTTTAATACCCTACCAAACCCAAAAAAAACTACGTGCCTCAGTTGGTATCGTAGGTCTGGGCCAATTCTTCACTGCCTCTATCATCTGACCATCTACTTTGATGCCCTCTGATGATACTATATGTCTAAGAAATGCTAACGAACTCAACCAAAATTCGCATTTCCTGAATTTAGCATACAACTTCTAGTCCCGAAGGATACTCATCACTATGCGTAGATGCTCTGAATGTTCTGATTCAGACTTGGAATATAACAGAATATCATCAATAAACACTATCAAAAACAGGTCCAGATAAAGCACAAACTCGTTGTTCATAAGATCTATAAACACAGCTGGGGCATTAGTTAACCCGCAAGACATTACTAGAAACTCGTAATGGCCATACTTGGTTCTTAATGTTGTCTTAGATATGTCACTCTCTTTGAATCTAACCTGATTGTAGCTTATCTCAAGTCATCTTCGAGAAGCAGTCGGCACCCTGAAGCTAGTCAAATTTATCATCAATTCTGGGAAGGGGATATCTCTTCTTGATCGTGACCTTTTTCAGCTGTCTGTAATCTATGCACATACATAGGGAGCCTTCTTTCTTTTTCACAAATAAGACCGCTGCTCACCAAGGAGAAGTGCTAGGTTTAATGAAACCCTTATCTAATAGATCTTTTAACTGCTCCTTTAGTTCCTTTAATTCTGCTGGTGTCATCCTATAAGGAGGAATATAATATTGGTTGCGTACCAGATACTATATTGATGGGAAAGTCAATTTCCCGCTCTGAAGGAAGACCTAGAATCTCATATGAAAAAATGTTAGGGAACTCATTCACTACCAGAACTGATTCAAGAGTCTCTGTTCCCTTCTCTATGTCAGAACATGAACTATATGATATAAGCATCCCTAGCAATCATCTTCCTCGCCTTAAGGTGCGAAACAAATCCATCTTTTGGCGATGCAAAAATACCTTTCCGTTATATAGCTGACCCTTCTGGAAATTGAACTAGGCTATCTTCGCTCTAGAGTCAACATTAGCATAGCAATAAAACAACCAATCTGTACCACGTATAACATCGAAGACAACCTCTTCTAGCTCAATCAAGCCAGCTATAATACTATGGCTGCCAATCACAACACTACAACCTCTAAAAACATGCCTATACTACTGAATCAACTGGGATGGCTACCTCAAAAGTTTAATCGCTTATAGTTTTATCGAAAACTTAGTATCAACAAATGGAGTGACATATGATAGCATAGAACCACGATCTATCAACACATACACACTATGAGAATTCACAAAAAAAGTACCTGTAACCACATCTGGTGAAGCCTACCGGTCCTGACGACTAACTAAAGTGTAAGTGCGATTTTGGGGACCGCCTGTAGTAGGATCTCCACCTCGGCGTCAACCACGGCTTGCTGGTATTTGAGGAACTTACCATTGCGGGCGTGCTGGTGTTGTAGAAGCCGCAAATGATCGTGCTGGCTGAGCTGCACCACTACCACCCCTAGACGGGCAATCTCTCATAAAATGGTCTGACTCGCCACAAACATAACATGCATCTACACCCAACTGGCATCGGCCCAAATAGCGTCTACCACAATCAGAACACCTAGGGTAAAGTGAACCACCCTAACTAGAAACACCTCATGTTGGGATCCTGAAGCTCGTGATGCCTGACTAGCTCTAGACTGTGGGTGTCGATCAGATCTTGACCCCTAAATCGTGAAGGAGCACTAGCTGTTGGCTGCCTGACGCGCTGCTGTCAACTATCACCAGATGTCTCACCAAACAAACCTAAAAATCTGCCTCTATTGCTTAAGCTTCTATCTATGTCAACATTCTACTTCTGTTTCCTTTCCTCGGGTGTTAAGGCGAATGCCTGAATACAAGCAATGTCCACACCCCGACTGCATAGATACAGTTATACACTTATTTTACGAAGTCAGGGCCAAATCCCGTTGCATACCTATGTACCCTATCCTCATGACTGATACAACTACAGGAGCAAACTTGTCCAAAGAATTAAAGTGGATGTTGTACTCTACAACGCTTAACCCCCCATGTCTTAATATCAGGAACTAATCCAATCGTGCTTTACGTGTCTCTGTATGTAAGTAATTGCGAAGGAATGCTTCGGAGAACTCCCGCCATGTAGGTGGAGCAGCATTTGCTCCCCTAGACATCTCCCAAGTGATATACTAACCTGCTGCTTGAATCTGTAATTTATATGCTGCCAATTCAACTGACTCTCTATCTGTGGCATGCATAACTTCGAGGACCTGTAAGGTGTCTCTATCTGTGGATCCTCTCTATCTGTGGATCCTCTGATGTACTAGCACGAATCCTAGAACCCCTATCGTCACGCTGAGGACTTGTATGGTGTCGTCTGGCCTGAGTAGTTGCAATGCTAGTCAACAAATTGACAGTCTATCTCATGTTGTTGTGCTAACGAGCGGAGCTGCAGTAGCTAGAGCACCCCTAATCTCTCGCTGAACAGACAGAGTCTGTGAAGCTCCGGATGGAACCTCATGCTCATCTAACTCAAGGGGTACTCTGCTAGTATCCTGGAAGCAATCGCTTTGCCCTTCTGGGAAGTTGTGAGTCTCTTCAGTGACATCGCCACATATAAAATGTTTCGTTAGAAGGCCGAATTATTTTAACATAGCTCTATCACATGATCTAGAGAAGAAGGAAGTATAACCATCCTATAATGCCCTGTAGCCTCTTGTTCATAAGTATGGCGAGAAATATACCCCTGAACAAGACTCTACTGGATACGGCCAGTAGACACCCTAGGACTGAACTGCTCTAATACTATTTTTGTCACGACCCAAACTAAGGCCGGGATAGATAACTGACAGTAAGTGCCGATCATCACTAAACCTGTTGATAATCTACTAATCATAAATATAAACAGATAGTCTTAATAAGCATAAGCATAGCTGATAAGAACTGTACAATCTGGATAGTCGACAAGGCTAACACAAGCTGACACATAAAAACATGAAAGCATGCTAACTGCATAGGTACATATCTACAGGCCTTTAGGATGGCTGAACCGAATAAGTACTGGATGGGACAGAGTCTTGCCATACCCAAACTAACTGACTGTACACATACCAAAAGATAAGTAACTCCGGGAGTAAGCAGAGTGACTCCAATAGCTTGTGGATGGCCTATTGATGTGGCTTAAGCGCTGATCAATCTATGCATGCGCGACTTGAAACCCAGCACCCCGGAAGGGACGTGAGTACAATATTTATAAATTATGTAGCGTTGAAAGCATGTGTAATACTAAAGTTTGACTGTAAGCTGAAAATCTAAATATAAGCTGAAAGCTAAACAAGAGCCTAAACTAGCAACTGATTGGGAACTGTACCGAAGATAAGCTGAAATAGTGCTTAAACTGAAGTACTATCTCAACTGGTACCTATCTGGCATTATGGGCTATATCCCCCCAATCAGGTAACTGTACATCTGAACTAGCCTCATGTAGAGTCATGCAACGCAAACTGTAGCAATATACACATATATGACATGTATGACTAGGTTATGGGCTATATTTCTGTAAGGCACCATAAAATTTTACCAAAAACCCCAGGTTTCGTAGTGCTGAAGTAGGCTGATGTGTTGACGATAGTAGGGATTCTTCGTCATGATCTTACGAGCCGCAATTCGCGCTTTTTTGGGTTGAACAGTGCGTTGGGGAGTTGAAGAAATTTTTTGGAAGTGCAGGGCATTTCTGCTGTCCAGTTTGCGGTCCAGAATTGATCTGCAGATTGCAGATCTGGCGCACACTGAAGCAGAAATTTGGGCAAATGTTTGGACCATTATGCGGTCCATTATGCGGCCGCACAATCCTTTTGCGGGCCGCATAACCCATCGTAGACCCAGGCAGTTCTGCGGCGCATTACCCGACAGCAGAACAGGTCTGTTGACCGCAAACCGGTTGCAGAGTGAGGCAAGGTGTCCAGTTTTAGAGGACCATTTTGTGGTCCATTTTGCAGACCGCAGAAGTGTTATGCGGTCGCATATGCGACCGCAGATCTGTGTCGGGGCTCTATTTTTCTAATTTTTTTACCAACCCTACTTTGATTAAAAGCCCTCGGGGCTCGTTTTGAAAGAGAAATTTAATATTTTAGAAAGAAGGGAGAGTGTTCTAGAGAGAGAGGAGGAGACCCTAGGCTAGTTATTCATCAATTCTTACTCAAGACTTGGAGAATTCACAAAGAAAACTCACTAGGTCTTCACCCAAGAGATAAGGTTCTAGCTCTAGTCTTCAATTTTGAGTTTAGATAGAAGATGGGTAATTGGGAGTATGATTCTTGGGTATGAGAGTTGTTATTTATGCGTGCATGTAGCTACCAGGATGGTGGGGAGGTAACTGAACTAGTATGAGTAAACGCTTGGTATTGAATTAGTTGTGAAGTGAAGGAAATCTTGTGAAAGAACCTTGTAATTGAATCAGCACGCTTAGTGTTTGATTAAATGCTCAAAGAGCTGAAACCATGAATATCTTCCTAATTTGTGTTTAATTTTTCCATGTCTCTAAATAGATCGAGGTTGCTAGGATTTTCGGAATTATGTAGTGAATTAGGGAAAGCTCAATTATGTTTCATCATATTTTTCTCCTTATTTGGATATGCTTTGTGGTTCCCTTTTTATCTCTGTTTATGTATCTACACATGTTTGTGATTTCATTGTGGTAGATTGTGTGTATCCGACTTGTGTGGTTACCAGTGAGAGTTATGGGACTAGGGTCGATCTTTTATTGCTTAATATGTTTGACTTTGAGGTAACCTTGGGTATAGATTGGTTATCTCCGTATCATACTATTCTTGAATGTCATGCTAAGACCGTGTTGTTGGCTATGTCGGGGTTGCCAAGATTGAAATGGAGGGGTTCCTTGTATCAGATTCCTAGTATGGTGATTTCTTTTCTGAAGGCTCAACGAATGGTTGAGAAGGGGTGTTTGGCATATCTAGCTTTAGTGATGGATGTTAGTGCCAATGATCCTACTGTTGAGCAAGTTCCACTAGTGAGGGAGTTTGCAGATGTGTTCCCTGCAAATCTAGCGGGCATGCCAACCGATAGGGATATTAATTTGATATTGAGTTGGTGCGGACTCATCCCATATCTATTCCACCATATCGCATGACTCTCGTTGAGTTGAAGAAGTTGAAGGAGCAAAACTTTATATGGGTTTTTTCGCAAAACTTCTTTAGAAATTTAAAGCCAACAAAATTCAAATTTCAACAATAAATTCAACTTTTCCACGACAACACAGTACGGATATTTTGAGAGGAAGAAGTGAAGTAACCGGTAACGGCAAATCTGATAAGTTGTGAGTTATTTGTACGTTTATATGGCGAAAGACTGACAAATTATACCTTTAAGCATCTGTACGATAATTATTCTTAATAGATACAAGTTCTGCTAACAGACATAATGTTAAAAGTCATCTTTTAATTTGATTAAAATATAAACTTGCCTTCTCTTTACTCCTAATCACTAACTATAACAATAACAACATACCAAGTATACCCGCACAGATGGGTCTGAAGGGATAAGATGTACGCAGACCGTATCCCTACATTTATGGAGATAGAGAGATTATTATTGATAGACCCCCAGCTCAAGCAAAATATTTTCAAAACAGATTTGAAAAATGCATGAGTAAAAAGCTATGGTGAGAATACGGTACAAAAGAAAGTACTGAGAACAAAATAATAAAAATAATTTAAGTAAAAGAAACAATAGAAGTAGTATAATTGAAGATATGATGATAATAACACATTAATAATAATAATAATAATAATAATAATAATAATAATAATAATAAGAATGATGACACTGATAAGTGAAAGAGTGAGCAAATGATGCTATAAACTAGAACCATGCTCTCCCACAAAAAGAGAAAAATCGCTCGGCTACCTCCTAACCCTCTACCCTAATCTTCGACCTTCTTACTTTCCTATCTAGGGTCATGCCCTCAGTGAGGTGGAGATGTGTCATGTCATAACTAATCATCTCTCCCACAATCTTCCTCGGTCTACCTCTACCTCTGCTTAGTCCTATCACTGCCAACCTCTCGTACCTCCTCACTATGGCATCTGTTTTCTTCCTCTTTATATTTCCAAAGCCTCTTAGCCTCGCTTCTCGCATTTTGTCCACCACTGATGCTACTCTCACCTTATCTCGTATATCTTTGTTCCTAATCTTATCTCTCCTTGTGTTCCCACACCAATTTAAACATCCTCATTTTCACTACGTTTATCTTTCGACCGTGTAAATTCTTGATTGGCTAACACTGTGCTCATGCAACATAGTTGGTCTAAAAATCGCTCTATAAAACTTACCTTTATGTCTCGATTGCACATTCTTATCACATAAGATACCGATGCAAGCCTCCAATTCTTCTACCCCGCTCCAATACGATATATGACATCATCGCCAATCTCTCTATTTCCTTGAATTATTAACTCAAGATACTTGAAGCTTCCGCTCTTGGGGATGACATGTGTATCGATTCTCACTTTTACATCTGTCTCATGGTATGTGTCACTGAACTTACAATCCATATACTTTGTCTTAGTCATGCTATATCTAAAACATTTAAACTCTAGAGTCTGTCTCGAAACCTCTAGTCCATCAACAACTCCGCCACGTGTCTCGTCAATCAATACTGTGTCATTAGCAACTAGCATACAGTATGGTACCTGTCGCACCTCTTTTTTACCACAAAACCCAATTACGAGATTAAGTTAGATGAGTTTTTCCAATTGAAGGGACGTTTTGAAAATGGATTATTTATTATTTAGAGTCGCCACTTGGAATTGAGTTTCGGTGTTCCAAGTCACCTTTTTATTTGAATCCCTCATCAAATGGAAGGTTTGAATCCTACGAAAACAGAAGACTGAGTAAGAAAGTCTGTTGACCGAGGGGAAGGTGTAAGGCACCCCTCAAGTCTCGTGGTTCTAACACGGTCGCTTCTATTGACTAATGTCTGGCTTAAATCAATTCTTGACTATTCTTGTATTTTATTGATTATGATTTGCCTATTACCACTTAATTAATTACTATATTTTATTAATATGCTTGGACCCAAATGCGATGCGCACACAAGGTATTTCTTTGAAATTGAATGTTAAATCAAAGTACGGAATGTACACGTGGTTAAAACATAATTATTTTTAATTTAAAGGTATCAAGACACGAGAATGCACACATGATCCTTTTATTACTTAAGCATATCAATTCAAGGTTCGGATATGAATACATGGGCTAATATTTAAAGTACATCTAAAGTTTTTCTAGTGTTTTATATATATATATATATATATATATATATATATATATATATATATACTACTTATCACAACTAGTCTTGAATTAGTTCCTAACTCATCCCTCTCCCTCACAATATTTTTTATCACTCTTTTATGTCTTTCAACAGTTTTGAATTAATCAGTAAGCCATCATCTCTTCCTCCCTTATAATTTTTAATTTTTTTTTACTAATAGGCCTTAAAATGTGAATAGGCCTAATGAATATATTCCCCGTGCACTCTATTTCGACATGCGTAAAGGTAGCGCAATCTTAACACAAATATTTAAATATGGCATTAATAACTAAATAACAAAATAGGACAAAGCTAAAAGAAATATTTACGTTTATGCAAACTGATCCCTTGAGATAGAAACAAAAATCCAAGAAAAATTTCAAACTAAAGTACTCCACATCCCTGAAGGTAGTGTAAAACTTTAAAATATTTTGAAGACATATTAAAAGTTGATCATGAAACTTTAAAAAAAAAAAAAACACTATGTAAGAATTAAAAAAAACGTCTATATATGTGCAGCAACAAAAAATGAAGGGGTCTAGATATCAAATATCATCCAACTGTCAAATGACTAAACATACTTACGGAAGATTGACGAAAGATATTTTTTTTGATCAACATAACCTCAAAGAGATCCCTTTCACGTCTCAAGTAGTAAAGAAAATTAAATAATCTGAGGTCTTCGTATCATCATAACTTTCACTTCTTGAAGATATTAAATCGTAATAATTGTGAAAACTAAGTTAATATTTAACGACTTTTATATTAACAAGATTATTTCAAACTCATAATAAAACAAACTGTTTAAATATCCAACATTAAAATTCTAACTAAATATTTTGCTAACAAATTTCATATCCAATACAACGAGAAGACAATAAATTAATTTCATTTTATAACTTGGCAATCTCTAAGAAAACTAGTGAAACAGTTAAAGTACTAACAAAAGATAAAATGATCAACAACTCACTGCTTATACACTAAAATACTTCTTATAATTAATTTTAACTTACTTAGCAAATGGGTATTCAACTAAGCATAAGTTACTTGCACGTACTATCTATGGCATCAAAATCAAGATTAAAAAGGAGCTAAGGAAAGAACTAAACTACAGAAGACAATCCTAAATAAGACAAACATCACATTGAACGTCACCAACACACAAATACATATAAAATTAGAAGACCGAAAAGACAAAGATAGAAGATATGCACCTTTGTTGAAGCTTTCAATAATATAAATAAAGATCCAGCAATTACAAGAAATTATGAAAAACAGCAACCGAAGCGCGAACCCAAAACTCGAAACTAAACCTTCCTCTCTTCCAAAAACTTTTATCTTAATCCTTCTTACTTAGTTTTCTCTTGAATGTAATCAGTCTTGCTATGATATGTGTATCCCTTTCTCCCTCTAGAAAGTCACTATATAGGCATGTATAGGAGTTAATTAAGGATGGAGGATGTGCAGGTGAATAGTATTGATCGTGTGTATGTAATGTCATGGGCGGCTTTTCAGCCATACCCCATGACCCCTTGGACACGCTCCGTGGCGTCTTGGCAAGCCTCCCAACCCCCAGCGTCACGGTCGGCCCCATGGTCTCGGCAGCTCCAAGTGACAAACGCACAGGCGCCTCTATCGCCCCACTGATAACCAGCACCAGCGCCCAGCCACAGGCAGATGCCCACAGCGCCGCGCGTGCAAAAAACGTCGCACGCGGACCCTGATGCTAAAGACAAAGTTGCTGCAAACGGATTTGTTTCTACCTTGTAGAAGACTAAGTACTTGTCATTGTAAATATAGAGTAGATTTACTTCATTTTCTTTTAGTGTGACCCTAGAGCTTCCTTAGGTAAAGTCATGTAACTTTGGTTTATTTTTTTTAAGCATTATTAGAGGGGATCAAGCATTCAATACTTTCTAGCAAGCAAACAATTCTCTGTACTGGTGCCTCTCCCCTTCGAAACTGCGTAGCTTTTCTGTAATAGCTTTCATTAATGCAATCAAGTTTTCTTTCATTCTCAGTTCTCTTTTATGTTCTTAGTTGCTCACGACATTGGTTTTCCTGTATAGCACTGACAACCTAGTCTAGCGTACGGAGGGGACCTCAGTTGGCGGACAGCAATTATACTGACATCGATTGCTTAGCTTTACGTTGCCCTTCCGAAGAATCTCAGGAAAGCACCACGTAACAGTTGGTATCAGAGCCTAGGCTCAACATCGGACGAGGTATAACATTGCAATTACCACCATTTCTGACCATGGTGAATCATGGGGATCATATCGAGACCCTTGAGGAGACGGTTGACGCATTACTGCCCATCGTGGAAACGGTGCCTGATCTAAAGACCAACCTAGTGCAAAGTTTGAACGACCTGAATCGCAGGATACACCAGGCCGAAGTTGACATAGAAAACACCAGCCGCGATTCTAAAGGAGACCGGCAAACGGCAGCTACAGAGGCAGCCGAAGTTTTTGAAAAATTTGAGGGCCTCCAACAGGAGCTTGTCGAAGATTTAGCCTATAGGGCACAAGAGGCAGACAGGGTGACTGCCATGCAACAAACTATAGACAACTTGACAGGCCAGCTCAATGTTGTCAATGCTACTTTACAAGGTCTGCTTCGAGGAGGTGGGAACCAAACCGAGGGTGCTGTGAACTTCGCCCCCCCCCCCCCC
>MCJB01007591.1:209188-229861 GCA_002018475.1 Nicotiana obtusifolia | reverse complement strand
TTTTTTTTTTTTTTTGGGGGGGGGGGGGAGGAGAAAATCGCCAGGAGTTATACTATTTTGGGTCTTATAGGTATTTGGGAATTTATCCCATTCATAATGACATATTTAGTACTAGGATACATATTATTATTGGGTTTAGGCATAGCCTTTCATCAATTTTTCCGACTTGAAGCTCTTATCATCTATTGTTCGTTCAAGATTTTGTGAGCTTGAATAATTGAAGGGTTGACCTTTTTCTATTACAACAAAAATTAATTAACTACAAATAAACTCCTGATTCTTTATCTATTTGGTCATGATTGTGGTTGGATGATAACAAATCAAAATGGTACGACACGGATTTGCTTCGAGTTGATTTTCCTGTTCCTTTATTTCGCCAATAAATGATGTGTATGTTTTTCTTTTTCTTTATCAAAGTACTCTGAAGCGCGAAATGTTAGAAAAAAATTAATTCTAAACGCGGGTTGAAAACTGGCTTTGATATACTATTGTTTGCCCGTAAAATGATATATACATTTAGGATCTATACGTAATTTCTAGATAAGTGAATTAATTTGATCCTGAAATAATAGATGAATTATATAAAAATACAATACATAACCTTGAGATGGAGACAAAATAGCAGAAATAACAGTTCCGGGAGCAGGGCTTCCGGGCACAACATCAATGATATAAAAAACAAGAAGGTAAAATCATATTAAGCTCTGAATAGAGTGTAGTGTATGTTTGCCAGAAAATTCGTATACTTTACAATGATAATAGATCCCACTATTTATAGCTGCACCTAGGGAACAAGATCCTAGGATCAAGCCCCTCTTTAATATCAATTATGAGGGCCATTGAAGAATGTGTAACGGCGGGCACTGAATGCTATATTCCTTGCAATGGGCGGTATACTTAATGCTGTAGAATATTCTTCATTAAAGACATTTATCTCATCTTTATGAGTATCATTCTTTCCGATAACAAACGGGATCGTTGCCTTCGGTTTCAACTTTCTTCTGTCTTCGGCTCCATGTGTCACTTCCTTATGCGATCATTTAAAATAACATAGTTTACTTTATACAGATAGTAGCTCTGCTTTCCGGTGGCATACCTTTATGTCACCGGAAAGTTGGTAGAAACATTCTTTTTGGCGGAAAATTTATTGACCCCTCTGAAAAGTTTCTGACGGTTGATTAGACGCACGTTTCTCCGTATTTAATGCCACGTACACGCGTCATCCCACGATTTTGCACAACTTTTGCCGGTTATCGAGGTAATTATGGCCACGAGTTTGGCCGCCTATACCTTTACTTATACGCATCAACCTCCTTCATTTACACTTCATAATACTCTAAATTTTCTAACACTTCTATACTCGACTCATACTTCAACTTTAACCTGTCTTTAGCTTCCTTCTTGAGAGAAAAACCTTCCTTCTAATAAAAAATGGCCTCTTCTTTAGAAACCCTAGTTCTTCAAAAAACAAAGGCAAAACTGATGATGCTGCTCCCCCTACGGTGAGTACCATCATCCCAAAGAATCTAATTACCACCAAATATTTTGAAGAGAAGTACCCTCCTGCTCACCCTGGTACATGGGCTGTTAGCGTATACTCTTCTTATATCCATCCTTCCAGTATCCCCGCTGTGAAGAAAGACTGCCGCTGTCAAGATTTGGACATTATCGCTCCCGACTTGGTGGAGTGGATAACTTTACCCAAGAAGGGTTTTACATAATTTTACACGTATCTCTTCACTTTTGGGAGTGTTTTCTTTGAGCGGAGAGCTTGAATCCATCATTGTGGAGTTCTTCCTCCGCTATCAGGTGTGCTTGGCACAGGTAAGCTCTTCCGTGTGGAGGACAATCGGTTGCGTTCGGCGCTTGTGCCGGGAGACAGGAGAAGAGCTATTCTTAGCTCGAGTGATGAACCTCTACTCCCCCAGAATCTTCTGCGGAGGAATGATAAAACTTAGCAAGCGTGGCCATCATGCACTGCTATCTAGCATGGATGATGACAATGATCCTGGGTGGATGGAATGGTTCATTTTAGTCGTTACCAGTGACATCATCCTGGCCACAGCTCCGACTTTCTCGGAATTATGGAATCGCACACGTAAGTCTATAGTTTTTTTCTTCTTCTGTTAAAGATCATTCCACATTATTATTGACTCTGCTTCTTTTACCTGTTTCAATGACTCGGTGGGTTCCACCTTGTCACGCCCCGATCTCGGAGAGCGCGACCGGCGCTCAACAGAGTTACCCCGGTCTACCCCACTCGCACATGAATAAAGAGAAGAATACATTTCATTAATTAGACAGTAAAAGGTCATGTGAATAACACCAATTCATTTCCATTAGTTACCATCATTAACAAGTCTCCAAAATAGTACATTGTACAATCATATTTAAAGTGGAACAGATGATACGATTACAATATTTTTAGTTTTAACCTTCCCAAATATAGAACAACCCACACTATGCTTGTGGAGCCTCTGACAGGAACAAAAGAGTACTATGATAGTGCCGGCAACAATACCCCAGCTATACCTCGAAGCGCTATATACAAAGGATAAGAGATACAGGACCCCGAATGAAGTGGGGCTCTCCAAGTCAGCTGAGGAGAGGGTGTGCTGCTATCACTGATCAATACCACCTACTATGGAACTGCCTGCATCCATTAAAGATGCAGCGCCCCCGGTAAAAAGGACGTTAGTACATATTGAATAGTACTAGTATGTAAAACTAAACACCCTCTCAATAGAACGAGTAACAATAACGGAGATTAAAGCATGAAATCAATAAGAGACTCAAACGGTATCAAGGTGTCAAGTTAGGGGAAAGGTAAATTACAAGTAAGTTCTAGTAATTTAAGCCGGGAGATCTTTAGCACCGATACACCACTGTATTTTAGCACGGAGTCCGATCTCAACCCGACCGGCTAAGTCGTCTCACCCCGAGACATACACTCACAATACCACCATGTGCGCTGCATGGTGTCTGATCTCACCTCGATCGACTAAGCCGTCTCACCACAATGTCGTGTGGGTCAACATCACATCACATCTCGCTAGCAATAATCTCGTCCCATTTAAGGGAAATCATCTCAACACACCAATCTCTTCCCGTATAAGGGGAAACAACCTCATCACATTAACACGAGGATTTACCCCTCAATCACTCCTACACTGGCACGTGTATTTTCGGGGTTATGTTGTTCCGACCTACCCTTCCTCGGTGGATAAATGATACTCCCAAGACATTTATTATTAAAATGATTTACCACTCATTTCATATTCTTTTACATGTCATCATTTTATTGGCATCATTGGGCATAACGCAATCTCATTCTTGGCACGTTGGCCGTACTTCATAATTCATGCTCACCATTTCACTTTCAAACATTATCACGGATCGTCAACAACAAATATTTCTATTCAGGACCTTAAGCACACATTTGAGTAATTTATGGTCTTAGGCACATGCAATTTCCTACACAATTTGATATGATAACTTTCATTTGGGCTTGACTTGAAGTCACAATATTTTACTACATATTCATACTTTAAACATGCTCCCCAAGAATAACATAATATGATAAGAATATTTCGGAACATATTTTGAACATATTCATATATACATCTTTCGACACCAAACTTATTCTAAATAGTCAATTTATAATGGACAACTCGGACTTACAGAACATTGTGGGAATTCGATTCTAAGAGAGAAGTTTAGTAAACATACCTCGCTTTGAGCTTTCCTTAATTCACTATACAGTTCCAGAATCCTAACAACTTTGATCTATTGAGAGATAATAGCAAAATTGAACATAAATTAGGAAGGAGTTCATATTTCCTGCTCATGTGAGCATTTTATCAAACACTAGGTAGGCAGTATTATTACTAGCTTCTCGGTGGAGGATTTCCTTCACTCCACAACCCAAAGTCTACCCATTTGAGTTCAACTACCTTCCCACAACTCATGAATGTACATGCATGCATAAACAACAACCCTCATCCTCAAAACCTTCCTCCCCATTACTTATTCCCAAACAAAATTTCGTAATTGAGGGTTAGGGCTAGAATCTTACCTCTTGGTTGAAGACCTTGAGAGCTTTCTTATTGAATTTCAAAGCTTGGACAAGATGTTGATGAACAAAGCACTTGGGGCTTACTTCTCTCTCTATAGAGCACTCCCCTCTTCTCTGTTAAATTATAGGTTTTTGCCTTCAAAATGAGCCCCAATGGCTTTTAATCAAATAGGGTCGGGTAAACAAATTTTAAAACATGAAGCCCCAACAAAGATCTGCGGTCACATATGCGACCGCATAACACTTCTGCGACCCGTAAAATGGAACGCATATTGGCCCTCTAGAACTGGCCACTTCTGCCTCACTCTACGACCGGTTTGCGGTTCGCAGACCTATTCTGCGGTCGCATAATGCGCCCCACAACTTCCCTCTGGAAATTTTTTGTGCTAGGTCTGTGATGGGTTATGCGGCCCTCAAAATGATTATGCGGCCGCATAATGGTCCAGCCCAGATTTCTGCTTCAGTCTGCGGCAGATCTGTGGTCCGTACATCAGTTCTGCAACTGCATAATGGGCCGCAAAAATGCCCTGCACTTCCAAAAATTTTCTTCAACTCCTCAACGCACTGTTCAACCCAAAAAGTCTGAACCGTGGATCGTCAACACATAAGCCTTCTTCGACACCACGAACCCCAAGTTTTGGGTAAAATTTTATGGGGCCTTACATCCTCCCGCGCTTAAGATCATTTGTTCTCGAATGAGGGCCAAAATTCGCCATTAGAAACCAATGTGGCTCAGGTACTTTAACATACACCAACGGTTCCAAACTTTTGACTAACTCCCCAAATTTCAAAAATTTTTGCCAGAGTTTCCCCTTTAACTGGGCCTATCCACCTGTTAGAGAATCCCAAAAACCAACCCTAACAACATATACATGAACCAACGATGCAACATAACATAAAACAACACCAACCGTTGCCTCACGAGCAGTATATCACCTAAAAGGAACACCCTTAACATCAACTGTACAATTGATACATAATTCATAGAAGGTAAACTCTTAACATTTTCATAGAACACAACTTTATAAATACATGACTATTCAAACAAACAAGGGTATTTCTTCTTCATTTCTTCCTCGGCCTCCCGGGTGGTCTCTTCAACCTACTGGTTACGCCATAGCACTTTCACGGAGGCGATCTCTTTGTTCCTCAACTTTCGAACTTGCCTATCAAGAATGGCAAATGGAATTTCTTCATACGTCACTTCTTCATTAACCTCAATAGTCTCAACTGGAACAATAAGCGACGGATCTCCAACCACCTTCTTCAACATGGATACATGAAACACCGGGTGCACTAAAGACATCTTTGGAGGTAGTTCTAGCCTGTAAGCCACCTGACCAATCCTCTGAATGATTCTGTATGGTCGGACATACCTCAGACTCAATTTCCCTTTCTTACCAAACTGCATTATACCCTTCATAGGGAAACCTTCAAGAATACCCAATCATCTTCTTTGAACTCCAAATCCCTATGACGTATATTCAAATAGGACTTATGACGACTTTGGGAAGTTCTCAACCGTTCTGTAATATTCATAACCTTATCTATAGCCTGATGCACGAGGTCTGGCCCTATCAACTCCACTTCCCCAATCTCGAACCACCCAATGGGAGATCTACATCTCCTACCATATAAAGCCTCGAACAGTGCCATATGAATGCTAGCATAATAATTGTTGTTGTAGGCAAACTCTATGAGCGACAAATGATCATCCCAGCTACCTTTAAAGTCAAGAACACAAACTCGCAACATATACTCGAGCGTCTGAATAGTTCGCTTTGCCTGCCCGTCGATCTTCGGGCGAAAGGTTGTACTAAGATTCACCTGAGTACCCAAACCTTGCTGAAACTTCTTCCAAAAATTAACCATGAACTGTGCCCCTCGATATGAGATAATAGAAACTAGAGTGCCATGCAACCTGACTATTTCCTTGATATACAACTGAGCATACTGTTCTGCTGTGTCAGTTGCCTTAACAGGCAAATAGTGTGCTAATTTCATGAGTCAGTCCACAATTACCAAAATCGAGTCGAACTTGCGAGGTGTGCGAGGTAGTCCCAACACAAAGTCCATATTGATCATCTCCCACTTCCACATTGGAATTTCTATGTTCTGTGCCAACCCACCGGGCCATTGGTGCTCGGCCTTCACTTGCTGACAATTTGGACATCTTGCCACAAAGTCCGCTACATTCCTCTTCATATCATTCCACCAGTAGACTTCCTAAGATCATGATACATCTTTGTAGAGCCCGGGTGCACGGAATACCTAGAAGTGTGAGACTCGGTCATGATTCTTTCCCGAAGACCATCCACATTTAGAACACGTAGACGCCCTTAGTACCTTAGGGTAACATCATCCATGCCAAGAGAAAAGGCCATGGTCTTATGTTTATGAATCCCCTCCTTCAATTGTACCAACAATGGATCCTTGTATTGCTCCTCTTTAACTTCTACCACAAGCAACAATTCAGCCCTATTTTGCACAATCACCCCTCCTTCACTAGAGTCTGCAAGACGAACTCCCAAACTAGCCAACCGATAAACGTCCTTGGCCAACTACCTTTGATATGCCTCCAAGTGAGTCAAACTACCCCAAGATTTCCGGCTAAGAGCATCCTCCACAACATTAGCCTTCCCCGGATGATATAGGATATCAATGTCGTAATCCTTGAGTAACTCAAGCCATCTTCTCTGCCTCAGATTCAATTCCTTCTGTTTGAAAATAAATTGAAGGCTCTTATGGTCCGCGGATATATCTACATGGACCCCATACAAATAATGACGCCAAATCTTCGAAGCAAAGACCACCCGCTGCAAGCTCTAAGTCATGTGTTGGATAGTTCTTTTCATGATTCTTGAGTTGCCTAGAAGCATAAGCTATCACCTTGCCCTGTTGCATTAATACCCACCCAAGTCCGATTCTTGAAGCATCACAATATACCACAAACCCATGTGTACCCCCAGGTAGGGTCAACACCGGTGCCGTAGTCAATCTTGATTTCAACTCTTTGAAGCTTCTTTCAACAAACATCTGACCATTGGAACTTAATCACCTTCTGCGTCAATTTAGTCAACAGAGAGGAAAGAGTAGAGAATCCCTCCACAAACTTCCTGTAATATCCAGCTAAGCCCAATAAACTACGACTCTCTGTTGGGGTAGTAGGTCTAGGCCAATTCTTCACAGCTGCAATCTTCTGAGGATCAACCTCAATTCCTTCTCTGGAGATGACATGACCCAAAAACGTGATAGATTCAAGCCAAAATTCACACTTTGAAAACTTTGCATACAACTTGTGCTGATATAGAGTCTCTAGAACTGTCGCGAGATGATCGGTAGTCCTCTCGACTTCGCGAATATACAAGGATATCATCAATAAAAACTATCATGAAGGAGTCAATAAAAGGCTTGAAAACTCGGTTCATAAGATCCATGAAAACTGCAGGGGCATTTGTTAGCCCAAAAAACATTACCAGGAACTCAAAGTGCCCATACCGGGACCTGAAAGCTGTTTTCGGAATATCCTGCTCCCTGATCTTCAACTGGTGATACCCGAATCTTAAATCGATCTTGGAAAAGTACTTAGCACCCTACAATTGATCAAACAAGTTATATATCCTTGGCAGTGGGTACTTATTTTTGATTGTAAGTGACCCATCTTTCTTTCTTACACATTGTCAGTGACCCATCTTTCTTTCTTACAAAGAGGATCGGTGCGCCCCAAAGAGACACACTCGGCCGGATGAAACCCTTCTCTAACAAATCCCTTAATTGTGCTTTTAGCTCCTTCATTTCTGCTGGTTCCATTCTATAGGGTAGAATAGATATAGGCTGCATGCCCGGCATCACGTCAATCCCGAAATCAATCTCCCTATATGGTAGGATCCCAGGGAGCTCATCCAGGAAGACCTCCAGAAATTTATTCACAACAGGCACGGACTCAAGTGTAGGTGCCTCAACATCGATGTCCGTAACCCGGACCAAATGGTAAATACATCCCTTGTTAATCATCTTTATGGCCTTAAGGTAAGAAATAAACCTACCCTTCGGCACCACATCATCTCCCTTCTATTCAATCACTGATTCATTTGAAAATTCAAACCTAACTGTTCTGGTTCGACAATCTAGCTTGGAAAAACATGAATAAAGCAAATCCATCCCTATTATTACATCAAAATCAACCATCCCTAATTCAATGAGATAGGCTATAGTGTCCCGACCATGTACCATGACAACACAATCTCTATAAACCTGCGCGGCCACAATAGGCTCACCAACCGAAGTAGATACAGAGAACGACTCATGGAGCTGTTTCGGTTCTATCCCATATTCCATAGCAACATAGGGAGTGACATAGGACAAAGTGGAACCGGGATCAATAAGAGCATACACATCATGAGATTGGACAGTCAATATACCTGTGACAATATCTGGAGAAGCCTCTGAACTTTGGCGACCCCTTATAGCATAGAAACGCCTGGGTCTTCCCGAACTCTGTGTACCACCCCTAGCTGCACCACACCCTGCGGGTGCTGGGGTGACTCGAGCTGGAGAGACGAACGACAATCCTTCTGAATATGACCCCTCATACCACACCCGTAGCATATGGGCTGGTCCATGAAGCAGGCCCCAAAGTGCATCTTCCTGCACCTAGGTCATGGGGGCCTCCGCTGCTGCTGAAATCTTCCACCAGACTGACCCGGCTGGTAGGGTCCCCTATTTCCCTGACCGGCCTAAAGCGGCTCCCCTGCTGCTGACTGGACCTCGATGGTTGCGCACTGACTAAAGACTGCACAAAAGATTGGGATAGCCCTGATGACCCTCCCCTGAATGCTGACCTACCACCACCACCACCACCACCAGAAAAACCACCAAAGTTGCCCGCGGATCAGGCCTTGCTGTTGCTCTCACGCTTCATTCTATTCTTCAATTTACGGGTCTCTTTGGCTTAAGCAAATGCCACCATCTTACCATAGTTCATATCAGGATTCAAGGCAGCTTTATCGGCCTCATTGATAACCAAGGGGCTAAGGCCCTACACAAACCAGCACACTCTAGCCTCCATAGTGGGGGCAACATGTAGATGGCATATTTGGACAGGCGCGCGAATCTCATATGGTATTATCACACACTCATGCTACCTTGCTTTAAGCTCTCAAACTCGATGGCATAGGATGCCTTAGTCTCGACAGGCAAGAAATGATCAATGAAAGCATCGACAAACTCACTCCACCTTGCCGGTTTGCTCCCCTGCTCACGGGAGTCCTCCTACATCTCAAACAAGAATTGGCCACTTTAGGCGGTAGGAGGCCAACTCTTCTCTCTCCGTCTCAGTAGCACGCATAACTTGGAGGGTCTTGCGCATCTCGTTAATAAAGTCCTGGGATCCTCCTCAGGATCAGTAACTAAGAACACTGGAGGATCCAACTGGAGAAAACTGTTCGCCCTGGAACTAGTGGTCCCCTGGATGAATAGAAGAAGTAGGTGCAACATTTGATATCTAGGCCTGGGAAGCCACTATCGGAGCCAACATCTGTATGGCCCCCCTAAGATCCCCATCAGATACACCGGGACCGGAAGCTGGGACTGGAGGTGGAACTGGAATATCAATTGGAGGGATCGTTGCACCCTTAGTTGGTGCAAGAACTGGTGCGGTCTGATCAGGTGTAGTGGAATCAGGCAGTGTAGTAGTTGGGGGAATGTTCTCAACCCTCGGGTGCTCACCCGCATCATCAAGTAAAGGATTAACTGCCACTCCTAGGGTGGTATTAGCTCCTTGGCCAGTTCTTGCTTTCTTCCTAGGCGCCATATACTGAAAATTAGAGCAATGCACGAGCTAAAGGAAGAACAATCTTACAATCAGCTTTATCACACGATCTAGAACATCAAAGAAGGGTATTATTCCTAAAGCCCAAGTAGCCTCCTAATTATAGGTGTGGTCGACAACACACCCGATAAGAAGGACACTACTAGACACAGCTCCGATACATCCTAGGACACTTTAAAACCTTAGGCTCAAGTACCAAGTTTGTCACGCCCCGACCTCGGAGAGCACGACCGGTGCTCAACAGAGTTACCCCGGTCGAGCAAGCCTACACAATGCCGTTTGCCCCACTCGCCCATGAATAAAGAGAAGAATACATTTCATTAATTAGACAGTAAGAGGTCATGTGAATAATACTAGTTCATTTCCATTAGTTACGTCATTAACAAGTCTCCAAAATAGTATATTTTACAATCATAAAGTAGAAAAGATGATACGCTTACAATATTTTTAGTTTTAACCTTCCCAAAAACAGATACAACCCACACTATGCCTGCGGAGCCTCTAATAGGAATAAAAGAGTGCTATGACAGTGCCGGCAACGAGGCCCCAGCTATACCTCAAAATGCTATGTACAAAGGATAAGAGATACATGACTCCAAAATGAAGTGGGGCTCACCAAGTCAGCTGAGGAGAGGGTGTGCTGCTATCTCTAATCAATACCACCTGCTATGAAACTACCTGCATCCATGAAAGATGCAGTGCCCCCGGCAAAAGGGACGTTAGTACTTATAGAATAGTACTAGTATGTAAAACCAAACACCCGCTCAATATAACGAGTAACAGTATATGGAGATTAAATCATGAAATCAATAAGAGACTCAAACGGTATCAAGGTGTCAAGTTAGGGGAAACGTAAATTTCAAGTAAGTTTCAGTAATTTAAGTTAGGAAATCTTTAGCACCAATACACCATCGTGGAAAATGCCAACTCCCATTTTTGAATCTCAGTCGTTGCGCCTGGTACAGTGAGACTGAGTATCGGGTCCCTGCCGTCTTCGGTTGACGAGCAACCAACCAGCATTGCGCTTGTTGCAGCCACTTCTCATCCTTCAACGCCATCAGTTTCACTTCCTTCTTCACCGACTCTTCCTCCAGCAACTGCTACATTATCTCCACCGGTCTCATCTATCCGAGATGAGGATGTTCCTCTCCCTAGTCCCCTGTTCATGGGAACTTGGGGCAAAATTACGTCGCCCCCTCAAAAGATACGCAAAGGAGGAGGACCGTTACTCTCTCGGTCTATACTGGGTGCAATATGCTGTCCCGACCGGTAGAACTTGCTAACTATCTAAAGCTTTTGGCTTCAGAAAATGATTAGGAAAAGATACAAGCTCTCTCAGGAGAGTGCTTGTTGAACAATGCTATGCACAACGCCGCAACGGTATACTCTTCATTTCCTTTGTTATCTCTTCTATCTTTGATTTAGTAGTATTTTGAGTTTGCCTTTATTTTTTTCGCAGGCCAATTTCCTTACTTCTGAGGGCCTTTAAAGGTTGTTTCAGGATAAGGAGGAACTTACCTCCGAACGTGATCAACTTTTGGCCGAGCGGGACCAAACTGTTGCTCGCCTCTCAAAACTGGAAGCCAAAGCTGATGAGGCTGTTGTGTTGGAGGCTCGGTTGTAGCAATGCGAGCAAGAAGTAGAGACCCTTAGCCAAGAGATCGCCCCGCTGACGGTTCAATTTGAAGAGGCTAGGGCCAAATAGACTAAAGTCCACAGTGTCATTCTTGCTGCATCCAATCTCGAGGCTGTCTTTACTGAAAGATTAAATAATTTAGAGGCAGCATTGAACTTCAAAGTTGAAGAGCTTGCTGCTTTCGGGGTGAAATATGCCCAATTGGAGGAGAAGTATAAGAGGACCATTTAACATAATAGAAGTTTCAGCTCTACTGTCCGTGATCTCAATGTTAGCCCCTGGTCCATTAGATTTGCGCGAGAAAATCTTTCCGCCGAGGTTGACCAATTTAATGAAGAACTCAAGCGCCGAGCGGCTTCCTCGTTGTTGAAAAAATATATGTTATGTACAACATAAGGAGAAAAACCATGTAAGAGGCTAAAGCGGGCGTCATTGACTTTGATGCCGAAATCGCTAAAGCCCGTGAGCTAGAGTCAACTGCTAAAAGGGGTCTTTTGGCTAGGCCTAATGCTTCTGGTTCTTCTGGTTTCGGTTCCAAATTCTCGGGAACTCAAGAGGAACCGAAGTCAAAAATCTTGAAGGCCAAAATGATGAAGATCAAGATATCGAGCCTACGACGAATCTACCCCGCTTCTCTTGGGGGGCGGATGCTTCTCTTCCTCCGGGTTTCGGAGATGCATCAGCTTAGCTTTTCATTTCTTTTCCCAACTTTTGTACTTGTGCCATTTTGGCATATTCATTGTAAATAAAAATATCTATTGCTCAAGTATTGCGTGAGTCTTTCTGCGTTCTTTGGTTTGAACATTTATGCATGTTTAATCTTTGCATCCTTTGTTGTTTAAGTGTTTTGTGCAAGTTTTGCTGTTTGTATCTGATTATGCAAGGCTTTGGGTGTATTTTCTCCTGAAAGCATTTGGATTTCGAGCACGATTTCTTCCGAAATCAACCCTTTATCGTGAGGGTTTTCATAAGAGAGGGCCTTCTTATGTTTATGGTGCTCTTGAAGAGGACGTCTCTTGTTCATTACGAAACTAGCATTTGAAGTACTTGTTTAACTTTCAAATGAAAAAATCAATTCATCGTTCAGTCAAGAAACAAGATAGAAATAAAAGGACTTTACCTTATTCCTTCCATTTTCAAAAAGTACATAAGCATTCGTTATGCTAAAAGAAAATTGCCATTTATTGTGGCTAACTTGTGCAACTTGTTTCTACAACGCTGGCAGTGCAGTCCCTGGTCCGATGACATAACTATGCTTCTAGGTTTCATATCCCAGTCGAAGTGGCAGCCGTTATTACCGTATCCTCATATCATTCTCCCTATTATTCGAATGCAAAGAATGCGAATTGGAACACTGGAAGTTTAACACCTTCGAGGATTCCACTAATGAATTGCTAGATAATATTCAATTCGATAACAAACTTCACTTCCCATTAGAAATTTATTTTATCGAGCCAATGGCTATTTAACAATTCCCTAGTGGCTTGCACTTGTGAATGGTCGGGTAACCTTTGTTCGATAGCAAACTTAACTTCCCGGTGGGAACTTTGCTATCGAGCAAAAGATTATCTAACCGCTCCGGAGTGGTTCTTTGATTGGAAGCCTTGTTATTAAAAGGTCTTATTGCTGCTGTTGAAACCTTCTTTGTAGTATGCTTTCCGTTGCTGCCACGTTAAAAACCTTGCCAGAAAAACCCATTGTGACAAAAACTGGACGAAGGAAAAAAGAGTGCAGCACATACTTTCAGTACAGGTGATGTTCATCAGCAATAGTATCTCTTAAGATGTGCCACGTTCCAGTTGCTTGGCAGCTTTTCTCTATCTTTATTCTCCAACTCATATGAACCTTTCCCGGTGAGAGCTGAAACCTGGTAGGGCCTTCCCATGTCGGACCTAACTTCCCTGCATTGAGTTCCCGGGTGTTTTGAGTTACTTTCCTTAGAACCAAGTCTCCCACTTTGAAATAATGGAGGTTGGCTCTTCGATTATAATATCTTTCTATTCTCCGCTTTTGAGCTGCCATCCTTATATGCGCCAAGTCCTGCGCTCATCGAGCAGCTCCAAATTGACGAACATTACTTTGTTGTTTGCTTCTTCATTTGTTTGGAAGTATCTCAAGGTAAGCTCCCCTAATTTCACGAGGATCAAGACTTCTGCTCTGTACACAAGAGAGAAAGGAGTCTCTCCTGTGCTCGATTTGGCCGTTGTCGGTACGCCTATAGTACTTTAGGCAGTTCCTCGGGCCATTTTCCTTTAGCTGCTTTAAATCTCTTTTTGAGATTTGTATAATCACTTTGTTCGTTGATTCCGCTTGGCCATTTGTGCTCGGATGATAGGGAGAAGATGTAATCCTTTTGATTTTCAAATCTTCAAGGAACTTTATGACAATTGCGCCTATAAACTGTGGCCCGTTGTCGCAAGCTATCTCTTTTAGTATCCCAAATCTGCAAATTATGTTCTCCCACAAGAAATCCACCACTTCACATTTTCCGATCTTCTGATAAGAACCTGCTTCAACCCACTTAGAAAAATAGTTAGTTATAATTAGAAGAAACCTTACCTTACTATGGGCCGGCTTCAGTGGTCCGACGATATCCATTCCCCACTTCATGAACGGTCATGGAGACAAAACTGAGTGCAATGGTTCTGTTGATTGATGTGCCAACGGTGCGTAGCTTTGACATTTATTGCATTTTTGTACAAAAGCTTTAGCGTCTTGTTCCATTCTAGGCCAATAGTATCTTGCCCTTACTAACTTTAGTACTAAGGAATCTGTGCCCGAATGATTTTCACATATCCTTTCGTGGACTTCTCGCATAACACCATTAGCTTTGGAGGCTCCCAAGCATCGGGCCTTGGAAAGATTTCTTGTACAATTGGCCTCCTTTAAAGCTATGTCGTGTTGCTTTATCGTGCAGCACCCGGGATGCCTTGGGGTCTTCAGGCAACTTTCTATGCTCGAGATAATCAATGATCTCGTTCCTTCAGTCCCAGACCAAATTAGTCGCGTTTGCCTCGTAGTAGCTATTTGCGTCTAGAACCAAGTGCATAAGCTATACTACTGTACTGGAATCTGATCCCTTCAATTGTTGATGAGCCAAGGTTAGCTAATGCGTCTGCTTCCGTGTTTTCTTCCTCGGGATGTATGTAATTGACCACTCCAGAAATCAAGCAAGCAGAGCCTGAACCTTCGCTACGTATTGTTGCATGCGTTCCTCTTTGGCTTCGAAGATCTCGTAGACCTGATTTACCACTAACTGGGAGTCACATTTAATTTCTATGACCGCAGAATCTTGTCCACAGGCCAATTCGAGTCCTGTGATCAAAGCTTCATACTCCGCTTCATTGTTAGTCAAAGGAACCGTTCTTATGGCCTGCCTTAGGGTTTCTCCCGAAGGTGTGGTTAATACTAAGCCAATCCCGGACCCTTTTACATTGGAAGCTCCATCCGTAAATATATTCCAAACCCCTGATGTCGATTTTGACACTATCATTGCTTCTTTGGTTGCTAGAGGTAGCAATCTCAGACTGAAATCGACCACAAAGTCGGCCAAAAGTTGTGACTTAATCGCAGTTCTAGGTTTGTATTCTATGTTAAATTCACTCATTTTGATGGCTCATTTGGCCAGCCTACCTGAAAGTTGGGGTTTATGAAGGATATTCCTTAGGGGAAAGGTGGTCACCAAAGCTATCAGGTGACATTGGAAATAAGGCCTTAGCTTCCGAGCGGTGACTACGAGGGACAAGGCTAGCTTTTTCAAATGCCGGTAGCGAGTTTCTGCTCCCGATAAAATTCTTCTAACATAATAAATGGGAGATTGCGTACCTTCAGCCTTACGGACTAAAACGGTGCTTACTGCTACCCCGGAGGCTGCTAGGTAGGTTAATAATTTTTTGCCTTCCTCCAACTTTGATAGTAACGAAGGACTTGACAAGTACCTTTTCAAATCCCTCAAAGCCTGCTGGCATTCTGGGGTCCAATCGAAGTTGTTCTTCTTTTTGAGCAGTGGAAGAAATGATGGCATTTCTCTGAAAACCGGGAAATGAACTTACTCAAAGCGGCCAATCTCCCTGTGAGCCTTTGAACCTCTTTTATGCTTGATAGCTGGTCCGGGATGTCTTCGATGGCTTTGATTTTATGGGGATTAACCTCAATCCCCCTCTGTGACACTAGGAATTTCAGGAACTTGCCGGAGCTGACCCCGAACGCACACTTCTCGGGGTTAAGCTTCATGTTATGCTTCCTTAGGATATCAAAAGTTTCTTGCAAGTGTTTAAGATGATCACCTACGTTCAAAGACTTAACAAGCATATTATTTATATAAACTTCCATGATTTTCCTATTTGTTTTTCAAACATCTTGTTTATGAGCCGCTGATAAGGGGCTCGGGCATTCTTTAGCCTGATGGGCATTACATTATAGCAATATGTGCCAAAATTTGTTATGACGAAGTTTTTCTTAATCCTCTGGGTTCATCTTAATTTGGTTGTACCCGGAGTAAGCATCGAGAAAACCCATTAACTCATGTCCGGCCTTTGCATCAATCATTTGATCGATGTTTGGCAATGAGTACAAGTCCTTTGGGCACACCTTATTCAAGTCTTTGTAGTTTACGCACATGCGAAATTTATTATTCTTCTTAGGAACTACTGTTACGTTAGCTAGCCAGTCCGGATACGTTACCTCTCGGATTGAACCAATATCAAGTAGGCGAGATACCTCTTCTTTGACGAATTTATTTTTGGCCTCGGCAGTAGGACATTTTTTCTGTCTTACTGGAGGAATGTAGGGATCCAGGCTTAGCTTGTGTACGGCCTCTTCCGTTGGGATACCTTTCATATCCGCATGCAACCATGCAAAACAATTAATGTTAAATTTAAGAAACTCATTAAACCTAGAACTGAGCTCGGGGTGCAGTCCTGTTCCCAAGTGGAATTTCCTCTCCAAGAAATTTTTGAACAATGCGACTTGCTCAAGCTCTTCCGCTGTGGAATTTGTTGCGTCCGTCTCTTCTGGTACCTGGAAATATCTTGGCACCTGATAAGATTCCGATGCCTCTTCCCCTTGGTCGACTTCGCTTGACTCGGGAGTAGGCGCCAGCTCCTGTAATTGATATGCCGCATGCTCCTTCCCTTTGCTACTAGAGACCGAAATCGCATTCATCTCCCTTGCCACCGGTTGATCGCTTTGTATCTGTTTAATCCCCTCGGGAGTTGGGAATTTCAGCAACTGGTGATACATCGATAGTATAACCTTCATCTCGTGCAACCACGGTCTTCCCAGGATAATGTTGTAGCCCATATCACCAACTACTACCTCGAAAAGAGCCGTCTTCATCCCCCCTTGGCGTTTGTGGGTAGCAGAATCTCTCCTCGAGTTGTCACGCTTGCTAGGTTGAACCCGGTGAGGAGTTTTGTGGTAAGAATGATGCTTTCGGTAAGTTTGGCTTGTGTTAATACCCTCTATTGTATAATATTTGCCAAACTCCCTGTATCTACCGAATCTAATACATTTAAAGAAATTACCAATGCGTTATTCTATGGTAGCAACAATCCATCTGTGTCTTCCTCCGTGAAAGTAGTGTCGTCTTCAGCGACTTCCCAGAGTCTCTTGCTGTGGGTTACTGATACCTTTTTCTTTTTTGCTACCGAGAAGGTAACCCCGTTAATCTGGTTCTTCTAGAAAATCAGGTTGATCGTTAGGCTCGGGGGATCTTATACTGCTTTTGAAGGATAAGTGTTGTCACGATTGCGACCGTAATTGTTTTTGGCCCAGTCACTTAAGAATACCTTGAGATGGTCATTTTTCGGCAGTGTCGCCACCTCTTCGCGCAGATGCCGACAGTCCCCAGTCCAGTGACCGTTCGTCTTGTATTATTCGCACCACAAAATAGGATCCCTTTGGCTGGGATCGGAACTTGATCCACGTCCAATCCGCACTAAATAGTGAGTGGAAACGGTCGTTGGAAGAATAATACCCAACAAAAGTCGGGGTCGATTTCCACAGAGTGTTTAATATGGGTGTTAGGGGTATACACTTGACGAGAGCTAGTGGAACAACTAGATTGCACTTCCAAACAAAGGTTTTTGATTTCTACTTCTAAATAAACTCTAACAATTATAAGCTAAAGAGAATACTAGAAAGAAAATGATAATTTTTGTTGTTTTTCCAATTGGTTAAAAAGCCTAGGGATGTGACCTTAACCTAGGTGTTCGTCTAATGGGTTAAATATGTTAAGACTTGTTTTACTGATCGGGGTTTATTATAGCTCTCAACTCTAAGTTACCCACTCAATACCTCTCGGTCATAGAGTGATTTGCCCAATTTATCTTTCTCAAGCCCAAATGGGTATCAAGCTAAATAGTTGATATGAGCCAAGTCGGATTCTCACTATCTCTAGTTCAAACTCTTTGATTAGGCTAATCAAACCCTTAATTAGCCTAATTTCTTGTTAGCCATATTTTCCTATAATAGGTACCTCTTTCTCAAGTAAGAACCAAGTCAAATAGGCATGAATCAATGTTTGCAACCATTAATTCTAAAATTAAAGCACAAACAAGGCTAAATAATTAACACCCAATCATAAACAAGCATTAAATTAAAAATATAAGGTTTACACACTAGGGTTGGGTCACAACCCTAGTAAGATCTAGATACTCATAGTGAAAAATGAAGAAAACAAAGATAAATTTTAATTAAACTCATAATCTAAGATTAAAATGATAAAATATGATGTTTAAATCCTAAAATAGTCTCAAACTTCCCAAGATAGCAAAATACAATGCCTACAATAGCTCAAACTTCGAAACTTGACCTGAAATGTGATTCTCGTCTATTTATAATGGCCTAAAATTCACTAACAAAAATTCCCCTCAGGAGGTTCTGCGGCCCGCACAATTCCATGTGTGGTTCGCAGATTGCTTCAGCTTGCAAGGACTTGGATTCTGCAGCCACACAATTTGGTATGTGACTACAATGCATCTTTTGTGGCTGCACAATTCTTGTGCGGTCTGCACTTAAAGCAAGGCTTCAAGTCTTGGTCATTTACACACTCTCTAAACTTTGAATTCTTTATCAGTGAGTACCTTGTTCTGCGGCTGCACAATTCATGTGCGGTCCGCGCATCTGCTAAAAGTCTGATGGGCTTCTTAACTTGTTCTACGATCGCAGAGGAAATTCTGTGGTCTGCGCTTTCCTCTGCGATCGTAGAAATACCTCTGTGGACCGCACATCTTATGTTCTGCGTCCCTTCTTTCCTTGTGAGTCGGAACATTCCTTTTTGAGTCGGATTTCTTTATGGGATCCTAAATTTCCAGCACTCCTGCAATTTGCACACTTTAATTAGTGTTGGAAACATAAATCAATACTTATGGACTAAAATAGAAACAAAAAGGTGCTAATAAGTGGTCAAAATCCATACTTATCAACTCCCCCACACATAAGTCTTTGCTTGTTCTCAAGCAAACAAATTAGTTCCCACTTCCTCAAAGTTAAAGGTCATTTCAGCGAGTCAATGGTGAGCCATTCATACATCAGTTGGGATCAACAATTACCGACACTACTCATGCATTATCAACAAGGTGACAAATCAAATATTCATGCACATATAGTTCTAATATGACATTTGAGCTTCAAGAATTAACTTTACTCATCAAAGACTCTTGTTCTATCATGTAGGTCATGGTGGACTCCAAACTCTTCCTCCTCTACTTTCCATTTGCCAAGCTCACTTAAAAAGTTAGCACTCAATCTTAAGATTCATGAAAGGTTAACTCATCTCTTACAAAAGAATGTCACAAGTGCGGCTTCAAGTACCATAGGTTTGCCCCTCATGTAGATCATCACTAATATAAGCTCACCCGGTTTGAAATCAAGTAGGACTTCTTTCGGGTTGTAATGAAGGATTTTGGATTAGGGTAGGATACCATATGGGTAAGTGGTTACACCTTTCCTTAAGCACTCCACATTTCAATTTCTCGGCTCACAATTACCAATTCTTAGAGGCATTTTCTTTTCATTGAGGGCTAGAGAGACTTGACATTACTCTTTCTTGTTCATTTCATTCTATTTCTCCCTTTTTGATGCTCATGTTAGGGATCATTACCTCTTTATGAATCCATCAACCCTTCCACTATTCTCTTTTTTGCATTTTTCTTTTTGTTCTTTTCTTTTCTTTCCTTCTCTTTTCATAGAGATAATTTCTTTTCTCTTGTTTTGTGCCTTGCTACATTTTTACAAATTCCTCATCTCCCCAAACTTATGCTTTAAGCCACTTATTTCACAAGAGTGTTAAGGAAAGTCCGGGTGCCAAGAGAGGGTCACGACAAAACGGGTAAAGACTTGTAACATGGTTATCAGATGAGAAAGACTAGATGCTCAAAGGGGGTTGACTAGGGATAACGACATTGGTTGGCAATAGAAGGCTCAAATGGGCCAAAGAAAGCCTACAATCACTTTTCAAACTAAGCAAAACTTAGGATTTCGCCTTGAAACACATTCAGGGCAAGTTCTAGACCATTTGCACACTACTAGATTGTAAAAGAGGATAGAGTCAAGAGCCTACAACGCCACATTCAAGTTTAAAGATCATTATGGTCCAATAAACCACTCGATGATCACCAAAGTCAACTCAAGAGTCACAAAGTCACTAACTGGAGCTATTTCTTTCAAAAACCTTGTCTCTAACCATAAGTACGTAGTTAAGTTTGTTGGTACCAAATGAAGCATGATTAAATTTTTTTTAGAATGACTTGATTAGGCATTTTTTTTATTCATTACAACTACTATTATCACCTAAACATCAAAATGAACTCACTCCCTTAAGAAGGTTTTCACACCATCCATCGTTGGGACAAGTAACCCTGTTCACACAAAAATTATCTTTGGAAAGAACCATGGCATTAAGAAACCAAAGGCTTATTATCTACTAAGGCATAAAAAGAAACTACTTAACAAAACAAGAACTAACATGGAAAAAATAAAGAAGCTAATGAGCAATAACTACTTAAGCTAGATAAGAAAAGAGAGAGAAGACAGATAAATACAAATAAGAAAAGAGAGAGAATCATCAAATTATGACAGACCAAATGCATCCAAAGTGTGCCAATGTATCAAACAAACTCCCCCTTCCCT
>MCJB01007591.1:184089-208771 GCA_002018475.1 Nicotiana obtusifolia | reverse complement strand
CCCTGGATAAAAGTAAGCATTGTCCCTAATGCTTAGAAAAATAAGAGTAAAAGGAGAGAGGGTGAAGAAAACTCCCTAAGGATCCTTGGACATCTTAGTGTCCCCAACAATATCATCTCCCTCAAGATCAGCCAACTGTATCTCATCATCATCAAATCTAGGCGTGGCTAGATTGTCAAACATCGCACGCACTGCCTCAGCAGTGTCGGCAGTAAGAACTGGCTCCTCAAACTGGCTAGTGGTGCTACCAGTGCAGATGGGTGCTTAAGGATCTGGGGCGAACTGATGCGGGTCAAGCAGTATATCAAAAGGAAGGTCTCTGGCTGTGGCAAGTCTAGTCACCTCCTTTTGGAGCTTGTCCACTGATTTCTTGCTTGCCTGGGACTTTCTGTTCTTCTTCACTTCATTTCCCAGCACCTCAATAACTGACCTGTGTCATACCAAGGTGTCCATGAACGTCTTCTGGTTCTCTAGAATCTTTTTCAGCATCTCATCGGTGTCAGAAGGAGCATGTGGTGCTTGAGTAGTGGACTGCGCTGCAACAGTACTAGACAAGTCAGACAGCTTAGAAGTAGCTGTCTGCATCCAGTTGTTGAGACTCGCCAATGTCTGGGAGACTCTCAGAGTAGATAATGGAACTGTGGGCACAGGCACTAGCTTCAGAGCTACTCTAGGGGCTGTGGTAGGATCTGAGGATGATGGCGGAGCATAGCAGCGACATTGGTAGAAGGCTCAGCAGAGGTGGATGGAAGATCAGCTGTCTCAATTGCTACCATTGTTGATCATTAGAATGGCCTATGGTGGTAGAAGGCTGGACTTTCTTCTTTGGGTTGCTCGCATCCATCAGTGAATACCAATCGAATGGCTTCTTCGGCTTTACCTTGGTGTCAAAATCTCTCGGCTCTACCTTTGCATCAGTGAGGTACTCTGTGATAGTGTTGGGATAAGGGTAGGTTGAGCTATCCTGCTATGCAATCACTGTTGGCCGACAGCATAGCACCCACATTGATTGGGTACCCCGCCATAATGGAAGGCACAAGAACTGCCCGAGGAATAGGAAGGTGAGTCTCGTTCTGACATGGATCCAATCTGTTACAAACAAAGGTCTGCCACCCCTTTACCTCAAAACTCAAAGTGCTCCGCTGAATAGGAACCCTAGAAGTAATCCATAATGGTGGTGGCCCTGGTGGTGTTAAGATCTCAGCCAGCCAAGGTCAGACTTCCTACTTCATTGCGCACGTCTCCAGATACTCCTTTGGTTCAACATCCTCGAAGCCTAAGTACGCGTTTAACTTATGCTGATCAAACCTCACCTTGAGATTGTGCACTTTGGTCACCTTCGTCCCTTTATTTATATGAGCAACATTGGCATACAACTCTCGGACGAGGTATTCTTTAGCATCCTCCACTCTCTCGGTGAACCAAATCCAACCCTTTCGTGCTCTGAATTGCCTCAAGATTGCCAGGTTGTATGTCTCCAAATCCTTCAATATTAACTGTCGCTCAAGAGTCAACAACATCACTGGCCACCATATACGGAAGCTAATAAAAGCGGCCAAACTAACAAATCTATCTCCCAGACCTCCTTTGTCTTTGATCTCTTAGACATGTAGCTGTACCATCTCCCCCTCTACCATTATCGGGGATCTCATGTATAGGATGTGCGTCTGGTGTAGCTAATGGCTCAGAAGTCTGACTAGCACTCTCCGACCCCTCGGAGGTGCTGTGAGATGAAGAAGGCGCATCTCTAAGCTGGTATCTCCCCTGTGGCCTCGACTGTGTGGCCGTCTGCTCCTCCTAAACAGAGATTGAGTTGCAAAAGTTTTCTGAGTTGTGTAGCTTGGCAAGCCGTCCCTGAATGGGTTGTTGAAGCCAGCCCTTTTTGTAGGAAAACTTTTGCAACTATAAACAAATTAACTGTTTGTGTAGCTTGGCAAGCCGTCCCTTATGGGTTGTTGAAGCCAGCCCCTTTTTGTAGGAAAACTTTCGTACCTATGATTTAGCTTGCTTTCCTTGAGTCTCTTGCTTTGTTCCTTATACTATGGTATCAGACACTTCCCTAGACGAGACATAAGAGCTAGACTCGGAGAGGTTTGCACCTCTCCTTCTGCCGGATGTATTTTTCTTCCTGATGGTCTTAGGCTGGCCAAGGTGCAAGGTACCTCTACCTTGAACCTGAGAGGATTCACCTCTCCCCTTTGAAGTGTCGCCTCAGCCTCTTGATCGAACCATTGTCTGCATCAAAGCAAAGAAGATTGTTAGTTGCAATTCAGTGTTCAACACATTCAGGACTATTGTAGGTAAGAAGAGAGATAATTAGACACAGTAGGGTTGTGCATGCAATACATGTCTGCAGGTAAAGGGATCTGCAGTCTGCACATTTTTTATGTGCGGCCGCAGAAGGAAATTGTGGTGATAACAACACGATAGGGGATTCAAGAATTACTAAAGAAAAACAAGAAAATCAAAAAACGTGCGGAAGCTAAAAGAAATAGGGAAACAAAAAAGACAGAAATTAAAGATAGATTGAATTCAAGAAAGAGTTTCTTCAATTCAAGAAGTCTATTCTTGAAGTTGAATCCTAGCAACAATAATTAGCTAACGAAGAATTGCCTTTGGTAGAGAATTAAAAACAAGAGATAGATTGTGAAACCCAACCCTTTTAGAATAACGAACAAAAATAAGCCTAAACTTATTACCTTTCTTGAATAGCTAGAAGTGATCTAAGATTTCGAAAAGGGTTTATTCTTACCACCTTAAGTTGATTCTTGAAGGTTGAATGATAAATCAAAGAGTAGCTACACACAAGAGTGCAAGAAAAATCTCACAATTTTTGTTGATATTGTCTATCATAATCTCCTTAAAAACAAAGAAGACACCCCTTTATATAGAGAGGGAGTCACGAAATTTTACCACAAAAACAAAGAAAGAAAGTCCTAACTACTTTGGACGAAAAGTCCAACTACCTTAGGATAGGATCTTGAAAGTCCAAAACCAATGTTGAAAATCTTAGAAATCTTGGAAAAGAAAGAAAGTCCTAGCTACTTTGGACAAAAAGTCCAACTACCTTAGGATAGGATCTTGAAAGTCCAAAACCAATCATGGATAGGATCTTGAAAATCTCGGAAATCTTGAAAATCTTGGACTGATTAGGACCTTCTTCAAAGGATGTCTCTTGGGATCCAATACTGCTCTTCTTGGACATAAATTTAGTCCATAAAATAATTGTAACACCTAGCCAATTCACATCCTTAATCCTTGAGCCTTTCCTCCCAATTAACAACTTCATTATTTGCACTTGAAGTCTAATGACCTTATTTTGGTAGCTTGATATCTTGTTAAAGGCCCTCTTTGAGATTCCAAAGCTTCATCCTTGTCTTTGAATAGATTTGAGCTTCCAAGAATACTATCACGCAGTCCGCATAGCCGCAGAAGGGAAATGCGGTCTGTACATTTTAACTTGCGGCCGCACTTCTAAGTCTCAAAAATGTTGACTCTCTGATGATAGAGAAATGGCCTGTCTGCGGCCGCAAAGAGAAATCTGTGGTCCGCACAATTTAACTTGCGGTTGCAGATTCCTTCTTCACTGAGTTGCCCAAATTCAAGTGCAGCCTCAGATTTCGAAAAGTTACGAGTAGACTATTTTTTCCTACTCAGGTTTTTCAATTTCTTGCACAAATAGATATGGAAACATGGTAAAAACATGAAATTACACTAACCCAACCCCATTAGAGCATGTATTAAGTTTACCCAGTTCAGATCTACTCCACATGGACACATAATTGAACTCTAATAACAGATGTTCCAAAAAGAACTAAAAATCTAAAAATCAAACTAGCACAAAAAATTTAACATGAAATTGAAGCATATCTGATAGAGTAAGTGTAAAGAGTGTTTGATCAAGGTGGTGGTGTGTGCGGACAGTTAGAAATCTCCAAGAAAATCAATAGAGCAACAATGTTTTGTTCAAAGAGGGGAAAAGTGTAAAATGAGGTCTACTACTCTATTTATACCAACCATTTTGAGAAGGGAAAAGAGACGAGTGCGGCTGCACATTTTCATGTGCGGTCCGCACCCTATCACCTGGGTGGCCTCGTCTCAGAAANACTGTTTGTGTAGCTTGGCAAGCCGTCCCTTATGGGTTGTTGAAGCCAGCCCCTTTTTGTAGGAAAACTTTCGTACCTATGATTTAGCTTGCTTTCCTTGAGTCTCTTGCTTTGTTCCTTATACTATGGTATCAGACACTTCCCTAGACGAGACATAAGAGCTAGACTCGGAGAGGTTTGCACCTCTCCTTCTGCCGGATGTATTTTTCTTCCTGATGGTCTTAGGCTGGCCAAGGTGCAAGGTACCTCTACCTTGAACCTGAGAGGATTCACCTCTCCCCTTTGAAGTGTCGCCTCAGCCTCTTGATCGAACCATTGTCTGCATCAAAGCAAAGAAGATTGTTAGTTGCAATTCAGTGTTCAACACATTCAGGACTATTGTAGGTAAGAAGAGAGATAATTAGACACAGTAGGGTTGTGCATGCAATACATGTCTGCAGGTAAAGGGATCTGCAGTCTGCACATTTTTTATGTGCGGCCGCAGAAGGAAATTGTGGTGATAACAACACGATAGGGGATTCAAGAATTACTAAAGAAAAACAAGAAAATCAAAAAACGTGCGGAAGCTAAAAGAAATAGGGAAACAAAAAAGACAGAAATTAAAGATAGATTGAATTCAAGAAAGAGTTTCTTCAATTCAAGAAGTCTATTCTTGAAGTTGAATCCTAGCAACAATAATTAGCTAACGAAGAATTGCCTTTGGTAGAGAATTAAAAACAAGAGATAGATTGTGAAACCCAACCCTTTTAGAATAACGAACAAAAATAAGCCTAAACTTATTACCTTTCTTGAATAGCTAGAAGTGATCTAAGATTTCGAAAAGGGTTTATTCTTACCACCTTAAGTTGATTCTTGAAGGTTGAATGATAAATCAAAGAGTAGCTACACACAAGAGTGCAAGAAAAATCTCACAATTTTTGTTGATATTGTCTATCATAATCTCCTTAAAAACAAAGAAGACACCCCTTTATATAGAGAGGGAGTCACGAAATTTTACCACAAAAATAAATAAAGAAAGTCCTAACTACTTTGGACAAATCTCACAATTTTTGTTGATAAATGTCTATCATAATCTCCTTAAAAACAAAGAAGACACCCCTTTATATAGAGAGGGAGTCACGAAATTTTACCACAAAAACAAAGAAAGAAAGTCCTAACTACTTTGGACGAAAAGTCCAACTACCTTAGGATAGGATCTTGAAAGTCCAAAACCAATGTTGAAAATCTTAGAAATCTTGGAAAAGAAAGAAAGTCCTAGCTACTTTGGACAAAAAGTCCAACTACCTTAGGATAGGATCTTGAAAGTCCAAAACCAATCATGGATAGGATCTTGAAAATCTCGGAAATCTTGAAAATCTTGGACTGATTAGGACCTTCTTCAAAGGATGTCTCTTGGGATCCAATACTGCTCTTCTTGGACATAAATTTAGTCCATAAAATAATTGTAACACCTAGCCAATTCACATCCTTAATCCTTGAGCCTTTCCTCCCAATTAACAACTTCATTATTTGCACTTGAAGTCTAATGACCTTATTTTGGTAGCTTGATATCTTGTTAAAGGCCCTCTTTGAGATTCCAAAGCTTCATCCTTGTCTTTGAATAGATTTGAGCTTCCAAGAATACTATCACGCAGTCCGCATAGCCGCAGAAGGGAAATGCGGTCTGTACATTTTAACTTGCGGCCGCACTTCTAAGTCTCAAAAATGTTGACTCTCTGATGATAGAGAAATGGCCTGTCTGCGGCCGCAAAGAGAAATCTGTGGTCCGCACAATTTAACTTGCGGTTGCAGATTCCTTCTTCACTGAGTTGCCCAAATTCAAGTGCAGCCTCAGATTTCGAAAAGTTACGAGTAGACTATTTTTTCCTACTCAGGTTTTTCAATTTCTTGCACAAATAGATATGGAAACATGGTAAAAACATGAAATTACACTAACCCAACCCCATTAGAGCATGTATTAAGTTTACCCAGTTCAGATCTACTCCACATGGACACATAATTGAACTCTAATAACAGATGTTCCAAAAAGAACTAAAAATCTAAAAATCAAACTAGCACAAAAAATTTAACATGAAATTGAAGCATATCTGATAGAGTAAGTGTAAAGAGTGTTTGATCAAGGTGGTGGTGTGTGCGGACAGTTAGAAATCTCCAAGAAAATCAATAGAGCAACAATGTTTTGTTCAAAGAGGGGAAAAGTGTAAAATGAGGTCTACTACTCTATTTATACCAACCATTTTGAGAAGGGAAAAGAGACGAGTGCGGCTGCACATTTTCATGTGCGGTCCGCACCCTATCACCTGGGTGGCCTCGTCTCAGAAATTAATCTGTGGTCCGCACATTTTTAGATGCGGCTGCAAATTTCACGGGTGGTCGCAGATCGACCACCGCACTAACAAGCTTAAACTTTAGAGAGTTGGTATTTTGACATTTCAAATCTGCAGTCCACAAAAAGAAATGTGCAGCCGCAATGCTCTTATGCTATGGCACATAGAAATGTGCGGTCCGCACAATCTTGAACACTTAGCCATATTTTTGTCCACCTTTCTTGTAAGTCACATTCATCCCTGTTAGCACACTTCAAATCAAGTTAGAGCACAAATAAAACCTAACTACAAAAGAAAAAGGAAAAGAACACAGGTTGTCTCTCAAGAAGTGCCTGATTTAACGTCACAACATGATGCAAAATACCCTCAAGTGAAATGAATGACCGCCACCACGTGGCTATCTCCAACCTTGCCCAAATAATACTTCACCCAGTGACCATTGACTCGGAATACTTCATTGTTTTTGTTCTTCAAGTCTAATGCACCAAAAGGTGTCACACCAACAATTTCAAAAGGACCACTCCACTTGGATTTTAGCTTCCCAGGAAACATCCTCAACCTTGAGTTAAACAACAATACAAGATCGCCCACCTTGAAATCTTTGTTCCAAATGTATTTATCATGAAGATATTTCATCTTTTCTTTGAAAAAGGACGAACTCGCATAAGCATGGTACCGAAACTCATCCAATTCATTCAAATGTGCAACCCTCAAATTAGCGGCTATATCCCAGTCAAGATTAAACTTCCCTAGAACCCACATTGCCTTGTGCTCTAGTTCCACCAAAAGATGACAAGCTTTTCCAAACACCAACCGGTATGGCGGCATTCTGATAGGTGTTTTGTAAGCTATTCGATAAGCCCATAATGCATCATCAAGCTTCTTGGACCAATCTACCCGATTAGCATTCACCCTTTTAGACTGATACTCTTTATCTCCCGGTTGGATATTTCCACTTGCCCACTAGCTTGTGGGTGATAGGGAGTCGTGACTTTGTGAGTAACACCATAATTGCTAAGTAAGTGCCAAAAGCCTTGTTGCAAAAGTGTGACCCCCCCAATCGCTTATAATTGCACGTGGAGTACCAAACCTCGTGAAAATATTCTTCTTCAAGAAAGCCACTACACTTCTCGCTTCATTGTTGGGTAAAGCAACGGACTCAATCCATTTGGACACATAATCCACCGCAACCAAGATGTAGGTGTTTCCACAAGAACTCACAAAAGGTCCCATGAAGTCAATGCCCCACACATCGAAAATATCAATCTACAAAATGGTTGTGAGAGGCATTTTATTTTTCTTTGAGATTCAACCGGCCCGTTGACATTCATCACATCTTTTCACTAACTCACTAGCATCCTTGTAAATAGTGGGCCAATAGAAACCTCAACTAAGCACTTTGGCCACCGTTCTTGCTCCACCATGATGACCACCATATGGCAAAGAATGAAAAGCCCCAAGAATATCACCTTGCTCTTCTTCCGATACACACCTCCTAATCATACATCCGTACAAATCCAGAAAAGGTATAGTTTATCCCAATAATAATCTTGACAATCCCTTTTGAGCTTCTTCCCTTGTCTTGAAGAGAACTCATTCGGAATGATTCCACACACAAGAGAAATTGCTAAGTTCGTGAACCATGGAACCTATTTCATTGAAATTGCCAAGAGTTACTCATCGAGGAAGGAGTCATTGATTTCAAGGCCATCATGTGGCCTCCCCTCCTCCTCCAAACGAGATAAGTGGTCCGCCACTTAGTTTTCACTACCTTTTCTATCTTGGATGTCAATATCAAATTCTTGTAACAAGATCACCCATCTCATAAACCGAGCTTTGGAGTCCTTCTTGCTCATAAGATAACGAAGTGCCGCATGATCCGTGTGGACAATAACTTTTGCACCCATCTAGTACGGGCGGAACTTCTCAATTGCAAACAAAATAGCAAGGAGCTCTTTCTCCATAACGGTATAGTTGACTTGGGCACTATTCATGATCTTACTAGAAAGTAGACAGGATGGAAAATCTTGTTGATTCGTTGCCCCAGAACAGCCCTAACCGCTACGTCACTTGCATCACATATAGTGCAAATGGCACACTCCAATTTGGAGCGGTGATGATGGGAGTAGTTGTAAAATCGAGCTCCAACAATTCAAAAGCTCTCATGCAATCATTATTGAAATTAAACTTAGCATCCTTCTCAAGAAGCTTGCACAACGGGTTTACCACCTTAGAGAAATCCACACCCTTCACCAAAGTTGGGGGTGGAATCTTAGAGATCACCTCAATCTTTGCCTTGTCAACTTAAATTTCATTCCTTGAGATTTTATGGCCAAGGACAATACCTTCCTCGACCATGAAATGGCATTTTTTCAAATTGAGCACCAAATTGGTTTCTTCACATCTAGCCAACACTTTGTCGAAATTTGCAAGAAAATCATCAAATGAATATCCAACCACTGAGAAGTCATCCATGAAAACTTCAAGGTAGTCCTCCACCATGTCAGTAAAAATAGCCATCATACACTTTTGAAAAGCTGCTGGTGCATTGCACAAACCAAATTGCATCTGCTTAAAACAAAAGTACCATAGGGACATGTAAAGGTTGTTTTCTATTGATCTTCCAGAGCAATGAGAATTTGGTTGTAGCACAAGTACCCATCAAGAAAGTAATAGAAAGCATGGCCGACCAATTTATCGAGCATTTGATCTAAGAAAGGAAGTGTAAAGTGATCCTTCCTTATGACTTTGTTGAGCTTGCGATAGTCCATACACACCTTCCAACCGGTCACTGTTCTTATAGGAATCAACTCATTCTTTTCATTGGTGACCACCGTCATGCCCTCCTTCTTTGGGACACATTAAACCGAAGAAGACCATGAACTATCGGAGATGGGGTAGACAACCCCGGTATCCAACCACTTGATAATCTCCTTCTTGACAACTTCTTACATAGCCTCATTGAGTCTCCTTTGATGTTCATTAGATGGTTTGACGCCATCCTCCAACTTGATCTTATGCATGCAAAAAGCGGGGCTTATCCCCCGAATATCCGCCAAGGTCTACCCAATAGGCTTCTTCCTCTTTTGTAACACCGCCAATATGGAATCTACTTGCACGTTAGTCAAACAAGAGGAAAGAATAACCGATAAAGTAGAGCAAGGGCCAAGAAATTCATACTGAAGATGTGAAGGTAATGGCTTCAAATCCAAGTACAATTTCCAGGGTGCATAGTTGTACGACCCCATTCCTTGCAAAGAGTTCACACATTACATGAAGCCATCCATCTCGTCATCATCAACGTTGAGCAAGACAGCCTCCAACATATCACCAACATTTGTTGTAGCACTTGTATCATCAACAATGACATCGGTCACCAAATCCACAAAAGAACACACATCATTGCTATTTGTTTACCGCATGTACTTACACACATGGAATACCACTTTTTCATCACCAACCCGGAAAGTGAGTTCTCCGGCTTCAAAATCACAAAGAGCCTTACCCGTAGCAAGGAAAGGTCTCCCAAGAATAATTGACACTTTATAGTCAACCTCATAATCTAGAATGACAAAATCCACCGGAAGAATGAATTTATCAACCCGGACCAAAATATCTTTAATCACACCCAACTGCCTTTCATGGTACGATTGGCCATTTATATTCTCATAGAGGTGGGTCTTGGTTTTCCAATTCCCAAAGTATTGAAAATCGAATAGGGCATCAAATTTATACTTTCCCCAAGATCACAAAGAGCTTTAGCAAACTCATCTGAATGCAATATTTCACTCACTTGATGAGTGACTTTGATGGTCTCAAAATTCATTGACCGCTTCTTTGTCACAAGATCCTTCACAAACTTTGCATACCCGGGCATTTGTTCCAAAGCTTCAACTAATGGCATATTGATTGAAATACTCTTCATCATTTGAATGAACTTCTTGAATTGATTCTCACCATTTTTCTTGGCAAATCTTTGAGGGTATGCAGGTGGATGCTTAGGCAATGGTGCCTTAGCCTTTTGCACTACCGGCTTCGGTATGTCAATGATGTGTTCCCTAGATGGTGGTTCACCTCCTCTTGAGTCTCTTCCACACTATCATCAATATCAATCTGACCTTCATCATTAGGTTGCACAACATTGTTTGAGATCTCTTCTTCTTGCATAACTTGATCATCATCAATAAGTCGCCTTTCACTTGAGGTGGGTGCATTCATGCCTCTTTCACTTCTTGTGATAACTGCCATGGTATGCCCCGTATTGTTATGCCCTTTAGGTTTACCACTGTGTCACTTGGTAGTGCCCCCTTAGGACGAGAATTTAGAGCTTGAGAGATTTTCCCCATTTGAACTTCTAGGTTGCGAATTGATGTGTTGTGTGAGGAAAGTTGGGCATCCGAATCGGCATTCTTTTCCATCATTTGCTTGAACATACGTTCAATACGTCCCATCTCATTGTTTGAAGAGCTTGAACCATAGGAAGGATAAGGAGGTGGGTTGCTCGGTTGTTGGTACATCGGGGGCTTTTGAAAACCTGACCTGCGATTGCCTTGATTGTTACTCCATCCACCTTGATTGTTGCCTCTCCAATTTCCTTGGTTGTTTTCGCTCCAATTTACTTGATTGTTGTTGTAATGCCAATTCCCTTGATTGTTAGAATTCCAAATTGCCATGATTGTTTTGTGGTCGCCATTGTTGTTTGCTTGGGCCTTGGAAGTTGTTTCTTTGCCCTTGAAAATTGTTCGCATATTGCACTTCCTCCTCTTGTTCATTATAAGAATCATCTTGCTCAAAACCACCATCATCTTGCACATAGTTCTCCACTCGAGTTTGCACTTGTGGACCCTTGGTCCTCCTCTTGTTCACTATCATGGTCATTCTCTCCATAACACTAACTTGCTTAGGAGCTTGCACTTGATTTAGTTGGGCCTTTGCTAGTTGAGTCATGGTAGTGGTAATTCGGCAATGGCTTGCCCATGGTATTGCAATTCTTTGTGAAGGTGGATTATATTCGGATCACCTTGTGGAACAATGGCCCGGGAAGCCGACGACTTTTCTGCCATCTCATCCAAGATTTCTCACGCCTCTGCAGTCATAAAGTTCTCACCGGCTAGTTGATTCACTACACATTGGTTGGTTGTGTTAATCCCATGATAGAAGGTTTGTTGAATCTTGTTTTTCGACATATCGTTGTTGTGAAATTCCTTAACCTTTGTCCTATACCGCTCCCATATTTTGTGTAGTGGTTCATTAGGCTTTTTCTTGATGCCAAGATCTCATCTCGAAGTGTAGCCACGTGCCCTGGAGAGAAAAACTTATGCAATAAACTTTTCTGCCAACTCATCCCAAGTGTGAATTGAATGGTTCGACAATTTTTCCAACCAATCTAAAGCTTTCCCCCATAGAGAGAAGGGAAAAAGCCTTAGCCTCAATGCATCCTCGAAAGTATTAGTTTTCTTGCACCCCCAACATGTATCTACAAAACCATTCAAATGTTTGTAAGCATTTTGAGTTGGAGCACCGGTAAAGAAACCCCGTTTGCTCAAGCAAAGTGAGCATCACATTGGTTATTTGGAAGTTTCCCTCCCTAATACGAGGAGAGACTATTGCACTAGCATAACCTTCGTTGGGCAATATCCGGTGTGGAGCCGCTCGTGGTGGAGGTGGGGTTGGAACAGGCACATTGTCATGAGGTACTCGGCCTCTCCGATTGGCTTAAGGCTCAAGAGGTACCTCCTCTACTTTCTCCTCCTTTACCGTCCAATTCCTCCAGAGGCAAATTTTCGAGATCATTGTTCGCCATGTTTGTACCTATAATTTCTCACACAAGTTAGTAACACGGAAGGAAAATAAGATATTCTAAAAACAAACTCAAATATATAGCTAACACCGTTTTAACTCCCCGGCAACGATGCCAAAAATTTATCCACGTCCAATCCGCACCCAATAGTAAGAGGAAACGGTTGTTGAAAAAATAGTACCCAACAAGAGCAGTGGTCGATTTCCACTGGGAGTTTAATATGGATGTTAGGGGTATACACTTGACGAGAGCAAATGGAATAACTAGATTGCACTTCCAAAGAAAGGGTTTTGATTCTACTTCTAAATTAACTCTAATAATTATACGCTAAAGAGAATACTAGAAAGCAAATGATTGTTTTTCCAATTGTTTAAAAAGCCTAGGGATGTGACGTTAATCTAGGTGTTCGCCTAATGGGTTAAATACGTTAACACTTATTTTATTGATCGAGGTGTATTATAGCTCTCAACTGTAAGTTACCCACTAAATACCTCTCGGTCATATAGTGATTTTGCCCAATTTGACTTTCTCAAGCCCAAATGGGTATCAAGCTAAATAGTTGATATGAGCTCAAGTAGGTTCTCACTATCTCTATTTCAAACCCTTTAATTAGGCTAATCAAGCCCTTAATTAGTCCAATTTCTCGTTAGACAGGTTTTCCCAAACTAGGTACCTCTTTTTCAAGTAAGAACCAAGTTAAATAGGCATGAATCAATGTTTGCAACTATTAATTCTAAAATTAAAGCACAAACAAGGGTAAATAATCAACACTCAATCAAACAAGGATTAAACTAAAAATCCATAAGGTTTACACACTAGGGTTGGGTCACAACTCTAGTAAGAATCTAGCTAGTCATAGTGAAAAATGAATAAAACAAAGAAGAAATACTAATTAAACTCATAATCTAAGATTAAAATGATAAAATACGATGTTTAAATCCTAAAATAGTCACAAACTTCCTAAAATAGCAAAATACAACGGCTACAACAACTCAAACTTGAAACTTGACATAAAAATGTGATTCCCGTCTATTTATATTGGTCCAGAATTCATTGACAAAAATGTCCCTTGGGAGGTTCTGCGGCCGCACAATTCTATGTGCGGTCCGCAGATTGCTTCAGCTTGCAAGGACTTGGATTCTGCAGCCGCACAATTTTGTCTGCGGCGGCAATGCATCTTCTGCAGCCACACAATTCTTGTGCGGTCTGCACTTCAAGCAAGGCTTCATGTCTTGCTCATTTACACACTCTCTGAACTTTGATTCTTTATCAGTTCGGATCTTGTTATGCGGCCGCACAATTCATGTGTGGTCCACACATCTGCTAAAAGTCTGATGGGCTTCTTAACTTGTTCTGCGGCCGTAGAGGGAATTCTGCAGTCCGCACTTTCGTCTGCGGCTGCAGAAATACGTCTGCGGACTGCACATCTTATGTTCTGCGCCCCTTCTTGCCTTGTGAGTCGGAACGTTCCTTTTTTTAGCCGAATTTCTTCATGGGAGCCCAAATTTTCAACATTCCTGCAATTTGCACACTTTCATTAGTGTTGGGAATATATATCAATATTTTTGGACTAAAACAGAAGCAAAAAGGTGCTAATAAGTGGTCAAAATCCACACTTATCAAAACTCGTCGGCTTCAGGAACGGTGATTCTTTAATCTTCCTCGTAGCCGATACCAACTCTACTACATTAACGTTGAAGTTATATTTTGAAAGTCTGGGGTAGGAAGGATCTCGAGAACCTGATGTTTCTTTGTCCTGTAATGACTGTTGTTCCGGCCATGATCAGTTCTTCTATCAATAACGAACCTGTCTGCCGATTGGAAGCCTCTGTCGTATCCTTCGGCCTATTCATAGGGCAAAAGCCGACTCCTAGAAGACCGTCTATCCATGTCAAAATCGTCTTTTGATTTCTCTTTATTCTTCTCCCGGCCTTTAACTGACGCCGGGAAGCCGAGCTGATCATCCTCAATCCTTATCTTTGACTCGTACCGGTTGTGAACATCCGCCCAAATTGTCGCTTGAAACTCGAGCAAGCTTTTCTTTTCAGCTTTCGAGAAGCATCAGAACTTCTCGAATTCAAACCCTTGGTGAATGCTTCAGCTGCCGACTCATCCGGAATGGTTGGGAGCAACATCCTTTCTTTCTGGAATAGAGTTACAAATTCCTGCAGCAACTCAGACTCTCCTTGTGCAATTCTGAATATATCGACCTTCCGGGCTTGCACCTTTCTGGCCTCGGCATGGCCTTAATGAAAGAATCCGCTAGCATCTTGAAGGAGTCTATGGAATGCTCGGGCAACAGAGAATACCACGTCAAGGCTCCATTCATGAGAGCATGTCCGAATTTTTTCAGCAACACTAATTCGATCTCGTGGGGAGCAAAATCTTTCCCCTTCACCGCCATTGTATAGGTGGTGATATGCTCCTGAAGGTCTGAAGTCCCATCATATTTCGACACGTCGGGCATTTTAAACATCTTCGGGATCAATTTTGGTGCCTCGCTTGGTTTGTACGGCAATTGAATGTACTTCTTTCAGTCCGGTCCTTTCAGCACTGGTGGTGCACCCGGGATTTGGTCCACACGGGCGTTCACTTCCCTTATAAACCGTATGAGTTCATTTTTGAAGGGATCATTCTAATTGTTATGACCGAATTCGCTCCCCCGGGCCACATCGAAGCTGACCTCACCCCTTGGGATGTTGTTGTCGACCCTCTGCGTTGTTTGATTTGCGGGAGCACCTGGAGGAACTAGTCCTCGTCCGTTTGCATTATTGGAAGCACCCGATAATGCCTGCTTTAGTTCTGTCATAACCTTATCCTGCCGTGTGAGATGGCCTAGAATGGCCTCTTGTTGCTCATGCATGACCCTTACCGCTTCATTGACGTGCTCCTCTTCAGCATCATCAGGAGTCGCCTCTCGATCATGTCGCGGGTACCGCCTACCGTGGACCGGTGTGGCCTCGTTTCCCTCACTGCGGGTATCACTAATTGAATCCTCGTGTTGAGGCTGGTTTCCTTGGGCCGCCAGGTTGTGTGTGTTGTTAACACCATTATCTGCCATTTCTATGATTTTTGCTAAGAACAAATAATCAAACATGTTAGTAAAATAGGCAAGGACCAACTTAATTACACAACTGTCTAGGCCCCACGGTAGGCACCAAACTGTTTACCCATAAAATGGTACAGTTGAATTTATACGTGATTTCTAGACAAGTGAATTAATTTGATCCTGAAATAATAGATGAATTATATAAAAATACAATACTTAGCCTTGAGACGGAAACAAAATATCAGAAATAATAGTTCCGGGAGCAGGGTTTTCGGGTACAACAACAATGATTTCAAAAACAAGAAGGTAAAATTATATTAAGCTCTAAATAGAGTGTAACGTATGTTCGCCAGAAAATTCGTGTCCTTTACAATGATATTAGAGCTCACTATTTATAGCTGCACCTAGGGAACAAGGTCCTAGGATCAAGCCCCTCTTTAATATTAGTTATGAGGGCCATTGAAGAATGTGTAACGGCGGGCATTGAATGCCATATTTCTTGTAACGGGCAGTATACTTAATGCTGTAGAATTCTTCATTAAAGCTACCGGATGGCAGATATTTATCTCATCTTTATGAGTATCATTCTTTCCGGTAACAGACAGGACCGTTGCCTTCGGTTTCAGCTATCTTTTGTCTTCGGCTCCACGTGTCACTTCCTCATGTGATCATTTAATATAATATATTTTACCCTATACAACTATCTTTAAAGAATTTAAGTCTCTCACTTCGATGTTACAGGGTAGAATTTTTCCAAGATTTTACAAAGCCAACAAAATTTAAATTTTAGAATTTAACTCGAATTTTCTACAAGAACAAATACAATAAGAAAAGAAGAGATAGAATTATGATGATATTATATTCGTATTGGAGAAGCACTGCTATATACATACACACACACATATATATATATATATATATATATATATATATATATATATATATGGAATTTTAACTTTATTTATTCGATTTATTTAAAAAAAATTATTTACAGAAAGTAACTAAATTCTTTTACAAAAATATAAACTAACCCGGTCAAAATTTAATATTTATCTACAACTTAAATACAATTTTTTCTGTAGGGAGTTCGGTCAAAAACTACAAATTATATACAATTATATATATAACTTTTATACAATTATGTTAGTTGAACATATTTTCTATGCCGTTTCTACACCCGACATACAAAATATATACAATTTGTTTGTCTTTTTCTTCGATTTTTAATATGCAATTCTAACCAAAACCACCTCGAATCTTCACCAAATTCTTTCAAAATTGAGATATAAACTCCAAAGGATATTCTCAATCATTTGTAACAACACCCAATTGAATTCAAAGCTTCTAAGCTTTCTAGTGGCTATCAATGGAGTTTAAACTCATGTATACACAGTCTACTTCAGTTTAGTTTCCATTATACCATCAGTTAGTTTCAGTATCTTGTTTATGCATTTAAAAAAACTTCTGGTAACTCGATTATGTTGGTGCTTCACGTATGTATTCCCTTTGAACCAGTAAAATCATTTTTCTTCACCATTCTTCAAAGCTTCGAGCATGTTTATTTACAAAAGCCGAATTGAAGAGTTGAGAGAGAAATATCTATATGGAGAGGAAAAATAGAGAAGATTAAAAGCCTAAATGGGTAGGATTGGAGTCTAATATATTATTTTGAATATAAATAATAAATTGTAGTATATATTAATGTAATTAAGTAATAACCTCTCTGTGAAGAGTACATAAGTTTATAATATAATATAAATAGGTAAAAATTATTATATTAACACCTTAAACGTCTGTTGAATTGAACAGACTCGACTCTATCTGAACAGGCACTTCTTTAAAACATTATCCTTTTTGAATTCAAAAACCGTTTTAAAAAGGAAAAATTGCTTTTAATAAAATAAAATATAGTTTCGGGCTGCTAATTTGGTTTCCTATCTATGACTATTAATGTTATAGCCAAACTTTGATTTTTCTCCAAAATTTCCCTCAAATACTTTAAACCAAGTATTTAAACAAGAAGTATTTAAAAATACTTTCACCTTCTTCTAATCCTTCTCCAAAAACTAATCCCTCAACACTAACTAATCTAACACGATAGAAAAACAGGCAGTAGCGTGCAAAGTATATCAGAAAGAAACTAAAAAACTAGGTACGACACGTTTGTATATTAAAATATGAAGCAACATATACTTCCCTTCGTATGACTAATCTCAGAAGTTAGAACCTTCACAAAATAAATATGTTAGACATCATAGACGGATTTAGAAATTTTTTAAAATGAATACGTTATTAAAGAAAAGAAAAAAAAAGCATTAAATGAGACTTATTCCTATTTCTTTAGGTAAATAACTTAGCATTCAATCAAGTACATCATTTAGCTTTTTTGGAGCATGAGTACCGGCGGATAGTAAGATAATATTAGATCCGCCCCTGATTGATATCATATCCGTTTAGCTGGATCAAAGAAAGAATCTTTGGATTGTGATCCACAACTACGGATACAAAGGTACTTCACAGCCCTGCCTCATTGTCTTTCCTGAAAAATATTTATTCGCATCGATCTGGTGTTGAATTATACCGAATCAAGTAATTTAGTTGTAAGACTTATAAATTAAAATAAGAATAAATACTACTTAATCGTTAAGTGATATAAAGTTATATGCAAGACATTTATTTGGTGTAAACAACAATTGCTGATAATTAAGTTCTTTCAGTCTGACTAAAGACTTTTGAAAAGAAAAACAGGGAATGAACACCAGCGTCATCTTGGAGCAGTCGGCTAGTCTTGTTGAATAGTTTCTTATCTTAAGTAAAGAAACAAATAGAAAAGAATATTATTGCCTGGTTTAGCTATTTATGAGCTAAAAAAAAGAAGGGAATAAAAAAGGAAAGTTACCTGGTTCAGCAAATTTATCAGCTAAAGAAGGACCGCAAGAAGATTGAAAATTTGTCAGTTGGAAGGAGAAATAGAACATGCCTAAAAGGTCATAAAATATCCGCAATATATAGATCCCACCAAAAATTATCCTTGGAAGAAATCTTCTCCTTTTTTTTTTTTTGCTTAATTTTTCGAGTGAGGTCTGGGATGTAAAATAGAAAAGATTAGCAAAGTCAAAATGAAATCATGCTAAAACTAGCGTCTAATATCATGGTTCATATTGAATTAATTAGATGTTGGTAATACTTAGACGCTCAAGAAACTTAACACTATAGTTCTTAACTATTACTCCATCTATTAATTAACGTAAACTCAATACATTCTCCAACACTAAATCTTTCAAGTCTAAATTGTTGGACAGCGGAACTATCCCAACAAACTAATCTATTCAGGATGGTGGCTTTCACGATGATTATCATAAAATTAAATAAATCTTAGTTTCCATGAACTCTTCAAAGACCAAATTTATTTATCCTCTTGTAGTGGCTGACAAAGCCATTATTAATTTTTTTTCTTTAATTTATCGGTTTTTTTATTCATGATTATCGTCTTTGAAACGACTGCACGTTCTATTTATTCGCATTATGATTAGCACATGACGATGAACTAATTAACTCGCTTTATACATCCTAGTTTACGTTAATTATCTCTTCGTCGAATATACAAGCCAATGGAAAACGAAGCAGCTGGATCATCTCGAGTTGCAATGCCGCCTCCCAACACAGGGACGCTGATAACCATTCTGACCATCGATGGGGGAGGAATAAGAGGAATCATTCCGGGGATTATGCTTTCATATCTTGAATCACAACTTCAGGTAATTAGCAAATTTAGTAGTAATAAAGAGTTTCAAGAGTACAACTATAAGGATTTTTTGGCTATGTTAAATCACTGAAATTTCAACATATATGAAGTTTCGAACCCATAATAACTTTTAACGTGTCATGTGAGTTCAATAATAAAATCCTTTAAGGTTTAGACGTTCAAGTTAAAGTACTAGCTTTGTCTCTTATTGTATTCATTTTGTTTGCAGGAGTTGGACGGTAAAGATGCAAGAATCGCGGATTATTTTGACTTGATTGCAGGAACAAGCACTGGTGGCCTTATAACAGCAATGTTAGCTGCACCAAACAAAGATAAACGCCCTTTATACGCTGCCAAAGATATTACTCCGTTTTATCTTGAGCACTCCCCCAAGATCTTTCCCCAGATCGGGTAAATTGTTTTAGAAAATACACTTGTCCGTATTCATTGCCGTAATGTTCTAAATTGAATACTCAAATTCTTTCGCGGAAAATATGAACATATCTTGACTTTTGTTTATTATTGCAGTGGACCATTAGCGGGGATCATAAATCTAACCAAAGCAATGGGAGGACCTAAATATGACGGGAAGTATCTTCACAAACTTATAAAGGGTATCTTAGGGGGTACCAAGTTGCATGATACATTAACTGCCGTCGTAATTCCAACTTTTGATATCAAGAAACTTCAGCCAGTTATCTTCAGCTCATATGAAGTACGCCTTTTATACCTCGATTCAATCCTCCTTTTGTTTCTTTTTGTACCCTTTGGATGTGATTTTATTAGGGACTTTTATACGCTAATAGTAGTGTGCAAGAATCTTTTACCCTATCAAATCACAGATAATTAACTATTTTGAAAATGAGGCAGTTGACCTGCTATAACAATGCAATGATAGTGTTTTAAAATTAAGTGTGTGTACATAAGTTGAGTACTAAGTTATTTTAACCCTCTTGTAGGCAATCTTGAAACCTGATTTGGATGCAGAACTGGCGGACATTTGCATTAGTACCTCGGCAGCACCAACTTTTTTACCTGCCTATGGTTTCAAGAACAAGGATGCTCAAGATAATGAACGAGAATTCAACCTAATTGATGGTGGTGTCGCTGCTAATAACCCAGTAAGTGTATAAGATCCATGACATAGTAAATAAATTTCTTGGATCAGTACTTCAGAGTAGAAAATTTGATAATAATTGACTCTTTTATTGATGTATGTGATGAATTTTAGACATTGGTCGCAATTGGTGAGGTGACCAAGCAAGTATTGATGCAGCACGCCGACTTATTCCCCATCAAGCCAATGGATTATGGTCGTTTTCTGGTAATATCACTTGGGACAGGCAACGCAAAGAACGAGCACAAATACAATGCCCAAATGGCTGCCAAGTGGGGATTACTTAGCTGGCTATTTAATGACAACTCTACACCAATCGTAGACGCTTTTAATCAAGCAAGCGCTGATATGGTCGATTTTCACAACTTTGTGGTTTTCAAAGCTCTTCACTCCGACGATAAGTACCTCCGTATCCAGGTAAATCCGAGCCTTCGGTTTGACTTTGATCAGCAGCATTTCTACTATTATATATATCATGTACATCAGTACATGTGTGGTCGCCCGCTATAATTTGTTGCCATTTGCTATATAATATGATTATATGAGACTACCATAACTTTAAATTTACTTGATATAACGTTTGTGTGATACCAGGATGACACCTTGACGGGGAACTTGGCCTCAGTTGACATAGCCACAAAGGAAAACTTACAAGGCCTCGTCAAGGTAGGAGAACATCTGCTGGAAAAACCAGTTTCAAAGATTAACTTGGACAAAGGAATTTATGAAGCAGTTGAAAATGGAGGAACCAACAAGGAAGCTCTTCAGAGGTACACGCGCAGGGGCGTAGATACATGTCTACGCCATTTACAGTTGAATGCTTGAATATACACACACAAACTTTACAAGAAAGAACTGCTGATGAAATACTAACTAGTGCCCCTTGTCTCGTTTTAAAATCTTGCAGGTTTGCTAAGATACTGTCGGACGAGAGAAAATTACGCGAGTCCAATGCCAGTAGCCGGTTGGTCTAGATGCCATTGTGTTGTCACCCTATTTATTGCTACAGTCTGCAGCGTGAATATCTTATGTATCTCAGTTCAATAATGTTCCTATTTTGCCATTCCTTTTTTCCTGCATGTGTTGGTGGAATTAAAGCTTACATTCCTTTTTAGTAGCATATCATTCCACATCAGCCAATATCACAAGAGGGCAAAACTTTCCTACAAATACAGGTGTCATCATTTGTTTACTAGAATTTTAATTACCTATGTTTCTCCTTGATTCTTGACTACTGACTGAACTCCGAAAGCAACGATAACTAAACTTGATATAGACACAAAGTACAAACAGATATTGCAATAGTAAAGGCACAATAAAAAGAAGTAATCTATAAGAATCTGTAATTTAGAGCATTTCGTCGGAACACTAAGATTAAACATAAAGACATCCCCCTTCCACTTCTTCCCCCCCCCNCCTTTTATAAGTTATTACATCCCCTTTCAGCCAGTAATAAGCCTCAGGTAAGAATTTATGGTACAATAAAATAAACGTAACAAATAAACGAATATCACTGCTCCACTATAATCTAGGAACTACGCAAATATCTGCTGAATGACTGTCTCCGCATTACCGTTGTATTGTGCAAGGAGATGAATTGCATCCGCTCTGGGCAAAGCCAGAAATTCCTGCACCAAATATTCACAAATAAGTAACCATTGCACCGAAAACCTGCTAAAATGGCATATAATGAGAACACCTAGAAAATTAACATAATCTGCTGATTCAAGCAAGCACATGGTGACCGGGGAGAAACACATCGGTACAATAACATCAACAAGAAGGGCTTCTACAACAGGTTCATCGAGATGCAATAACAAGGTTAAAGTTAGAACCAAACTTGTAAACCAGAACAAAACTCACCATAACTTTTAGTATTGCACTTTCATCACATCCAACATCTCTGGCTGATGACTGGGTTGGACTTCGATCTTCTTGTTTCCTATTATTTGAGGAACCAGTAACTTGAGATGATCCATCAGCGCTCATGTCAACATCCAATTTGGAAGCAGCATCTATAATCAAGTTGCCACCAAATTCTTTCAGGGCGTCGATCCTTAAGAGTCCTTCAAAGCGATCTTTACACATTTGAAGTTTGAACCACTCACTGTGTGTATAGAGTGTGGCCCTTATAATCTTCATAAGCTGGGGTTCTTCAATACCAAACCTCCTACCAATGGCAACCTTTGCATGCCAAAAAATTGTGACAGTAAATCAGGTGAGCCACGACACCAAAACACACATACAACCCCCCCCCCCCCCCCCCCCNAAAAAAAAACAAAAAACAAAGCCCGTAGATTACACAAGAAAAATGGAAAAAGAGCAGCAGGATGACATTGGTTTTCAAACTTTTCCCAAATCTTAAATGGTTTATGAAAGATAAAAGATACAACTCCAAGCTCAGATAGAGTATAAGGTCCTCATTATCTGTGTTTCTCCATGTTATAGAGTAGAACCACCCTATGTAAGTGTGACCATCTTATCTAAAAGCTTAAGCTGCTATGGAGAACATACTTTTAATGGGGGAAAAGGTCCAAATTTGCCCCTCTAGTATACGAAAATGGATCAATTTTACCATCTGTTATACTATCCGTCCAAAAGTACCTCTACCGTTACCCCAGTGGTTTAAATATACCCTTCCTCTGTTAGGGTTGTCCAAGATGGACACCCAATTCTACATGACACTGACATTTTAGTGAAATGGACACCACATGGCATGCCAAGTCACCGCTCCAAACCAATTTTCTCCGCTTCTCCCCCACTGTAACCTTAACATATATATATAATATTTCACGGCTCAGTACCATCTTTGGCATATAGATCCACCACTTTGCGCAGATGAAATCTTTCACCTTTGTAATTCTTCGAGGTCTTTTTAAGTGAATTTTTTTTCAAGAATACCAAGTTCGAAATTAATTGCACGGTTCATATGCTTTATAGGATAAAAGAAGTTCAAGTTGGTTCGTACTAAAAAAATTAGTTAGTACTAGATCGTTTTAATTAATTGGCTAAAGTTGAAATAATAGACCCATGAAGGTGAACGCAAAAAGTATTCTTCAAAAGCAAAAAAAAAAAAAAAAAAAAAAAGTGATTAAGTTCCTCATGGTCATGGAAGAGGAAAAGAGATGGAATTAAAAAGGGTACAGAGAACGAAATTACATCAGACAACGAAACTAGAAACATAAATAAGGGCACAAGTCTTGAAATAGCATTGAAGGAGACATGCCAGGACTCTTAGCTTCAAGAAACTTTAAGACCTGCTCTTATATAGGGACGGTGTTCACATCAAGAACTTAGGCTAAAAGCGGACAACACCTTCTCTATTCACTTTACTCTTCGAAACCATTGTTATGGCTGAAAGAGTTGAAGAGTGACTGGTGAAAATGTTGGTGGTCATGGGGTATTGATGGTGTCAGTTGTGGTGGAGGGGAGGAGGTTCTAATGATGGAAGAAGTAAAGGAGGACGGGGTAAAATGGGATGGGCATGGTGACATGGCATGCCATGTCATGTCCATTTCACCGAAATGTTAGTGTCATGTGGTGTTGAATGTCCACCTTGGACTGCTCCAACGGAGGAGGGGTATATTTGAACCACTTAGGGTAACCGCAAGGGTATTTTTGAACGAATAGTACAACGGAGGGCAAAGTTGATCCTTTTCGCATAGTAATGGGGCAGATTTAACCCTTTTCCCTTTAATTAATACTTAATTATATTATATCTCAACACGCCCCTCATGTGTGGCCTGATTCTTTTTCATAGACCAAACACAGTGGCATATTATATATATAAATATTATTTATAGATATTTTGTGGCAGTGAGATTTGAACACAAGAGATGTGCCCGTTATGATATCATGTTAAGTGTGACCAAGATTAAGCTTAAACTGTTAGAGAGAGCACACTTTTAATTACTTAATTATATTATGCCTCAAACACCAGACTCAACCTTTCAACTAGTCTTCGAACTTTGTGTATTTAAAATCAGCTAAACGCTTTAAACCAGACTATTACTCGCTGAACAACTATTTAATTCTAGCATCTTCGTGTGAGTTAAGCAAACTTAACTTCATTCGATGAAGGAAGGGAGACCTCATCAAACTTTTTAAGTTCACATTATCAGTGCCTTCTCTAACTTCTCCGGAATCTCACGGAAAATGAATTTAATCATCCAACTCAAAACCCGTCATGCATAGAGTAGCTCATTATTATGATAAACCCGCATGACACTACGGGATAATGTATATCTCTAACACTCTCCCGTACAAGTAACATGGTTCAAAGTTCATAAATCGAACGGAAAAGGGCCAACTATACCCTTCTACTATCGAAAATGGTTTGAACTTACCCTCCGTTTCACTATCAGTGTGTTTGTACCCCTACCGTTATACTTCGGTTCAAAAATACCCCTAATTTGGACGGAATGCCACGTGGCATTTCAGGATTAAAGAGATCCAACCTAAATTTTATATACCCAGATCCATACTAACCCACCCCATTTGTAGTAGCGGTTTTACCCCACCAGGTCTCCCCCCCCCCC
>MCJB01007591.1:119311-182966 GCA_002018475.1 Nicotiana obtusifolia | reverse complement strand
TGTGTGGGTTGTTTCACCTTGGCAGGCTTGATCATTTAAAAAGGGTAAGGACAAATAGCGGCTCTCCTTTGGCCTGATGCAGTAGAGCAAGAAGTGTAGACTCAATAAATTTAGAAATGGAATTGGAGTAAAAGTAAGTGACTCAATTGGTTGAGTTGAGTGAAAATCCAGAACGACAGAATAGGTACAGATAATATACGATTGTGCCAAAACTAGAGACAACATGGTTGAGAAGGAATTAAAATTAATCAAATTGTATGATACCATATGAAAGAGTATAAGCATTCAAGTAAAAATTTCAGATGATGGGTAGAGAATCCCATTACTTTTATTACCCCCCCCCTCCCCTAACACACCTGATATGGGACGTTGTATGTCTCGAACATTCAAGCTGTTACTTAAACTACCTTTTCTTAGCCTCAACGCAGAAAAACAAGGTCATCGAACTAGAGGCAAGATACTTTTAGGCACGGTACATTCTCGCATCAAGAAGCAGCACCCCGTATTACATACACAGATACACAGAGGAGATAAAGAGATGTAAGGATGGAAAAAAGATAAACAGGCAAAGACACTCGAACCTGTTTTTACCATAAAAAGTGCAGAATGTCATACCTGGAGTGAATTGGCAAGAGCACATAAGGGCAAGCGTTCATTGAATGCCTCTTCATTAGGTTTGAGCAAAGCTAGCAAAGTCTCCTTCAAAGGCTTCAACAGATCAGGATGACTAGAAGCCAAAGGACCCAGAAACGAACAGGCTACCCTCAGTGCCTGAGTATGATTCCCAGAGCCAACCAGCTTCAAAAATTCAACCTGACCAAAGGAATTATTAGAATGCTCTAATCAATACAACAGTGCGTGTTAACATTTAGTAATCTTTGTCCCAAGCAAGAGTTTAACTTCCATACCTGCTTAAGCTGAAAAAGTAGAGCAGGGTTCTGCACGAAAAAGTTCGGGTCCATCTCATTAATCTCCTCAACTACCTCCACTGCCATTCCTCTGCTGGCTAATTCCTGCAAGCCCAGCACAAGCTCATACTTGTCCTCTCTATTCTTCATCATATTTGGGAAGCATGATTTTGGAGAAACCTGTAATGAAAGGTGTTAACAATGTTTACTTTGAACACTGTTCTCCGGCCTTCTTTTTTTCTTTAACTTATTCAGATGTTAAGTTTTACTTTGAACCATTACAACCAAAATACATGCCTGCTGATCTTTCAACACAATCGTGCTGGCAACTGAGCTGCTGGAATTAAGTTCTTCTCTGCTCCTTTCATTGTTAGGTCCAGACACAAATTCTTCTTTTTCATGTCTCCCCCTCCATCTTTTCCGTTTGTTTGTTTCGCCAACTCTAAGACATTTATTTTTCTGCAGAACTTTTTCGAACTGAGGATTCCAACTGGTACTGCAATCCCCATGACTTGTCTCACTAGGATAACGCTCTTCAGTATCAGTACTTTGAATGCTAACCAAGTTGGTATTACTTTCAGGTGATCCCTCCATGATAACTTGAGTAGCAGAGGTACCACTGCCAGAAAGTTTAGTGTCTCCATTTTCAACTTCTATTGAACAGTTCTTTGATAAATGTTCAGACTCTGATTGATCATTGTTGATACTTCCAGAATCAAGTTGCATCCCTGGTAATGGAAAATGTTACAAAAGCCAGTTCTGAGGTACATATTAGCAAACTGAATGTAAGAACGGAAAGTAAAGTTGATCAGAAACTTACCAGGAGAATCTACCACACTGAACTCGGTGAAACCCCGATAGACACAATACTCATGAACAAGCTCATCAAACATAGGGTCATCCAACCTTATGCGGCATAACTCATTCTGCAACAGAAAAGTACAGGCACAATCTCATCAATAAGCATTATTTGACCTCAAAGATGTATGATTAACAAGCTCGGGCTACCTCATCAGCAGATCACAGTATATCTGGAACACTACCAAAAAATAGAAAAACAACTCAACAAGAAAGAAAAAGGGTGGTGAAATTGTTCCTAGTCCTATCCCCGGTGCCTTTTTTTACTGAGAAAAGCCACTGGAAGCTACAAGGAAAGAATAATATAGTGACTTTCCATTTAGTGAAAAACAAATGAACTGTTGTCGAAGCAAAAAGAATCATAAGGCCCATAAGTATGGGTTGTAGCTTTATGCAACAATGTGTGAGATCATCCAGGCCATTGGAAGCTGAAGAAGCAGCAAAGACTAAATGAATTCCATAATGATAATCGTGCACGAAACCAAAGTTTAGAGCATTGACATCCATAAGTAGATGATGAGATGATCACACAGACCTTTAGACATGTATGTCTGACATGGTGAGCAGATAATCTAATAACAGCTTCATTTCGAGAAACGAAATACCCTTAAGGGTCATAAATACCATCAACTATGTTCTCAGCTTACCACTCATTACAAGCCATACGATTGGAATAAATGAATGCCAAAGGTGGTGCTGATGAGGGCATCACTAGACTTCTACTAAAAACTAACATAGTTAAAGTTCTTTGTAATAATCTATACTATAGCAAACAATTATTAAATTGCAAATAATTCAGTATACTAACCTGAAATGCTTGATATAAGTCACCCTTGGCAAATCTCAAGCTATCAATAGCCCCTTGCCTTGTAAGCTCTACCGCATGAGCAAGAGCTTGTATGTCCACCTAATTAAAATTTAACATATGATGCAAATTACATTAAGTAACAAATTGACAAATTCTACTTCAAAGTACTCAAAAAAATTACAGCAATGATTATGCCTCAACCTGAAACTAGTTGCCATCTGCAATGTGGATCTTTTAATGTCCACTCCACTCTACCCACTAATTTGTCTTTTAAGACAACCTACGGGACTAGAGATTTTCTACATTCTCTAAGAGCTTTGACAAAAAAAAGAAAACGAAAAGAATTACTACATAAATTATACTACTTACAAACCACATTCCTCTTCAAGTTCAATAACCAAAACAATTATCAGAATAGTAATAGAGTAGCTAAGATTTATAACCTCATCAAATGGAGGTGCTTCATAGAAACTCTCAAGAGGTGTTGCAGGAGGGTCACGATCCTCAAGAAGTAATCTCTGTGTGAGATCGGATATAGGTGATGGGACTCCCTGGCGTAAGCAAAATAACTTGTGTATGCTGCAAAACGATTGTGAAGTAAAATAAGAATAGAAAGAGGATTTGGATCTCTAATGAACAAATTACAAAATGTCTCCAATTCGTTGGATTAGGAATGTGCATCTAAGCACGTCATAGATCATCTGAAAATTGTACTAACCTTATCAAGTACCTCAATGACATTGCAAAAAGAGGATCATATGCACATAAATGAGCCCTTAAAACAGATGAAAGCAGTCCAGCAATGTCAATCCTCCTCTTTGGGGACCACTGGGATAGTGAAGTGCAAAACTGTCAGTAACTTTTACTAAAAGGAAGACATTCAGCTTCTTTAACCCACAATAAATCTAAATAAATCATTAGGACATCTAATTGCTGCCAGATGAACATATATGGAAGTCTAGATCTCAGGCCAACAAAATAACCTCTTACCTCATTCGCCACTGGAGAATTCTTATCATCTTCATCGTAAACCAAGGCGAGAAGAATATGCTTAAATTCCTCATATGCTTCCTTAAGATAAAAAAGTTGAACATTCATTAGAACCACAGTATAAACACAGAGAACCTTTTGAAGCAATGAACCTGAGGATAGCATGCAAGCCACTATCATCTAGCATAATTTTTATCTACGGAAAGAAACACCGGGAACGAGCTTGTCAAATCAAATATTTCTCTAGGTGTTGCATTCACATAACTTATTATCTAATTGACTAACATAAACAATGTTTTTATTACAAGAAAGAAAATCGTGATGTTGATGGATCCAAGAGGTATTCACGAGTGTCAATGCTGATAATGGAACTAAAATGAATATGCAGGGGACCTACTGGATATGCATCCAATGCACAAGGTGCCAGTGACTCTCGGAGGCAATTAATGGCAGATTCTCGGTCCTCTGCAGTTCGTTTCCTCAAAAGTTCAATAAACCTCTGCAGAAAAAAATATGAAGACGACTTTGAGGTTAAATATGAAGCTAAAATATTTTCATCAAGTTCAACAACCATTTTGATCTTTGACTCAGATGCAAAATTCAGTTTTAATTTTCTAATTCAGAATCATGACTAATTTATCATGCTAAAGTTTATATCTTGTATATTCACTACTATAATCATCCATAATACTGCTTAAAAAATTAATACATCTCTTTACCAGCCATATTTATTGAGTGATGCTACAGAAGTTGTGTCAATCAGTTTTGATTCCACGCAAACTAAATCGAATTGATGAGGTCGAGAAACTGTTGCACTAATAAGTTAAGCAGAGAGAACTAATTCACTGTACTTCAAAATTTAAGCCCGAGAAACAAACAGAGAGCTAAATAAATCCTAACCTGCTTCTGTAGGCAGAAGAGAAGACGATGATCATCGAGAAGAGAATGCGCGTGAACACGCAAGAGATCGATAGCGGCATCAATGTCACCACACTCCACTGACCGTCTGATCTGCCGAATAAGTAATCGTGACTGATAAGACGAAGACGAAGATGACGATGACGATGACGATGACGAAGGAGAAGCAGGAGGAGAAAGGGAGTCTTCGATTAGGTTTTCGGATTTGACGAAATCGATAATTAGAGAGTCGAGTGCCTCCCAATTCACCGGTACAGAATCCATGGCTGAATGGAGTTTACTGTTCTAGAGAAGTGGTAAGATCAAATGGAAAGGTAATTTATAGGTTTGATGATATAGCTTTGGGCAGTTGGGCCTGACGTTGGAAAACCAAGAAAATAAGTGAAGCCCGTCCGTTTGTCGGGGCATTTGCATGTATTCCCAGTTTTGGGGCCATTATTGAATTTATACCCGCTTTATACAAAACTTTATAAAGTGTAGCCACTCGAATTTAGAGTAGTTTAATCTCTTCGATGTAACTTCAGAGATTAAATTTGAAGTTCTTCTATCTTTTAGTTGCAACTACAAAAATTCGAATATTAAGTTGTTCAATTTTTCAATATAACTTCAGATAACTTCATATTAAAGTTCTTCTATCTTTCAATTGCAACTTCAGAATTTCGAATATTAAGTTATTCAATTTTTCAACACAACTTCAGACAACTTATTGCAAAATCTAAAATCTTAAGAGTTCAATTTTTCAATACAACTTCAGATCCAAAATCTGAAGTTCTGAAACATAAACTTATTTATCGAATTTAATCAACCAACACACAATTCAAATACCCAAATCTATTCCAAATGAACTCAAATTTAAAACATAACTTTCAAACATCATAAAGAGCAAATCTCAATCATCAAATTGTTAAAACATTAACAAATTTAGCAAACCTATTTTGCAACTAAGCAGAAGAAGAAACCCTAAACATAAAAAAGAAGAAAGCAACAGTCAAGAAGAAGAGAAAAATGTATGTATTCGAAGTTACTAAAAAATTAGGTATCTAGTTAAATTTTTTTTAAAAAGTGGGTACAGATTCAATCGGCAGCGTAAAACTGGACGCTACATGAACAATAGGCGGCGACAAAGCCCAGTATTATCCAATAAGCTCATTTTAATCTGTTTATCTTATTATATTAGTTTTTCATTACAAACTTACTTTTAGTTTTATGATATCTTTATATATATATATATATATATATATATATATATATATATATATATATTGAGATTTACTTTTATACATAAGAGATCTAAAAAGAATACTTTTTTAATTTTAACATTGTATATGGCCATGAAAGCTCATTCCCTCTCGTAAAAGTGGTCTTTTCGGTGTTATGTTAATAATGATTTTTGTAGTAATTAATTATCAAATAATCATCAAGAACAAAACAATCCCTATATTTGATTGGGTTCTACTCTCCTTCCCCTATCTGGTTGATTGTCATGCGACTATTACTGAAGATATTATTTTACATATTCAATCTCTATGGGATCAATATTTTTTTATACTATAATTTAAAAAAGTATGAGTTTAAAATTCATATACGCTGGACACTCGTCAAATTTTTGGTGTCGTTGTCGGAAATTGGCCAATATCTACTTCAGATTAATTGTTTTGTTACTAGTTTGAGAACTTATTATTATAACTATTATTATTTTTGTAGTATTGCTATCAGCTTAATAGTATTATAACTATTTTTATTATACTTAAACTATCATTTTTACCTATATCATAATAATACTATTTTTTTTCTCCATTAGTAATATAACGTACTTTTATTTGTTATCGTATCTTTTATATTATATAATATCTATTATAATTATATAGTAATACTTATAACCGTAGCATTTCTTTTCCTATAACTACCTTGTTCTTTCATCGTTGTAATCATCTTTACTAGTCTTATTTATGGTTACCACATGCTACTAATAAATTACTACTATTATTTTGATTTTACTATTATTACTATTTTATTTTTGTACTATTCTTTTCTAGGAACTAAGTTTAAAAAAAAAGTTTAATTTTCTTTACTTTAAGAATTTTCAGGTAGTTTATGACCCGTTCTTCTACAAAAGAACTAGTGAGTTATGATTATGAAATTGAAAGATCTCTTCGATTGCGCAGGAAAGGACAAGCATCTTCTTCTCAAAACGTAACCTGCAATGGAATGGAGCATCAACTAGGTGATGACGACAACCTACAAGAAATCCCACCACAAGTCCACGTAGATGAATAGTTTGATGAAGTGGTGCCAAGACCAGCAAATAGATACCTAAGGGATTATGCTAGACCTGACCGCTTCAACTGCGAATATAGTGTTAGGAAACCGCCAGTGGCAGCCTACAACTTTCAAATCAAGACCGACCTGATTCTGTCACGATCCAAAACTTAGCCTGTCGTGATGGCGCCTAACGTGGTACTAGGCAAGTCGACACTTCAAAAAATACTTCCAACACTTTTAAATGAAAAATAAAACAACACAGGTTTAAATCATCAAACTCTAAAAAAAAAAACTAGATAGAAGGTCAAAACTCAATACAGAAATTTTCAACATCGGGGTGTCACTGAGTACATGAGCGTCTATACAACACAAGTCCGGAAATACTGTCTATGATAGTCTGAAACTAAATACATAAAGCGGAAAGATAGGGAAGGAGAGACAAGGTCTGCTAACGCCGGACAGCTACCTTAGAATCTCCAAACGATCAAGCTGCGCAAAGAATCAATACCCACCGTGTCCGGAAACACCTGGATCTGCACATGAAGTGCAGGATGTAGCGTGAGAACACCAACTCAGTAAGCAACAAGACTAAATAATGGACTGAAAGTAGTGACGAGCTTCACAGATATTGCTAAATTACAATAATTTCAACATACGAAGGTAGGCATGCTTTCAAGTTCGACAATTAAAGCCAAAATAGTTAATTCATGTCAAGTTCAATTGAAACAGGATATAATATCTCTCACATATTACGTGACAGTGATATATGCCAGCTGAAGTGCAATAGTAATGAAATCAGGTGTATAATCTCAGAGCAACAGTCACTCAGTCCTCCCATTCGCTCAACCTCACAGTCACTTGTTCCTCACATTCCTTCATTTCTCTCGGTCGCTAGGCACTCGACACTCGCACTCAGTAGGTACTTGCGCTCACTGGGGGTGTGTATAGACTCCGGAGTGGCTCCTTCAGCCCAAGCGCTATAACAAGCCAATCATGGTATAAATCAATAAAACATGCTGCGGCGTATAGCCTGATCCCATAAATATCCTCACCATCAGGCCCTCGGCCTCATTCAGTCATCAAGCTCTCCAGTCTCTCGGCTCTCAGTAATCATGATAATGAGCCCAAACAATAATGATATAATGTATCAATAAAGAACAATAGAGACTGAGATATAATATGCAAGTAAAACTGTGACTGAGTACAAAATAATGATTTAGCAGATAATTTAACATGTACACGACCTCCGGAGGTCTCTACAGTGCCAACACATAGTCTAAACATGATTTTTAACATGATTTGCAGTTCAATTTCTATAATACATGGAGGATATACGGATAGCAATAGATTTTTCAACTATACAGTTCCATGGAATTGACCAAGTCACAATTCCTACGGTGCACGCCCACACGCCCGTCACCTAGCATGTACGTCACCTCAAAACAAATCACATGACACATAATACGGGATTTCATACCCTCGTAACCAAATTTAGAACTGTTACTTACCTCAAGTTGTGCAAATCTCTACTCCAACACACCCTTGCCTCGCGAAATGGCCTCCGAATGCGTCGAATCTAGCCACAAACAATTCGATACAATCAACACGAGCTAAAGGAATCAATTCCATAAGAAATACTAAGCTCTTAATGAAAAGTCAAAAAGTCAACTCAAAAGCCGGCCCTCAGGCCCGCGTCTCAGAATTGGGTAAAAATCACAAAATCCGAACACCCATTCAACCACGAGTCCACCCATACCAAAATTACTCAATCCGATATCAAAATCTCGATCAAAACCTCAAAATTCGGCCTAAGAACTTTTTCCCATTTTTCGCAATTTTCCACCCCAGATCACTAATTTAATGATGAAATCAAAGACATAAACATGAAAATTAACCAAAACTAGGTAGGAATCACTAACCTCAATCACCCACTTGAAAATCTTTCCAAGAGTCGCTTTCCACCGAGCTCCCAAAATTAATTTGTGTTATGAACTTAAACCCTCGTTTTTGAAATTTAACACTGCAGCCCAGTTATCCTTCATAGCGAACACGACCTTTTTCCCGTGTTCGCGAAGCACAAAATAGTCTACCCCTCTAATTACCTTACACGAATGCAGAGACATCCACACGAACGGAAACCAATGCTTCCTCAAACCTATGCGATCGCAGCCCTCTTCATGCTGCCACGAAGAACAAACGCGTGACCCCAACTTCTGCCTCCTATACCCTACGTGAACGCGACCTTAGCCACGCATTCGCGAATCACAGCATCCCACAACTACGCGATCATAGCCTCCTTCTCGTGAACGCGTAGAACAAAGTCCTTTATTGCCTAGCTAAGCCAACGTGATCTCGGACCTTCCCATGCGATCACGTATAAGGAAACCAGATCAGTGCACCGAAAAATCTGCAGATATAACACCAAGTCCAAAATTGATCCGTTAACTATCTGAAACTCACCCGAGGGCCCCGTGACCTCAACCAAACATACCAACAAGTCCTAAAACACGATACGAACTTAGTCGAGCCTTCAAATCACATCAAACAACATCAAAAACACGAATCGCACCCCAATTCAAGTCTAATGGAACTAAGGAAATCCAAATTCTACAAACGATGCCGAAACCTATCAATTCACGTCCGATTGACCTCAAATTTTGCACATAAGTCACAAATGACACCACAGACCTACTCCAATTCCCGAAAGCCCAATCCGAGCCCAGCAACCACAAAGTCCACTCCTGGTCAAACTTCCAAATTTTTAACTTTCGTCATTTCAAGCCTAATTTAACTATTGACCCCCAAATCACAATTCTGACACGCTCCTAAGTCCAAAATCACCCAACGGAGCTAACGGGACCATCAAAACTCCATTCTGGAGTAGTTTACACATAAGTCAATATCCAGTCAATTATTCAACTTAAGCTTTCAATATTGAGACTAAGTGTCTCAAGTTATTTCAGAACATCTCCGGACCCGAACCTACTACCTCGGCAAGTCATGTAGCAACAATAAAGCATAAAATGAGTAGTAAATGGGGGAAAGGGGCTACAACTCTCAAAACGACCGGCCGGGTTGTTGCAGATTCAGACAATTCAACAATCTTGTATCTTTTATAGGAGATTCAAGCAAAGATCCACATAGTCATTTGATTGATTTTTCTGGAACTTGTTGAAACTACTAAGTATAATGGAGTACCTCCTGAAGCTATCAAGTTAAGGCTATTTCTTTTTTTTTTTTTAAAAGAAGATGCCAAGACTTGGTTGCGAAGTTTGCCTCAAGGGTTTATTACCATATGAGACCAGATGACTCAGAAATTTTTGAACAAATATTTTTCTCCTGCTAAAGCAACAAAATTAAGATAAGATATATCTAATTTTTTGCAAACTGACACTGAGTCGATTTATCAAGCATGAGAAAGATTAAAAGAAATGCTGAGAAAATGTCCACATCATGACATTCTTGAACATATGCAGTTGTATATTTTTTATCACGAGTTAAAACCCTCTCCTAGAAATATGATTGATGCAGCTGCAGGAGGTTCTGTAATAGGTAAAACTACAAAAGAAGCATTGTAATTGTTGAATGAGATTTCTGAGAATGCCATCCAATGGCCATCTAAGCGTGTAATCATCAAGAAGGCTCTGCTACGGTAAATCAGGTAGATGCTTTAAATATACTGACACAACAGATTGTTTCCTTGGCAAAAAGTTTGAATCTTTTCAGGTGAATACACAACAACCAAGCCAGACTGAGACTTGTGACATGTGTGGAGGAAATCATCTGAACCATGAATGCCAAGTGATCAACCAAAGCGATGAACAAGTTAATGTCATCGGTTACAAGCAGTACCCTTTTGGAAGTCCTATGGCACAAAACATCCAAGATTTCAATGGAGCAACCCAAATAGGGCTGAGAACTCTCAAAGCTTCCAAAAGCAACAGGTACAGGGTCCGCGGGATACTAGAATCAAAATCGTGGGCAAACAAATTTCAGATCTTATCAACGAGTAACCCCATATCAGCAAAGACCTCAACAAACTAACTTTTGTATAAGTACATTAAGGCGACTGATGAAAAGATGGAAAGTCACAATTCAGCCCTCAAAAACCTGGAAGTTCAGCTAAGCCAACTGGCAACTTTTGTGTCAGAAAAGACTCAAGGTCCCTTACCAAGCAATACAGAGAAAAATCCAAAGGAACTCCTTAAGGTCATCATCGTACGGTCAGGTAAGAATCTTGATGAACCTTATGCAAATACATAAGCCAAGGATCAAGCAGACCAACAGGTAAACATGGGTAAGAATGTTGAAACATCCCCTAAACCATCAAAAGATAGAGAAGTCAATAAAAAAATATTGAGATGACTTTTCTCCCTGTGACAATTCCTTTTCCACAAAAAATGAAAAGAGAAAAGCTTGATAATCAATTTGCAAAGTTTTTTGGAGATTTTAAAACAGATTCACATAAATATTCCTTTCACTGATGCTTTATTGCAAATGTCTTCATATGCCAAATATATAAAAGAAATTTTGTCAGGCAATACGAAATTAGAATAAGTTTATGTGGTAATGCTTACTGAAAAATGTAGTGCTATACTTCAAAATAAGCTACCACAAAAACTTGGCGATCCAGGTAGTTTAACATTCCATGCACTTTGGGAAGAGTATATTTCGAAAAAGCACTTTATGATTCTAGAGCTTCAATAAATTTGATGCCATTTTCTATCTTTAGAAGATTGGATTTTGGAGAAATGAAAGACAGAGGTGTTTCTCTTCAGTTTGCAGATCAAAGTACTAAGAAACCTAAGGGGATAATTGAAAATGTTCTTGTAAGAGTAGATAAATATGTTTCCCTATAGATTTTATAGTACTTGAAATGAAGGATGTCCCGATGAACCAATAATTTTGGATAGACCATTTCTTGCTACAGGAAGAGCAATCATAGATGTCCATCAAGGGCAACTAATCTTAAGAGTTGATGAAGAAAGAGTCATTTTTGATATGCAAAAGATGCTAAGATTTTCAGGAGATAAGACATCATCTTCGTGTTTTTCAATTGACACAATTAGGAATCTTACAAATGAATTCAAATATGATCACTTAATTTCAGACTCAATGGAAAGATGTTTGACCCAATCAGGCACCATACATGATGATTGCCACCATCAGAAGAGAAGCTGAAATACTGGAAAAATATTCTGAGGAAGAAGAAATGCAACTAGAAGTAGTTCAACCAAAAATTGAACTTAAAGTTCTCCCCTCACATTTAAAATATGTTTATCTTGAGCAAGAATTATTTCCAATGATTATTTTATCTTCTTTGACTGCAGAACAAGAAGAAAGATTGATTGAAGTGTTGAAAGCACATAAAGGAGCCTTAGGATGGACTATAGAAGATATTACAAGAATTAGCCCAGTTGTTTGTACACATAAGATCCTTATGGAGGTAAGCCAATAGTCCAGCCCTAAAGAAGACTGAACCCAGCAATGCAAGAAGTGGTGGAAAAGGAGATTGTAAAGCTTCTGGCGGCATGTATCATTTATTCTATTTTAGACAGCCCATGGGTAAGTCCCGTTCAAGTAGTTCCTAAGAAATGAGCTATGACAGTTGTAAAAAATAAAAACAATGAACTCATACCTTCCAGGACTGTCACAAGATGGAGAGTTTGTATTGATTACAGACGTCTCAATGATGCCACAAGAAAATATTATTTTCCTTTACCATTTATTGATCAAATGTCGGAAAGAATTACAGGATATGGATTTTACTATTTTCTTGATGGCTATTCAGGGTACAACTAGATACCAATCGCATCCGAAGATCAAGATAAGACAACTTTCACATGTCCTCATGAAACATATAAGTAATGACCCGGTCGTTCGTTTTAAGTATTACAGCCATGTTTCCCATTTACTGAATATTTTATGTTCAATTGTGATTATATAAATTGTCGGAGAAGTTTCTAAATGAATTGGGACACTTAGTTCCAAGATTTAAAGCTTAAGTTGAAATTGTTGACCGGATGTTGACTTATGTATAAATGACCTCGGAATAGAGTTTTGATAATTCCAATAACTCCGTATGGTAATTTTGGACTTAGAAGTGTGTCCGAATAATTATTTGGAAGTCCGTAGTTGATTTTGGCTTGAAATGGCGAAAGTTAGAAATGGAAGGTTTGGAAGTTTGACCGGGAATTAACTTTATTGATATCAGGATCAGAATCTAGTTTTGGAAATTTTCATAGGTTCGTTATGTCATTTATGATTTGTGTGCAAAATTTGAGGTCAATCGGACTTGATTTGATAAGTTTCGGCATCGAATATAGAAGTTGGAGTTCGTTAGTTTTCATTAGGCTTTAACTAGGTGCATTTCGTGGTTTTAGTGTTGTTTAAGATTATTTGAGGCATCGACTAAGTTCATATGATGTTTTAGGACATTGTTGGTATATTTGGTTGAGGTCCCGGTGGCCTCGGGTGGATTCCGGATGGTTAACACAGATCGAAAATTTGACTTGGAGCAATTCTGGAAATTTCTGTCTTCTGGGACAATCGCACCTGCGAAAATTTTTCTCGTAGGTGCGAGCTCGCAGAAGTGAGATGGGCATCACAAAAATGGCCAAGCGTGATTGAGGTAGTGGTCGCAGAAGCGGGCAGGTGAACTGCAGAAGCGGAGTCGCACCTGCGAATGTGCGATCGCAGAAGCGGAAAGGTAAGAGGGGTGGCTGCTTCGTAGAAGCGGTCAGCTTCTTGCAGAAGGGAGCCCGCAGAAGCGGACTTCTGTCTGCAGAAGCGAAAGCACTGGGCAGATTACAAAAACAGAGGGGTTCCGACATTATTGTCATTTTCGGACTTCAAACAGTCAGATTACATGTTTTTGAGGTGTAATTCGAGAATTTGGGTCTAGAGATTTAAAAATAAGAATTTAGGATTTGGAGGTCGAGTTGATGCAGGAATTTGGTAAATTTGGTATGGTCGGACTCGTGGTTGAATGGGCGTTCATATTTTGTAGCTTTTGTTGGGTTCCGAGACGTGGGCCCCACTGTTGATTTTCGAATTTATTTGGGAAATTTAATATTTTCATATGGAATTGATTCCTATAATTTTTGTTGACTGTATCGAATTAATCGTGACTAGATTCGAGGTGTTCGGAGGCCAATTTGCGAGGCAAAGGCTTGCTAGCGGAGTGACTCGAGTTGCTTGAGGTAAGTATGGTATTTAAACTCGGTTGAGGCACCAGTCGCCTGAATTGTTGTGATAGCCACGTGCTTTTGGGGTGCGCACATGTGTGGGGATGGTCCCATGTGCGGGCATCGGGGTTGTGCATTCATGTTTGGGTTGTACTCAGGCTCCTATAAGCCCCGAAATGATTGTCAAGCTTCGAGCTTCAATATCTAACATGTGGTAATAGTCTATGTGATCTAACTAAGCCATGATGTGTCTACTTAGAGGTTTAAATACCTTAACGAACTTGATAAATGCTTTTCATTGATGAAATTTTCGGATTTAGCTACGATAGCACATTTTGCACATGCCTACACTTTAGCATGTTATTTACACCAGTCCAAGAGTAGGAGAATCTCACTTCATTCATTATATACATTTACACTTGCTTTATTGCTTCTATAAGATATTTTTGACTGGACTCTGCGACTATGTCGGGCGGATTATGTTATTGGCACGTGCATTGTCCGTGCAACACGTGAGTTGTTCGTGCGGATCCATATATTGATATTATTGACACTTGAGTTGTCTGTGTCGCACGTGAGCTGTCCATGCGGATTCTATTGTTAGCACGTGATTCGTCTGTGCAACACGTGAGTTGTCCGTGCAGATCCATATATTGATATTATTGACACGTGAGTTGTCCGTGTCGCACGTGATTTGTCTGTGTAGATTCTATTGTTAGCAAGTGAGTTGTCCGTGCAGCACGTGAGTTGTCTGTGCAGTGTGTGAAACTTGTATTTTCTTGATCATTTATCTGATTTACTTGTTTTCTATCCCCCAACCTACCATAATACCCTTGAGCAGGGTAGTTGAGGACCAGTGCACATGCACACACGGATATTCGTGTCACGAAGCCTTATGGGCTAGCTTTAGATCTCATATTGTGTTAATCGGAAAGGATAGAGTTGTACTGATTTAACTAGTGACTTCAACAAATTAAGCTTCTCCTACCTTGCCCTGTTTATTTGTGATACTTATTGAGTTGATTGTATTCACACTACACCCTGCACCTCGTGTGCAGATCCAGGTACTTTCGGATACGGTGGTTGCTAGATTTTAGATATATCTGTTGGAGACTATCGAGGTAGCTGCTTTGGCATCTGCAGACCTTGACTCTCTTTCCTTTCAGTTATTTGTACTGTTCTATATTTTTAGATAGTGTCTTATCAGTCAGATTGTGTTGTCATTTAGATGTTCATTTACTTAGTGACACCGAGTTTTGGGAGTGTATTGTATAAAGACAGTATTTTGTATCAGAAATTGTGGGATTTTACTCTTAAATTTATGTATGGTGTTTTCAAACTTAAAGGAATTGGTAGTTTATTGAGGTTGTCGGCTTGCTTACTATTAAGATAGGCGCCATCACGATAGGTGAGATTTTGAGTCGTGACAAGTTGGTATCAGAGCTTAGGTTACACATGTCTCACGAGTCATGAGCAGGTTTAGTAGAGTCTTGAGGATCGGTGCGGAGACGTCTGTACTTATCTTCGAGAGGCTGTCGAACCCTTAGGAAAATTTCACTTTCTTGTATTCTGTCGTGCGAATTTGTTGATTCCGGAAAATAAATTGCTGTTATTCTATTCTCTCACAGATGGTGAGGACACGTACAGCCACCAGCACCACCAGTTAGGGCCACGAGAGGTCAGGACCGTGGTAGAGGCCGGGGCCGCAGTAGAGGCTGTGGTGCAGCTAGTACAACAACTAGAGCAGCACCTGTAGACCCACCTGTTGCTCCAGCTCAGGAGCAAGTTCCAGTTATAGTTGAGCTGGTGGGACCAGCTCAGGCACCAACTATACCTATTGTGATACCAGGCACGTGGTATCTAGCGAGGGTATTTGTGTGGATCCGAGGAAGATAGAGGCAGTTTAGAGTTGGCTTAGGCCATCTTCAGCTATTGAGATTCAGAGTTTTCTCGGCTTGGCCAGGTATTATTGTAGCTTTGTGGAGGGCTTCTCGTCTATTTTATCGCCCTTGACAAAATTGACCCAGAAGGGTGCTCCTTTCAAGTGGTCGGATGAGTGCGAGGATTGCTTTCAGAAGCTCAAGACTTCCTTGACCGCAGCTCCAGTTCTAGTTTTGCCTTCAGCTTCAGGCTTCTATACAGTTATTCTGATGCTTCTCGGATCGGTATTGGGTGTGTCTTAATGCAGGAGGGTAGAATGATTGCCTATACTTCGCGTTAGTTGAAGCCACATGAAAAGAACTACCCTATTCATGATTTAGTGTTGGCAGCCATCGTTCATGCATTAAATATTTGAAGGCACTATCTCTATGGTGTGTCTTGTGAGGTATTTACAGATCATCGGAGTCTTCAGCACTTGTTCAAACAAAAAGATCTAAATATGAGGCAGCGGAGATGGTTGGAGATGCTAAAGGACTATGATATTACCATTCTGTATCATCCCGAGAAGGCCAATGTGGCGGTCGATGCCTTGAGTAGAAAGGCAATGAGTATGGGTAGCCTTGCATTCATTATTGTTGGTGAGAGACCTCTTACAGTTGATGTTCTAGCCTTGGCCAACCAGTTCGTGAGATTAGATATTTCAGAGCCCAGTCGAGTTCTAGCTTGTGTGGTTTCTCGGTCTTCCTTATATAACCGCATCAGAGAGCGCCAGTATGATGATCCCCATTTGCTTGTCCGGAAGGACACAGTTCAACATGGCGATGCTAAAGTTGTTACTGTTGGAGATGATGGGTTTTGTGTGCCAAGTGTAGATGGACTGGGGGAGTTGATTCTTGAGGAGGCCCACAGTTCGCGGTATTCCATTCATCTGGGTGCCGCAAAGATGTATCAAGACTTGTGACATCACTATTGATGGAGAAGGATAAAGAAAGATATAGTGAGGTTTGTAGCTCGGTGTTTAAATTGACAGCAGGTGAAGTACGAGCATTAGAGATCAGGCGGATTGCTTCAGAGACTTGAAATTCTAGAGTGGAAGTGGGAGCATATTACCATGGACATCATAGTTGGACTCCTACGGACTTCGAGGTAGTTTGTTGCTATTTTGGTGATTATGGATCGCTTGACCAAGTCCGCATATTTTATTCCAGTCGGTACTACTTATTCTTCATAGCGGTTGGCTGAGATCTATATCCGCAAGATTGTTCGCCTTCAAGGTGTTCCGGTGTCCATCATTTCAGATCGGGGCACGCAATTTACATCAGAGTTTTCGAGAGCAGTGCAGCGAGAGTTAGGCACACAGGTTCAGTTGAGTACAATATGTCACCCTTAGACGGACGGACAGTTTGAGCTCACTATTCAGATATTGGAAGATATGTTACGTGCTTATGTTATAGATTTCGGGGATTCTTGGGATCAGTTTCTGCCGCTTGCAGAGTTTGCCTATAACAACAGCTACAAATCGAGCATTCAGATGGCTCCGTATGAGGTTTTGTATGGGAGACGGTGTTGGTCTCTGGTGGATTGGTTTGAGCTGGGTGAGTCTAGGCTATTGGGTACTGATTTAGTTCAGGATGCTTTGGAAAAGGTTAAATTGATTCAGGATCGACTTCGCACGGCGCAGTCTATACAGAAGAGTTATGTTGACCGGAAGGTTCGCGATGTTGCTTACATGGTGGGAGAGAAGGTACTACTCAGAATTTCGCCTATGAAAGGTGTTATGAGATTCGGGAAGAAGGAAAGTTGAGCCCTCGGTGTATTGGGCCTTTTGAAGTACTTAAGAGGATTGGGGAGGTGGCTTATGAACTTGCATTGCCGCCTAGTCTATCGCGTGTTCATCAAGTGTTTCATGTATCCATGCTCCGAAAGTATGTTGGAGATCCATCTCATGTTTTGGATTTTAGTTGGATGGTGACTTGACTTAGAATGTGGAGCCGGTGGCCATTTTGGACCAGCAGGTTCGAACATTAAGATCAAAGAACATAGCTTCAGTGAAAGTGTAGTGGAGAGGCCGGGCAGTCAGAGAAGCTACTTGGGAGATTGAGCTGGAGACGCAGAGCAAATATCTACGCCTATTTGAGACTCTAGGTATGATTCTAAACCCGTTCGAGGATGAACGTTTGTTTAAGAGCGAGAGAATGTAACAACCTGGCTGGTTGTTTTAAGTATTACAGCCCCGTTCCCCATTTACCGAATATTTTATGTTCATTTGTGATTATGTGAATTGTCGGAGAAGTTTCAGAATGAATTGGGACACTTAGTTCCAAGATTTAAAGTTTAAGTTGAAATAGTTGACCGGATGTTGACTTATGTGTAAACGACCCCGGAATAGAGTTTTGATGATTTTAATAGCTCCTTCTAGTAATTTTGGACTTAGGAGTGTGTCCGGATAATTATTTGGAAGTCTGTAGTTGATTTTGGCTTGAAATGCCGAAAGTTGGAAATAGAAGGTTTGGAAGTTTGACCGGGAGTTGGACTTTATTGATCTCAATGTCGGAATCTAGTTCTGAAAATTTCATCTGAAAATTTTCATAGGTCTGTTATGTCATTATGACTTGTGTGCAAAATTTGAGGTCAATCGAACTTGATTTGATAGGTTTCGACGTCGAATGTAGAAGTTGGAGTTTGTTAGTTTTCATTAGGCTTGAATTGGGTGCAATTCGTGTTTTTAGCGTTGTTTAATTTAATTTGAGGCATCAACTAAGTTATGATGTTTTATGTTACGATCCGTAATTTCGTATGTTAGATTACGCTGTAAGATAGTCTATATATATAGGGCCTAAGAACCGGAAAAGAGTTCAAAAGTTAAGAAAAGAGCAGGTTTCGCAAGGTTGGATATGCTACCGCAAAACCCACATGCGGGCCGCATATCCAACACTGAAACCGCAGACCAAGACAGATTTCTGGACAAAAACAAGTGCCAGGAATGTGGTCAAAAGTGTGATCGTATTTATTAAATGCGGACCACATATTGCACTTAAGGCATCGCGAACTGAAACAGATTTCTGGGCTGAAACCAGCGTCAGGAATGTGGTCAGTATGCGGTCCCATTGTTAAAATGCGAACCGCAAATCAGGCCTCCTGTGTCGCATAATGTGACAGATTTCTGGGCTGAGAATTGCGACCAAAATGCGAACGGCATGTCATTTCCGCGGCGAGAATGCGATCACAGATTTGACAGGCGTCAGACATGTGTATTATTTAATTTCCAATTAAGGAACAAGTATATAAGCTCCAAGGTCGGTCAAGAGAGCTATTTTCATCTTCACCCCAAACCTCCCCAACGGAAACAAAGCCACACGACCCTTTCTCCAAAATCCCATGAACCCTAATCAATTTCCTCTCTTCCAAGTTCTAACTGAGTAAAAGCTAGAAATTGAAGAACTGAGGAAAAGCCCTAACTGATTCTCTCTCTTTCAAGCCCTAATTGGGAGTGAGACCTAGAAATTGAAGAACCAAGGAAGAGGGCTGGGTTATCAAACATGCAAGGTAAGTTACTGCTTTCCTTATACATTCTTTTCTGGGAATTCTTGATAATTCACTCTATGCATGCAAGAACTTATGGGATAGTGAATGGAAGCCATGGGTTCAAGTTAATTACTGCTAATGGAATGGGTTATGGTTGTTTTAGGTTGTTGATGAGCTGCATGTGCTACTACTATGTTTGTGAAGTTTTAGAAGAATAAGGGTGTGGAGAAAAAACCATATAGAACTAAGGTTGTGATTAGTAATAACTATACTGGTTAAAGAAAAATGATAGAGTCGTTTCTTCTATTGTAGACTAAGGAGTATGACGATTGCATAAGCTTGAGAATTGATGCAGTATATACCGGGTATGTAAGACTATACCATTCTTTCTTTGCACGACTCCAATTATACAAATGCAATGAACGTACGAGCCCTCAAAGATACTCTGTTCTTAGGAGCTAGAGTGCTTTTATTGTTTCCCTTCTTATGGGATGATTGATGTGTTGTTAGTTCTTCGACCTTACATCGCCATGAAAGTATGATTTATATGAATCCAGCATGCATTATCTATTTTACTACACCGAGCCGCGCTATAGTCGGCCGGGCGATGGCACCTATTATGCAACTATATAAACACCGAGCCGCGTTATGGTCGGTCGGGCGATGGCACTTATTGTGCAACCACTAATCAGTTGGGTATAATGATGATGAGGCCCACAGAGGCGTATGTACATGATGATTTTAAAGAGGATATATATATATACATATATGTATATGCATATGTACCTCATGTATGTCATGGTTAGTCGCCTCAGAGGCTTTCAGATGATACAGGTTGTATGTTTCTTATCCTGACGCATTTTACTATTCTTATATTATGATTTTCCTGTCTTACATACTCAGTACATTATCCGTACTGACGTCCTTTATTTGTGGACACTGCATGTCGTGCTGCAGGTCTCGATAGACAGATAGACGAAGCTCCTCCACAACAGTAGACTGCTCGGTCCAGCAGATATTGGCGAGATCCATCCTTCGGAGTTGCCGTAGTTTTGGTATGCATTTTGTTATAGGCATTATGGGCATGTCGGGACCCTGTTCCGATGTAGGTTGCATTATGTATGTTCTTGTAGAGGCTCATAGACAAGTGTCAGTTTATGCATAGACAAGTGTTGGGTTGACTTATGTACAGTTGAATTGCCGTGTCGGCAAACGTATGTATTTTGTTGTATAGTCTTGCATTGCAGCCTTGTTGGCATATTATGTATATTAGTATGTTCATATCCTGGTATGATATTTCAGTTCATTATGATTATTGTTCGAGATTGTATGTGTATGATAAGCCTTATAGATAATAAGGAAAGTTAGATGAAGGGTACACCAGCGCCCGTTGAGTAGGGTCCGGTGCCGGTCGCGGCCTCGGGTGGATTCCGGGTGATTTAACGGATCGAAAATTAGGCTTGGAGCAATTCTAGAAATTTTTGCCTTCTGGTGCAATCGCACCTGCAGAAATTTTTCTCGCAGGTGCGAGCTCACAGAAGTGAGATGGGCGTTGCAAAAGTGGCCAGGCATGACTGAGGCAGTGGTTGCAGAAGCGGGCAGGTGGAACGCAGAAGCGTAGTCGCACCTGCGAATGTGCGATCGCAGAAGCGGAAAGGCGAGAGGGGTAGCTACTTCACAGCAGCGGACAGCTTCTCGCAGAAGCGAGTCCATAGAAGCGGACTTCTGTCCGCAGAAGCGAAAGCACTGGGCAGATTACAAAAATAGAGGGGTTCCGATATTTTTGGACTTCAAACACTCGGTTGGGGGCGAATTTGCAGAGGGAATCCATGGGAATTCCTGAGGTAAGTAACTTGTGATCATTTTTAGTCAATAATATTGAATTATCATTGAGTATTTTGACTAGATTACGTGTTTTTGAGGTGCAATTCGAGAATTCGGGCTTAGGAATTTGAAAATAAAAATTTAGGATTTGGAGGTCGAGTTGATGTTGTAATTTAGGTATGGTTGGACTCGTGGTTGAATGGGCATTCATATTTTGTAACTTTTGTCGGGTTCAGAGACGTGGGCCTCACTATTGATTTTTGGGTTAATTTTTGGATTTATTTGGAAAATTTAGTATTTTCTTATGGAATTGATTCCTGTAATTTGTGTTGACTGTATCGAATTAATCATGACTAGATTCGAGGGTTTGGAGGCTGATTCGCGAGGCAAGGGCTTGCTAGCAGAGTGACTCGAGTTGCTTGAAGTAGTATCTTATTTAAACTCAGTTGAGGTACCAGTTGCCTGAATTGTTGTGATAACCACGTGCTTTTGGGGTGTGCACATGTGTGGGGATGGTCCCATGTGCGGGCACCGGGGTTGTGCATTCATGTTTGGGTTGTACTCGGGCTCCTTATAAGCCTAGAAATGACTGTCAAGCTTCGAGCTTCGATATCTAACATGTGATAACAGTCTTTTTGATCTAACTAAGCCATGATGTGTCTACTTAGAGGTTTAAATCCCTGAACGAACTTGACAAATGCTTTTCGTTGATGAAATTTTCGGATTTAGCTACGATAGCACACTTAACACATGTCTACACTTTAGCATGTTATTTTCACCAGTCTAGGGGTAGGAGAATCTCACTTCATTCATTATATATCTGTACACTTGCTTTATTGCTTCTGTATGATATTTTGGACTGGGCTCTGTGACTATGCCGGGCAGATTATGTTATTGGCACGTGAGTTGTCCGTGCGGATCCACATATTGATATTATTAGCACGTGAGTTGTTCGTGTAGCACGTGAGTTGCCCGTGCGAATCCATATATTGATATTATTGACACGTGAGTTATCCTTGTTGCACGTGAGTTGTCCGTGCAGCATGTGAGTTGTCCGTGCAGTGCGTGAAACTTGTATTTTCTTGATCATTTATCTGATTTACTTGTTTTCTTTCCCCCTACCTGCCATAATACTATTGAGCAGGGTAGTTGAGAACCAGTGCACATGCACACACGGATATTCGTGTCACGAAGCCTTATGGGCAATCTTTAGATCTCATATTATGTTAATCGAAAAGGATAGAGTTGTACTGATTTATCTAGTGACTTCAACAAATTAAGCTTCTCTTACCTTACCTTGTTTATTTGCGATACTTATTTAGTTGGTTGTACTTACACTACACCCTGCACCTCGTGTGCAGATCTAGGAACTTCCGGATACAGCGATTGCTAGATTTTGGAGATTTATCTGTTGGAGATTATCGAGGTAGCTGCTTTGGCGTCTGCAGACCTTGACTCGCTTTCCTTTCAGTTATTTGTATTATTTTATATTTTCAGATAGTGTTCTTATCAGTCAGACTGTGTTGTCATTTAGATGCTCATGTACTTAGTGACACCGAGTTTGGGAGTGTATTGTATAAAGATAGTATTTTGTATCAGAAATATTGGGATTTTACTCTTAAATTTATTTATGGTGTTTTCAAACTTAAAGGAATTGGTGGTTTATTGAGGTTGTCGGCTTGCCTAGTATTAAGATAGGCGCCATCACGATAGGTGAGATTTTGGGTTGTGATAATATGCTTATCAGAGAATACCATTTGGTCTATGCAACGCTCCTGCTACATTTCAGCGTTGCATGTCAGCAATTTTTTCTGACATGAACGAAAAATGTCTTGAGATATTTATGGATGATTTTACACTTTTTGGCAAAATATTTGAGGATTGTCTTCAGCACTTGACTTTAGGTCTTAAGAGATGTGAAGAGACAAACTTGATTCTTAATTGGGAAAAATATCATTTTATAGTTACTGAGGGAATTATTTTAGGACATAAAATCACTGCTAAAGGATAGAAGTTGATAAGGCTAAAATTGATCTTATAGTATGATTACCTCGTCCCACAACCATCAAAGGCATTAGAAGCTTTCTAGGTCATACAGGTTTTTATAGACAGTTCATAAAAGATTTTTCAAAGATCTCAAAATCGATGGCTAACCTCTTGATGAAAGATACTAAGTTTGACTTTTCAGGTGATTGTTTCAGAGCTTTTGAAACCCTTAAGGAAAAGTTATCATCTGCCCCAGTAGTTGTGTCCCCTGACTGGAACCAACCTTTTGAAGTCATGTGTGATGCTAGTGATACGGCAGTCGGAGCTGTTTTAGTTCAGAAAAGATAAGATTTTTCATCCCATTACTATGTTAGTAGGACATTAAGTGAGACTCAATTAAATTATGCCACAACAGAAAAAGAGTTACTAGCAGTAGTGTTTGCATTTGATAAGTTTCATTCCTATTTGATAGGAACCAGTGTCGCTGTTTTTACAGATCATGCAACTTTAAAATACCTCTTAGCAAAGAAAGATGCTCGACCTAGATTGTTAAGATGGATTTTACTTCTCCAAGAATTTGACCTTGAGATAAAAGATAAATAAGGAACAGAAAATCAAGTACCTGACCATTTGTCTAGATTAGAAAACCCTCCTCTTGAGGCTTGTGATATAAAGGAAGAGTTTCCTGATGAACATATTTTGTTCTATCGACTCAGTTGTTACAACCAACCTGGTTTGCGGATATTGCATATTACTTGGTTTGAAAGCGTATGCCCCAAGATTTCTCTTACCAGCAAAGGAAAAAACTTATATCTGATACTAAGTATTATTTGTGAAACAAACCTTACTTGCTTAAAAATTATGCAGATAATATCATTAGAAGATGCGTACCGAAAAAGAGATGAACAAAATTCTGTATCATTGCCATGATGGAGAAATTAGAGGACATTATGCAGCAAATCGGACTGCCTTTAAAGTGTTGGAGGCTGAATTTTTCTGGCCAACATTTAAGGATGCCCGTGCTTATGTTGCACAATGTGACAAGTGTCAGAGAACAGGTAACATTACTAAGAGAGATGAGATGTCGTTACAATCAATACAGGTATGTGAAATATTTGATGTTTGGGGAATAGATTTCATGGGTCCTTTTCCTTCCTCTCACTCTTTGCATATATCCTTGTGATCGTGGATTATGTGTCAAGATGGGTTGAAGCATCCCCACAAGGAAGAATGATGCTCATACAATGTGTAATTATTTAAGAAAAAATATTTTACCAGATTTGGCATACCACGAGTCATAATTAGTGACCAAGGGACTCATTTCATGAATAGAGAATTTTCTGCTTTGCTGTCAAAATATGGTGTGATTCATAAAATAGGAATACCATATCATGCTCAAACTCAAGACAAGTTGAGGTTTCCAACCGCGAGTTAAAAAGAATTTTTGAAAGAACGGTTGGAATTTCAAGAAAAGACTGGGCTTTAAAATGAGATGATACATTATGGGCATACCGAACGGCATTCAAAACGCCAATTGAAACATCCCCATATAGATTAGTCTTTGAAAAAGTTTGTCACTTACCCGTTGAATTAGAACATAAAGCTTTTTTGGGCATTAAAAGCATTGAATCTTGAATTAACCTCTGCTGGAAGAAATAGATTTTTTCAAGTTAATGAGTTAGAGGAATTAAGGTTAGAAGCTTATGAAAATGCCAAAAATTTTAATGAAAGAACAAAGAAGTGGCATGACAATTTGATCAGACAAAAAATTTTCAAAATTAGAGATCTTGTACTTCTTTACTATAGCCGACTTAGGCTATTTCCAGAAAATTAAAGTCCAGGTGGACAGGTCCCTACAATATCACAAATGTTACTCCTTGTGGTGCAATTGAAATACAACACATAGATGGTGGAGAAAAGTTCAAGGTAAATGGACATCCATTGAAACCTTATGTCACCAAAATGTTTAAAAAACAGGCTTCAACAATTCTTTTTGCTTGAAAAAAAATTCAAGTCGAGCTGACGATATTAAACTCAGAACTATATTTTTCTATCTGTTTTTTAATATTATTAGTACTTTTTATTACTAATATGAGTAAAACTAAGAAAAGAAAATTTTACCCCAAAAAGAAAAAAAGAAAAAAAATTACTATAGAATATTTAGATTCGTACATATATATATATATATATATATGTATATTTACTTTATTTGTTTAAATTTTTATTATATAACTAATGAACCATAGAAATATTTTTTTCCTTTTATGTTTATAGACAAAATTATGCATATGAATTTAAGCCTTAGTACAAGTATTAAAAAAAATGTATATGTAGATAGTTATGTGTGTACTACTATGGGTGTATATGTGTGTGTATATATATGTTGCTTAAATTTTTTTTGATAGGTAGATAGTTATTATTAACTATTACTCGTACGTCTTTTACTTTATAAGTTTGTTAAAAAAAAAAATTATTATGTACTGCCATTGGACTAATGTAGCAAATATGTATAAGTTTACTACTATTCATAAGTATTATAATCTTAGTATATATTTAAAAAAAAAAAAAACAAGAGAAGATATTTTTGAGCCATGACATGTCATGGCATGTTAAGACTATGCGAGAGAAAAGATACATCGACATGTTTTGCTCCATTTTGACTTTAAAAAGAAAAACAAATAACAATTAAATATAGCATTAAATAAGGTCTCACGCGTAAGAAAACACTAGACCCGCATCAGATTAAACCTTTTCACCTCACCCTCTTCACTTCACCTAACACCACCATAACACCACCATCTTTCCACACCAACAATCTCTGCCATAGCCATCAACTAAAGGTACTTTTCTTCTCCTCCTTCTCAAATTCTCTAGCTACATGTAATGATCCGACTGATCGTTTTGAGAGCTATAGTCCTATTTCCTATTTACTGCTCATTATATACTTAATAGTTGCTTTGTGACTTGCTGGGATAGTTGGTTAGGTTCCGGGGATGTTTCAGAATGAGTTGAGACACTTAGTCTCAAGGTTGGGAGCTTTAGTTGAAAAGGTTGACCGGATGGTGACCTATGTGTGAACGACTCCGGAATAGAGTTTTGATGGTTCCATTAGCTCCGTTGGGTGACTTTGGACTTAGGAGTGTATCCGGAAAGTGATTTGGAGGTTCGTAGTTGAATTAGGATTGAAATGGCGAAAGTTGAAAATTTAGAATTTGACAGAGAGTTGACTTTGTGGTTACCAGGCTCGGATTGGGGTTTCAGGAGTTGGAGTAGGTCCGCTGTGTCATTTGTGACTTGTGTGCAGGATTCGAGGTCAATCGGACGTATTTTGATACGTTTCAGCATCAAATGTAGAAGTTAGAAGTTCAAAAATTCATTAGGCTTGAATCGATGCGCAATTCGTGGTTTAGCGTTGTTTGATGTGATTTGAAGGCCCGACTAAGTTCGTCTCGTATTTTAGAACTTGTTGGTATATTTGGTTGAGGTCCCGGGGGCCTCGGGTGGAGTTCGGATGGTTAACTGATCAAGTTTGGAATTTGAAAGACAGCTGAAGCTCACCAGGTCTGGTGCAATCGCATTTGCGGAGTTTTGATCGCAGGTGTGAGCAGGGGAGCACAGATGCGGCCTGGAAAGGAGTGTACAGGGGTCGCAGATGCGGCGAATGGAGAGAAGAAGCGGAATTTGATTAGGGGACTATGGAGCGCAGATGTGGAGGAGTTCCGCAGGTGCGGACTCGCACATGTGAGACCGCAGATGCGATTAAATGAGTCGCATGTGCGAAAGCACTGGACAGAGTATTAAATTCGAGGATTTTGTGATTTTTATCATTTTGGACATTTCAAGCTCGGGCTTAGGCGATTTTTGAGACTGATTCGAAGGGATTCTTAAGGTAAGTCACTTGTGGTCATTTTTATTCAATAATCTTGATTCCCCATTGAATTTCCACCTAGTTTGTATGTTTTTGAGATGTAATTTTGCGGGTTGAGGCTAGGGATTTGGAGAGTTTAATTTGGGGATTTGAGTAATGATTTGGTGTTAGATTTTGGTAAATTTGGTATGGTTAGACTCGTGGTTGAATGGGCTTCTGGATTTTATGACTTTTGGTGGATTCCAAGACGTGGGCCGGGGGTTGACTTTTGAGTTGACTTTTTGACTTTTGATTAAACACTTAGCATTTTTATACGGAATTGATTCCAATAGCTTGATTTAATCTTATCAAATTGTTGTGGCTAGATTCGAGGCATTCGGAGGCCGTTTCGCGAAGCAAGGGCTTGTTGGAGCAGAGTTTTGCAAAGTTCGAGGTAAGTAATACTTTAAACTTGGTTCTGAGGGTATGAAACCCCGAATTACGTGTTATGTAATTGGTTTTGAGGTGATACACATGTTAGGTGAAAGGCGTGTGGGCGTGCGTGCACCATAAGATTTGTGATCTAGTTGATTCCGTGGAACTGTATAGTTGATTAATCTTGTCGTTACAATATTTTTTGCCATATGTTAGAAAACTTGAGCTGCCAGTCATGTTACAAATCCTGCTTAGGCTACGTGTTGGTACTGTTGGGGCCCATAGAGGTCGTGTTACATGTTGAACTTATTTGCTTAACTTGTCATTTTATACTCAGTCACAACTATTATTTGCATATTATATCTCAGTTTTTGTTGTCCTTTATTGATACGTCATATCATCATTGTTTGGGATGATTATCATGATTCTTTTTAGCATGAGAGACTGGAGAGATTAATGACTGAGTGAGGCTGAGGGTCTATTGTGAGTAATATTCATGGGATCGGGTTGCACGCCACAACAGACTTTATTTATTTATGCCAGGATTTGGCTTATTATAGCGCTTGAGCTGGATCTGCCCCTCTGGAGTCTGCACATCCACAGTGGGTATAGTTGCTAGCGATTATTCATATTTGGGTTGGATCTACCCTGAGATATTTGCATTTGGGCTAGATCTGCATTGTTCTGTTTTGAGTTTTATTACAAAATCTGAAAACATGTCTAAATTCTTGTACCATTACCTGTAGATTATGAATTTATGATATATCACTGTCATATTTTTCGTAAATTTTCATACTGTTAATTCTGTATGTGGGCTGTAATGTTCGAGTCTGTCACTACTTTTAGTCCAAATGTTAGATTTGTTACTAACTGAGTTGGTTGTACTCATGCTACACCCTGCACCTCGTGTGCAGATCCAGGTATTTCCGTTCATGACAGTTGCTGATTCACAGAGTTCAGACATTCGTAGATCATGGAATTAATGAGGGCCTCATCAATATTAAAGTACCCAGTTAGGAGAAAGAATAAATTTCTAGCAAGTTTCAGTATTTTAAGTTGGGAGATCTTTAGTACTGATACACCACTGTGCTTTTAGCACATAGTCCGATCTCAGCCAGGTCGGCTAAGCCGCCTCACCCGAGACGTCCACTCACAATACCACTATATGCGCGGCATGGCGTCCGGTCTCAGCCCGATCAGGTAAGCCGTCTCACCACAATGCTGTGTGGTTCGACGTCACCTCACATTCCGCTAGCAATCATCTCATCCCATTTAAGGGTATTTATCTCAACACATCAATCTCATCCCATATTCAGGGAAAACTCTCACTACCTCACATGAGTATTTTACCCCTTACTCACTCCTACACCGGCACGTGTAGTTTTGGGGTTATGTTATTTCAACCTACCTTCCTCGGTGACTAAGCGATACTCCTAAGGAATTTATTATTTAAAGAATTTACAGCCCATTTCAATGTCTTTTACACTTCTCTTCATTTCATTGGCACTAGTGGCCTCTATTGTAATATCACTCTCGGCATGTTGACCGTGTTTCATATCTCATGCTCACTTCTGTTGCTTTCAAACACCATCAAGGATTATCAACAACAAGGCACTTCTATTCAAGACCTTAAGTACATATGTGAGCAAATAAGAGTCTTAGGCACAATTTCTTACACAATTCGACATAATAACTTTCATTAGAAACACGTCTTAAATTTATAACATGTTAACACACAACCCATAATTAGATCACATTCCCGAAGGATAACACAATACGATAAAAGCATCCGGAATAGTCACATTTATAATGATCAACCCGGGTCTTACAAGAACAACATGGGATTCAATTCTAAGAGAGAAATTTAGCCAACATACCTCGCCTTGAGCGTCCTTAAATTATTACAATGTTTCGAAAATCTTAGCGACTTCAATCTATCTAGAAATATAATAAAATTGAACATAAATTAGGAAGGAGTTGATGGTTCCAGCTCATTTGAGCATTTTATCAAGCACTAGGTGTGCATTAAGGTTTCAAGGTACTCCTATGGTGGATTCCTTTATCTCACTACCCAAAGTCTATCCAATTGAGCTCAACAATCTTCTCATAAACCTTGATAGTACATGCATGCATAATGAACAACTCCCACACCCAAGAATTTTCTTTTCTCATTACCGATTTTCAGTATAATCCCAAAATTGAGGGCTAGGGAGTAGAATCTTACCTCTAGAATGAAGACCTAGTGAGTTTTCCTTGTTAATCCTCCAAGACTTGAGCAAGAATTGATGAAAAATTAGTTTAGGAACCCCCTCTCACTCTAGAGCACTTCCTCACTCTCAAAATATTAGATTTTTACTTAACAAATGGTCCTTAATGTCCATATATCAAAGTAGGGTCGAGTTATTTAAACTAGAAAATGGACCATCCAAACACAGCTCTGTGGTCGCAGAGTAGACCGCAAAACAGATTTGCGGTCCGCAAAATGGGCCGTAGAAGTAATGTCAAGAACTGGGCTGTTCGGGTCAGGTCTGATGAGGCAGGTCTGCAGTCAAAAAATGCACCGTAGAACTCGCCTTCGAAAATCTACATGCTGGATCAGCGATTGATTGTGCAGACCGCGAAAGCATTATGCGGTCGCATATTGGACCGCAAAACGACCCTCCAAAATTGGCCATTTTTCTGTTGCACTCTAAGGCCTATCTGCGGTCCGCAGAGTGATTTTGCGATCGCATAGTGGACTGCAGAAATGCCCTGCTCTGCCAAAACTTTTCTTTAACTCCCCAACACGCTGTTATACGGAATTGATTCCTATAGCCTTTTTATACGGAATGGATTCCTATAGCTTGAGTTGATCGTATCAAATTGTTGTGCCTAGATTCGAGGAATTCCCAGGCCATTTCACGAGGCAAGGGCTTATCGGAGTAGAGTTTTGCACAGTTTGAGGTAAGTAACACTTCTAAACTTGGTTCTGAGGGTATGAAACCCTGAATTACATGTTATGTGATTGGTGTTGAGGTGATGCACATGCTAGGTGACACACGTGTGGGCGTGCACCATAAGATTTATGACCTGGTCGATACTATGGAACTGTATAATTGATTAATCTTGTCGTTACCGTATTTTTTACAATGTGTTAGAGAAATTGAGCTACCAGTCATGTTAGAAATCCTGCTTAGGCTACATGTTCGTACTGTTAGGACCAACAGAGGTCGTGTTACATGTTGAACTATTTGCTTAACTTGCCATTTTATACCCAGTTACAGCTATTATTTGCATATCATATCTAAGTCTCAGTTGTCCTTTATTGATACGTCATAAATCATTGTTCGGGATGATTATCATAATTCTTGTGAGCCCAAGAGACTGGAGAGATTAATGACTGAGTAAGGTTGAGGGTCTATTGTGAGTGATATTCATGGGATCGGGCTGCACGCCGCAGCAGACTTTATTGATTCATGATCGGGCTGCACGCTATAGAGGTCTTTGCATATGTACTAGTTCGGCACTGTTCTGTTTTGAGTTTTATTACAAAATCTGAAAACATGTCTAAATTCTTGTACCATTACCTGTAGATTATGATTTATGAGATATCACTGTCATATTTTCCGTAAATTTCTGTACTGTTATTTCTATATGTGTGTTGTAATGTTTGAGTCCGTCAGTACTTTTATTCTAAAGGTTAGATTTGTTACTTATTGAGTTGGTTGTACTCATGCTACACCCTGCACCTCGTGTGCCGATTTAGGTGTTTCTGGTCACGGCGGTTACTGATTCACAGAGTTCAGACATTCAGAGATCATCGAGGTAGCTACTTTGGCGTTCGCAGGCCTTGACTCTCCTCCCGTATATTTCAATTTATTTTCAGTTCTACTTTCTAGACAGTGTACCAGACTATGTCATTATGTAGATGCTCATGTACTTAGTGACACTCCGGTTTTGGAAAAACTTATGTATTGAGTGATGATATTCGATCCTGTTTTATGAGATTTTTTATTTATTTAAATTGTTTTAGTATATTTCAAAGTTGAAAGTGTTATACATGTCTGAGTAGTCAGCTTGTCTAGTACCATGAAGGCACTATAACGACAGACTGGGTTTGGGGTCGTGACAAGTTGGTATTAGAGCCTAGGTTACATAGGCCTCACGAGTCATGAGCAGGTTTAGTAGAGTCTTCCAGATCGGTACGGAGACGTATGTACTTATCTTCGAGAGGCTGCCGAACCCGTAGGAAAACTTCACATTCTTGTACTCTTGTCGTGCGAATTGTTGATTCCGAGAACTAAACTTCTGTTATTCTATTCTCTTACAGATGGTGGGGACACATGTTACTGGGACAGAAAGACAGCCACCAGTACCACCAGCTAGGGCCACGAGAGGTCGGGGTTGCAGTGGGGGCTGTGGTAGGGGCAGAGGTGCAACTCATACAACAGCTAGAGCAGCACATGCAGATCCACCAGTTAATCCAGCTCAGGAGCAGGTTTCAGATGTGGTTGTACCAGTGGGGCCAGCTCAGGCACCAGCGGTGCCCATTGTAATTCTAGGCCTTCAGGAGGCTTTGGCTCAGATTTTGACTGTGTGCACTAGCCTTGCTCAGGCGGTTTCTGTTCAGACCGCGCCAGCCACTTCTTTGGCCGGGAGAGATACTCAGACTCCCGCTGCTCGTACTCCAGAGCAGGTAATGCAGGGACTTCAGACCGAGGGGTACTACCAGCCCAGCCGGTTGTAGTTTCTTAGGCCCAGTGGGTCCCGTTATGACTAATGATGAGCATATGAGACTAGAGAGATTTGAGACGCTCCATCCTCCATCATTCAGTAGAACTAAACCTCTATTATTCTATTCTCTCATAGATGGTGGGGAAACGTGCTACTAAGCCAGACAGACAGCCACTAGTACCACCAGCTAGGGCCACGGGAGGTGGGGGCCGGGGTAGGGGCATAGGTGCAGCTCGTACAACAGCTAGAGCAGCACCTACAGATCCACCAGTTGCTCCAGCTCAAGAGCGGGTTCCAGATGTGGTTGAGCCAGTAGGGCCAGCTCAGGCACCAACTGTGCCCATTATAATTCTAGGCCTTCAAGAGGCTTTGGATGAGATTTTGACTGTGTGCACTAGCCTTGCTCAGGCGGTTTCTGTTTAGACCGTGCCAGCCACTTCTCAGGCCGGGGGAAATACTCAAACTCTCGGCGCCTATACTCCAGAGTAGGTGATGCAGGGACTTCAGACCCAGGGTACTAACAGCCCAGCTGGTTGCAGGTTCTCAGGCCCAGGTGGGTCCCGTTATGACTAATGATGAGCAGAGGAGACTAGAGAGATTTGGGACGCTCTAGCCTCCATCATTCATTGGAACTAAGCTTTTGTTATTGTATTCTCTCATAGATGGTGGGGACACGTGCTACCGAGCCAGATAGACAGCCACCAGTACCACCAGCTAGGGCCACGAGAGGTCGGGGCCGCGGTAGGGGCAGAGGTGCAGCTCGCACAACAGCTAGACCAGCACCTGCAGATGCACTAATTGCTCCAGCTCAGGAGCACGTTTCAGATGTGGTTGAGCCAGTGTAGCCAGCTTAGACATCAGCTGTGCCCATTGTAATTCTAGGCCTTCAAGAGGCTTTGGCTCAAATTTTGACCGTGTGCACTGGCCTTGCTCAAGCGATTTCTGTTCAGACCGCGCCAGCCACTTCTCAAGTCGGGGGAGTTACTCAGACTCCCGCCGCCCGTACTCCAGAGCAGGTGATGCAGGGACTTCAGACCCAGGGTACTACCATCCCACCCGGTTGTAGTTGCTCTGGCCTAGGTGAGTCCCGTTATGACTGATGATGAGCAGATGAGACTAAAAGATTTGGGACGCTCCAGCCTCCATCATTCAGTGGGGCTGAGTCAGAGGATGCCCAGGACTTCTTGGATAGGTGCCTGTGGATTCTTCGCACGACAGGTATTCTGGAGACCAATGGGGTCTCATTCACTACTTTTCAGTTTATTGGGGCTGCCTTTAGATGGTGGGAGACCTATGAGAAGCGCAGGCCATTCGGTGCAGCACCAGTTACATGGCATGAGTTCTTCGTTCTCTTCTTGGAGAAGTTTGTGCCATAGACCCGCAAGGAGGAGCTGCGCAGGTAGTTCGAGCAGCTACGTCAGGATGACATGTCTGTGATCCAGTATGAGATGACGTTTTCAGGGTTAGCTCGTCATATAGTTTGGTTGGTTCCCACTGAGAGAGAGAGGATTAAGAGGTTCATTGATGGCCTCTACTATCAGTACTCGTATGTATCATCATATTTTGCTCGTTATCTAGATATGCCCTATAAGTCCTTAGCTTCATCTGTTCATGTATCTACGCCTGTGGGCGATACTATTGGCGTGGACCGTATATATTGGTCATGTGTAGTGACTATTGGGGGATTGGAGACTAGAGTTGATCTCTTATTGCTTAGTATGGTTAATTTCTACGTGATATTGGGTATGGATTTCTTGTCTCCATGTCATGCTATTCTGGATTGTCAAGTTAAGATCGTGACATTTGTGATGCTGGGGTTTCCAAGGATCGAGTAGAAAGGTTCTCTACATTATGTTCCCAGCAGGGTGATTTCTTATTTGAAGGCCCAACAGATGGTTGGGAAGGGGTGTGTGTCCTACTTGGCCTTTGTGAGGGAGGTTTGTGATGATACTCCAACTATTGATTCTGTTCCGGTGGTGCGAGACTTTCTGGATGTGTTTCCTGCAGACCTGCCGGGCAAGCCGCCCGACAGGGATATTTACTTTTGTATTGACTTGGTGCCAGTCACAAAGCCCATTTCTATTCCTCTGTATTGTATGGCACCGGCTGAATCGAAGGAATTGAAAGAGCAGCTTCAGGAACTTCTTCATAAGGGATTTATTAGGCCTAGTGTGTCGCCTTCGGGTATACCAGTTCTGTTTGTGAATAAGAAGGATATACTATGTGGATGTGTGTCGACTATAGGCTGCTGAACAAAGTTAAAATCAAGAACAAGTATCCTTTGTTGCGCACTGATGATCTATTTGACTAGCTTTAGGGAGCGAGGGTGTTCTCTAAGATTGATTGAGGTCTGGGTATCACCAGTTGAAGATTCGGGACTCGAATATTCTAAAGAAAGCATTGAGGACCCTTTATGGTCACTATGAGTTCCTTATGATGTCTTTTGGGCTGACCAATGCCCCTCAACATTCATGCATTTGATTTATAGTGTATTTCAACCATATCTCGACTCTTTTGTCATTGAATTCATTGATGATATCCTGGTGTACTCACGTAGCCAGGAGGAGCATGCCCAGCATTTGAGGGTTGTGTTGCAGCGACCGAGGGAGGAGAAGCTTTATGCCAAGTTCTCCAAGTGTGAGTTTTGGCTTAGTTCAGTCGCGTTCTTAGGGCACGTAGTGTCCAGTAAGGGGATTAAGGTGGATCCAAACAAGATAGAGGTGGTTCATAGTTGGCCCAGACCGTCCTCAGCTGTGGAGATTCAGAGCTTTCTCGGCTTGGCCGGTTATTATCGTCACTTCGTGGAGGATTTCTCATATATTGCATTGCCTTTGATAAAATTGACCCAGAAGGGTACTCCTTTCAGGTGGTTGGATGAGTGTGAGGAGAGCTTTCATAAGCTCAAGACTGCCTTGACCACAACTCCAGTTCTAGTTTTGCCTTTAGCGTCAGGCTCTTATACAGTGTATTGTGATACTTCTCGGATTGGTATTGGGTGTGTCTTGATGCAGGGGGTAGAGTGATTTCTTATGCTTCATGTCAGTTGAAGCCCCATGAGAAGAACTACCCTGACCATGATTTTGAGCTGGCAGCCATTGTTCATGCATTGAAGATTTGGAGGCATTATCTATATGGTGTGCCTTGTGGGGGTATTTACGGACCATCCGAGTCTCTATCACTTGTTCAAACAAAGAGATCTAAATTTGAGGCAGCAGAGATGGTTGGAGCTACAAAAGGACTATGATATTACTATTTTGTATCATCTCGGGAAGGCCAATGTGGTGGCCGATGCCTTAAGTAGAAAGGCGGTGAGTATGGATAGCCTTGCATTTATTCCTGTTAGTGAGAGACTGCTTGCAGTTGATGTTCAGGACTTGGCCAACAAGTTCGTGAGGTTAGATGTTCGAAGCCCAGCCGGGTCCTAACTTGTGTGGTTTCTCGGTCTTCCTTATATGATCACATCAGAGAGCGCCAATATGATGATCCCCATTTGCTTATCCTTATGTACAGGGATCAGCACGGCAATGCCAAGGATGTTACTATTGGGGATGATGGGGTGTTTAGGACGCAGGATCGATATAGTGGGGTTTGTATCTCGATGCCTAAACTGTCAGCAGGGGAAGTGTGAGCATCAGAGACCGGGCGAATTACTTCAGAGGCTTGAGATTTTGAAGTGAAAATTGGAGCGTATCACCATGGATTTTATAGCTGGACTCCTACAAACTTCGAGAAAGTTTGATGCTATTTGGGTGATTGTGGATCAGTTGACCAATTCCGCGCATTTCATTCCAGTTGGGACTACTTATTCTTCGGAGCGGTTGGTTGAGTTTTACATCCGCGAGATTGTTCGCCTTCACGGTATTCCAGTGTCCATCATTTTAGATCGGGCCACACAATTTACATCATAGTTTTGGAGAGCAGTGCAGTGAGAGTTGGGCACACAGGTTGAGTTGATTACAGCATTTCACCCTTAGATGGACGGGAAGTCCGAGTGCTCTTTTTAGATATTAGAGGATATGCTACGCGCTTGTGTCATAGATTTCGGAGGTTCTCGGGATCAGTTTCTGCCACTTGTAGAGTTTTCCTACAACAGCAACTACCAATCGAGCATTTAGATGGCTCCGTATGAGACTTTGTACGGGAGACGGTGTCGGTCTTCAATAGGTTGGTTTGAGCCGGTTGAGGCTAGGTTATTGAGTATTGACTTGGTTCAGGATGCTTTGGACAAGGTTAAATTGATTCAGGATCAGCTTCGCACGGTGCAGTCTAGATAGAAGAGTTACATCGATTAGGGTTTGTGTTGTTGGTTACATTTTTGGGGAGAAGGTATTGCTCAAGGTTTCACCCATGAAGGGTTTTGTGAGGTTCAGGAAGAAGGGCAAGTTAAGCCCTCGGTATATTGGGACGTTTGAGGTGCTTCAAAGGATTGGAGAGGTGGCTTACAAGATTGCCTTGCCGCCTAGTCTGTCGAGTGTTCATCCAGTATTTCATGTTTCTATGCTCCGGAAGTATGTCGGCGATCCGTCTCATGTTTTGGATTTCAGTGTTCAGTTGGATGGTGATTTAACTTATGACATAGAGCCGGTGGCCATTTTGGGTCGCAGGTTAGAAAGTTGAGGTAAAAGGATATAGATTCAGTGAAGGTGCAGTGGAGAGATCAGCCAGTTGAGGAGGCTACTTGGGAGACCGAGCGGGGGATGCGGAGCAGATATCCGCACCTATTTGAGACTCAATGTACGTTTCTACACCCGTTCGAGGACAAATATTTATTTACGAGGGGGAGGATGTAACGACCCGGCCGGTCATTTTGAGAGTTGCAGCCCTGTTACCCTATTTACTGCTCATTCTATACTTAATAGTGTCTTTGTGACTTGCTGGAGTAGTTGGTTCATTATCGGGGATGTTTCGGAATGAGTTGAGACACTTAGTCTCAAGGTTGGGAGCTTTAGTTGAAACGGTTGACCGGATGTTGACTTATGTGTGAACGACTCCGGAATAGAGTTTTGATGGTTCTGTTAGCTCCGTTGGGTGATTTTGGATTTAGAATTGTGTCCGGATAGTGATGTGGAGGTCCGTTGTTGAATTAGGCTTGAAGTGGCGAAAGTTGAAAATTTAAAAGTTTGACTGAGAGTTGACTTTGTGGTTACCGGGCTTGGATTGGGGTTCCGGGAGTTGGAGTAGGTTTGTTTTGTCGTTTGAGACTTGTGTGCAAAATTTGAGGTCAATCAGACGTGATTTGATAGGTTTCGGTATTGAATGTAGAAGTTAGAAGTTTAAAAGTTCATTACGCTTGAACCGATGCTCGATTCATAGTTTTAACATTGTTTGATGTGATTTGAAGGCTCGACTGTCACGCCTCGACCTCAGGGAGCGCAACCGACACTCAATTGAGATACCCCGATCGAGCAAGCCTGCACAATACCGTCTACCCGACTCACCCAAGATTAAAGAGAAGATACATTTCATTAATTAGATAATAAGAAGGTCACGTGAACAACATCACTTCATCACCATTGGTTACTTTATTTATAAGTATCAAAATACATTACATATTTATAGTTAGAAGTGAAACACGTGATACAAATACAACATTCTTAGTTTGATTTTTCCCAACACCGATATACTACCCATACCATATCTACGAAGCCTCTAACAGAAACCAAAGAGTGTTATGACACTGCCGGCAACAAGGCCCCGGCTATACCTCAAAATTCTATGTACGAAGGACAAAAGATATAGGACCCCGAAATGAAGTGGGGCTCACCAAGTCAGCTGATGAGATGGTGTACTGCTATCACTGCTCAATGTCGCCTGATGTGGAACCACTTGCATCCATTAAAGATGCAGCGTCCCCGGCAAAAGGGACGTTAGTAAATATGGAATAGTACTAGTATGAAAACTAAACACCCCCTCAATAGAACGAATAACAGTACAATGATAAAGAAACATGGAATCAATGAGGGCCTCATCAATATTAAAGTACCAAGTTAGGAGAAAGAATATATTTCAAGCAAGTTTCAGTATTTTAAGTTGGGAGATCTTTAGTACCGATACACAATCATGTTTTTAGCACGGAGTCCGATCTCAGCCGGATCGGCTAAGCCGTCTCACCCGAGACGTCTACTAACAATACCACCATGTACGCAGCATGGCGTCCGATCTCAGCCCGGTTGACTAAGCCATCTCACTATAATATCGTGTGGGTCGACATTACCTCACCTTCCGCTAGCAATCATCTCATCCCATTTAAGGGTATTTATCTCAACACATCAATCTCATCCCATATTCGGGGAAAACTCTAACCACCTCACACAGGGATTTTACCCCTCACTCACTCCTACATTGACACGTGTAGTTTCGGGGTTAGGTTATTTCAACCTACCCTTCCTCGGTGACTAAGCGATACTCCCAAGGCATTTATTATTTAAAGAATTTATAGCCCATTTTAATGTCTTTTACATTTCTCTTCATTTCATTGGCACTAGTAGCCTCTATTGTAATATCACTCTCGGTACGTTAAACGTGTTTCATATCTCATGCTCATTTCTGTTGCTTTCAAACACCATCAAGAAGTATCAACAACAAGGCATTTCTATTCAAGACCTTAAGTACACATGTGATCAAACAAGAGTTTTAGGCACAACGATATTTCTTACACAATTCGACATAATATCTTTCATTAGAAACACGTCTTGAAATTATAACATGTTAACATACAACCCATAATTAGATCATATTCCTGAAGGATAACACAATAAGATAAAAGCATTTGGAATAGTCACATTTATAATGATCAACCCGGGGCTTACAAGAACAACGTGGGATTCAATTTTTAAGAGAGAAATTTAGACATACCTCGCCTTGAGCGTCCTTAAATTATTACAATGTTCTAAAAATCTTAGCGACTTCGATCTACCTGGAAATATAACCAAATAGAACACAAATTAGGAAGGAGTTGATGGTTCCAGCTCATTTGAGCATTTTATCAAGCACTAGGTATACATTAAGGTTTCAAGGTCCTACTATGGTGGATTCCTTCTTCCCATTACCCAAAGTCTACCCAATTAAGCTCAACAATTTTCTCACAAACCGTGATAGTACATGCATGCTTAATGAACAACTCCCACACCCAAGAATTTGCTTTTCTCATTACCGGTTTTCAATTAAATCCCGAAATTGAGGGCTAGGGAGTAGAATCTTACCTATAGGATGAAGACCTAGTGAGTTTTCCCTATTAATTCTCCAAGCCTTGAGCAAGAATTGATGAAAAATTAGTCTAGGAACTCCCTCTCACTCTAGAGCACTTTCTCACTCTCAAAATATCATATTTTTACTTAACAAATGGTCCTTAACGTCTACATATTGAAGTAGGGTCGGGTTATAAAAATCAGAAAATAGACTATCCGAACACAGCTTTGTGGTCGCAGAGTGGACCGCAGAACGGATATGCTATCCACAAAATGGCCCGTAGAAGTGATGTCAAGAACTGGGTTATTCGGGTCAGGTCTGCGGTCCGCAGACCAATTCTACGGTCGAAAAATGAGCCGCAAAACTCACCTATGAAAATATTCATGCTGGATCTGCGATTGATTGTGCAGACCGCGAAAGCATTATGTTGTCGCATATTGGACCGCAAAACAACCCTTCAAAATTTTCCATGCTTCTGTTGCACTCTGCGACTGATCTGCAGCTCGCAGAGTGATTTACGTGACCGCAGAAATGTGCTGCTCTGCCAAAAATTTTCTTTAACTCCCCAACGCACTGTTATACGGAATTGATTCCTATAGCCTTTTTATACAAAATGGATTCCTACAGCTTGAGTTGATCGTATCAAATTGTTGTGGCTAGATTCGAGGCATTCGGAGGCTATTTCACGAGGCAAGAGCTTGTTGGAGTAGAGTTTTGCACAGTTCGAGGTAAGTAACACTTCTAAACTTGGTTCTGAGTGTATGAAACCCCAAATTACGTGTTATGTGATTGGTGTTGAGGTGACGCACATGCTAGGTGATGAGCGTGTGGGCATGCACCATAAGATTTGTGACATGGTTGATTATGTGGAACTGTATAATTAATTAATCTTGTCATTATCGCATTTTTTACCATGTGTTAGAGAAATTGAGCTGCCAGTCATGTTAGAAATCCTGCTTAGGCTATGTGTTAGTACTGTTAGGACCCACAGAGGTCGTGTTACATATTGAACTATTTGCTTAACTTGCCATTTTATACTTAGTCACAGATATTATTTGCATATCATATCTCAGTCTCTGTTGTCCTTTATTGATAAGTTATATCTTCATTGTTTAGGATGATTATCATGATTCTTGTGAGCCCGAGAGATTGGAGAGATTAATGACTGAGTAAGGCTGAGGATCTATTGTGAGTGATATTCATGGGATGGGGCTGCACACCGCAGTAGGCTTTATTGATTTATGCCAGGATTTGGCTTATTATAGCGCTTGGGCTATATCTGCCCCTCCGGAGTCTGCACATCCACAGTGGCCATAGTTGCTAGCGATTATTTATATTTGGGCTGGATATGCCCTGGGTTATTTTCATTTGTGATGGATCTGCATTGTTCTGTGTTGAGTTTTATTGCAAAATCTGTAAGCATGTCTAAATTCTTGTACCATTACCTGTAGATTATGAATTTATGAGATATCACTGTCATATTATTCGTAAATTTCCGTACGGTTAGTTCTGTATGTGGGCTGTAATGTTTGAGTCCGTCACTACTTTTAGTCTAAAGGTTAGATTTGTTACTTATTGAGTTGGTTGTATTCACGCTACACCCTGCACCTCGTGTGCGGATCTAGGTTTTTCGGTCACGGCGGTTGCTGATTCACAGAGTTCAGACATTTGGAGACATCGAGGTAGCTGCTTTGGCGTCCGCAGACCTTGACTCTCCTCCCCTATATTTCAATTTATTTATTTAGTTCTACTTTCTAGACAGTGTTCCAGACTATGTCATTATGTAGATACTCATGTACTCAGTGACACCTCGATTTTGGGGAAACTTATGTTTTGAGTTGTGATATTCTATCCTGATTTATGAGATTTTTTATTTATTTAAACTGTTTTAGTATATTTTAAAGTTGAAAGTGTTGGAAATGTCTGAGTGGTCAGCTTGTCTAGTACCATGATAGGCGCCATCACGGCAGGTTGAGTTTTGGGTCGTGACACTACCTTGGCCACAATGTAAAAAGTATTTTCTTTTTCCCTCTTCTTTTTATTCTCTTACTCTATCTTATAGAACCCCTTCTTCTTCTTCTTTTTTACCATCTTCTGCTACTCTTCAAATTCCTTGATCTGGCACTATGGATAATCGCTGAAAAAATTCGGACTATAGTTGAAGAATGCGAGATGGAGTTTTTGCCAACTGATGGAGAAAATGCTCGTGAAATTCTTGAGACCATCAGATCTCTAGGTTGGGGTTCCTTTATAAAAAATCCAGGGTATTATGTTGGAGACATTGTCTTTGAATTTTATGCTAACAAGCCAGATAGAACATCAAAGGTGAAATGTAAGACTACTCATTTTGACTCTAAAATACTGAATGATATGTATTACTTGAATGATGTTGATAATGAAAATATTAGAGTCAAAATGAAAGAAAACGAAGGAACTTTTATGAAAGAAGCTCTGGAGGTTATTTTCCCAAAGGGCGTAAAAATTAATACGGGAACATTAGAAAATCCTTTACATATCGCTTGTTCTTGTACGATCGAAACGTCGCGCACTTGGGGAAAATTTATAAGTTCTCGTCTTATCCCTTATGCTAATGTATCAAACTATGATTGAAAAAGGGTTATTTTAATACATGCTATTCAGCAAAAACGACCAATCAATATTGGGAGAATAATCAGTGATGGAATGATCAAGTGCCGCTTTAAGGATTGTAAACTTTTGTATTTTCTGTCTTCAATCACTCGTTTAGCGAGAATGTTTGAGGTACCAATGGACAATTTGGAGAAGACGGAAAATACGTATGTTGTTGAACAAAAATTTTTGAATAGCTTGATGCCGTCTTATTATCTTGCAAGTCCATCTGTGACTGAGGCACAAAGGGCAGAAAATTCGGGTACTTCCTCTTCCACCACTTCAACAGATATTCTCGTGTATCTCCAACAGATATTACAGAAACAAGCTGCAATGAGAAAAAATTAGGATATCTTTGCAAATACGCAAGCAGTGACGGGAGCAAAGATGGAAATGTGTTATGTTAGAGTTGGCAGATACAAAAAATGGTCAAAATTTTATAAGCCAGACTCTACAAATCATGTTTCTTACAAGTCTCCGACTATGTGCTCGATGGAGAATTTTCTGTACAATTTTTCTAATGCTGTCAAGTGCTTTAACAGTCCAAATTTTCAGTCACATTCTTTCACAGGTCCGGGCAGCAGTAGTTTTCCTGATGCAGGTACCAGTTGGTGTCAAATTCCACAACTCTCAATCTCCATGTCGTCGCCACCATTTTGCAATGAAGCTTTTTTCTCAGATGTGACAACAATCAGCGGAATTGCTTCTTCTAGCATTCCTATCCATTTCTTCAACTAAGGACTATCTGTTACTACTCCACACATGGAGAAAAATAATTTTGATATGGATCTTGATTTCTTTCATTATGATGGAACATGTAGTAGTGGACATTAGTGTTTGGAGTGTTTATTCGGTACAATGAACTATCTAATTAGTGTCGGGGAGTTGGTAACTATTCTACTCTTTCTTCTCAATGGTTTCAAAGATGTGACTGAAATTTTTGTATAATGGTTGCTATATTTTATGGAAGAAAAAAGGACACTTTTGGTTGCTTTGGAGGCATCTAACTGGAAAGCTTTTGATAACCTTAGATGGCATTTAGCTAGAAGGTTTATTTGATTGTCTTTGTGTGATACTTTTGTGATAATGACAAGCTATGGTGATCTTGGTTGGCAATCTAACATGAAATATTTTTGTTGTAAATACTAATGGCCCATGAAGGGTAGAACTACTGGTTTTTATGTTTTTGAAGGAAGAACGTTTGCACTCTTGTAGGTAAGATCTGGTGATTGTAAATATATCTCAAAGCTATGTAGGTTGCTGCTTTTAAATGCTTGACTTTCATGTGCTTTTAATCTTACAAAATGATTATCCTTGTCATGAAAGGATGCATACCTGATACTCACTTACACTTTGGTAATTTGGTGTTAGAAAGATTCTTCTTGACTTGTTCTCTTGTAGTAGTAAAATTAGTAACCATATTTTTAAAGAAATGAATAAAAGTAGTTTTAGAATTTTGCACATGAATGACATTCAATAAGTTATCAACAACACTTCTGAGTGTTTCAAGTCCATAAGAACTTTGAGAACTTCTAACTTTTTGCCACTATTTTTGAAAATGTAAAATAGTCTACTGCAGTGAAACTTTGAAATAAATTGAGACATGTAACTGACCATGATAGTCAATAACTAGAACGTGCCTCTATTATTTGTCAAGGCAAAAACCTAGAAAAATGCTGATTTTGGAAAATGAATTAGGCAATCTTCGGATCATTTGAGCCTTTTTGTTAATCTCACCAAATGAGAATATATCCCTAGAGCCCAAATTTTGAGCCTATATCTTTTCTTTTCATAAACCTCCATGACCCCAAAGCCAAAAAGAAAAAATTATTATATAACACCCACTAATTATTTTTTCTGACCTCGTGTTTAAGATAAAAAGGATGACAAATTGTATATATGTGTACGATCAAAAGGAATGTTGGACAATTAAGTTCCACAAGATACAGATTATTAATTCGTAACTTGTATATGTATGATAAAATACATATTTACCGTAGAGAAAGTATCTTTAGGAAAAAGAACCCAAAAAAAAGAAAAAGAAGAAGAATAAGAAGAAGAAAGAGAAATATATATATATATATAATATATATATATATATATATATATATATATATGCAATAAAAAAAGAAAGGATTATAGTTATTAAAATCCTCATGATCATTGCTAATAAATAGAGTCATCATTGTACTGAAAAGAGAAGCTAGGAAAGAAAAAAAAATGTAGTCACTTTTAAAATATTCTGTTATCCTACCAGCCCTCAGCCTAACATTATAAGCTAATAAAAAGTCCTAAAAGATTCTAAAGTCAGCATTAATCTACATTAGTGGAGATTGAAAAGAAAGAAAAGCCTATGGTTTATTGAACTCTATCTTCGAGCAATCAATATTCTTGATTTTTTTCAGGAAATCAAGGATTTCTAACAATGATATTTGTAGAGTAAAAGTGGAGGTATAAAATAATGTAAGTTTTTTAAAGTTCAAAAGGATTGAAATATCAGATGAACTCTTTAATTTTTTGAAAGGTTATAAATGTATAGTTATCTCAAAAAAAAAAAGTTTTTTTTGATTAATCTCTTATTTTCTTTTCTCGGGACGAGCAAAGGTTTAAGTGTGGGAGCATTTGATAAGTGCATTTTGCTAGATTTTAAATATATGATTATCCTTGTAAAAGCATAAAAATTATCAAATCTTTTTCATATATTTAACTAAATAATGCATGAAAGAATGCAAAGTAGTGGTGCAAGGTCAATGACTATTTCAAGGAACAAATACATCAAAGTAAAAATCAAGAAGCAGAAAGTGTCAAGAAAAGAAAAAGAAAGATTGTAACGACCCGGCCGATCGTTTTGAGAGTTGTAGCCCCGTTACCCTATTTACTGCTCATTTTATGCTTATTAGTTGCTATGTAACTAGCTGGCACTCGCACTCGCACGCAATAGGTACTTGCGCTCACTGGGGGAGTGTACAGACTCCGGAGGGGCTCCTTCCGCCCAAGCGCTAAAATCGGCACGGACAACTCACATGCTATAGTATCATATCTGGATCCGCATGGAGAACTCATGTGCTGCACGGAGAACTCACATGCTGCACGGATAACTCACGTGCTATAGTATCAATACCTGGATCTATACAGACAACTCACGTGCTGCACGGGCAACTCACATGCTATAGTATCAATACCTCACAATCAGGCCCTCATCCTTACTTAGTCATCATTCTCTCCAGTCTCTCAGGCTCACTATGTCATGAAACTAACCCAAAATGATGATAGTGATGTATCAATAATTAACAACAGAGGCTGAGATAAGATATGCAATGAACGTATATGACTGAATACAAAATTACAATTTAAAGATATAATTCGACAGCAGAAATGACCTCGGTGGGTCCCAATAATGCCAGCATTTGCCTAAGCATGATTTCTAACACGAGTCACATCTCAGTTTCTCTATCACATGATAAATACATGGAAAAATACAAGTTGATTGACTACACAGCTCTACGGAATCGACTGAGTCTCAATGTCTACGGTGCGCGCCCACACGCCCGTCACCTAGCATGTGCGTCGCATCCAAACAAATCATATAACACATAATTCGGGGTTTTATACCCTCAACACCAAGTTTAGAAGTGTTACTTACCTCGAATAAGCCAAATTCAATACCGAGCAAGCCAAACGATGCTCCGTAATGCCATTTCGCGCGTATCAACCTCCGAACGGCTCAAAACTAGTCAAAAGCAACTCAAATACATCAAGTAAGGCCTAAGAGAACAATTCTAATAATAAAGGTCGAATCTTAATCAAAAACCCGAAATCGACCTAAAAGCCTAACTCGGACCCGCGCCTCAAAACCCGATGAAACTCACAAAATCCAGTAACCCATTCAATTACGAGTCCAACCATACTAGTTTCACTCAAATCCTACTCCGAATCGACATTCGAAACTGAAAAACTCACTCTATGAAACTTTAGGTTAAAATTTCCAATTTTTCTCTTTAAAACTCATAATCCAATTACCAAAAATAAAGATAAAATCACGAAATATAATCAAAACCGAGTGTAGAACACTTACCCCAATCCTTGTGATGAAATTTACCTCCAAAATCATCTCAATCCGAGTCCCACATCTAAAAATATGAACATAACAACCAAACCCTCAATTTAAAGCTTCTGCCTAGTCATTTCCGCTTCTGCGCACACAAGTCGCTTCTGCGACACGAGCTTCACTTCTGCCCACTCCACTAGCCAGCCGGCCCCTCGCACCTGCGAATCTTCATTTGCCTCTGCGCAATCGCATGTGCGAAGCCAAATGCTCTTCTATGCTCTATCTCGCTTCTACGAATCGCACCTCAATTCAAACTAGAATGAACTTTCAACTTCCACAATTCGCGCCGAAACATATCAAATCAACCCGGAATGAATATAAATTTTGTACACAAGTCTCAAATGACATAACGAAGCTATTCAATTTTCTGGAACCACAATCCGAACCCGATATCATCAAAGTCAACTCCCGGTCAAGCTTATGAACTTTCTAAACCTTCAAATTTCCAACTTCTGTTGATTAACAAATCCGAATCCTTCTAGAAATCCAAATTCACCATCCAAACCTAGCGGAACCATCAAAACTCCGTTCCAGGATTAAATTACTAACTTAAAGATTAAACCATGAAATTCATTTTTCCAAATCGATTTCGAATAACTTGAAAACCAAATTCGATGATTCGCATAAGTCATAATACCTCAAACGGAGCTACTCATGCTCCCAAACCTTCGAGTGAAGTGCAAATGCTCGAAATAACTGGTCGAGTCGTTACACGTTAGCTCCATTGGGTGATTTTGGACTTAGGAGTGTGTACGGATTGTGATTTGGAGGTCCGTAGTTGAATTAGGCTTGAAATGGCAAAAGTTAGAAATTTAGAAGTTTGAAGGCTCGACTAAGTTTGTATCATATTTTAGGACTTGTTGGTATATTTGGTTAAGGTCCGGGGGTCCTCATTATCGGATCAAGTTTAGAGTTAAAGAGGGGTGCTTTAGCTGGAGTCTTCTGGTGCAATCGCACCTGCGGAGCTTTGGTCGCAGGTGCGAGCTAGGAAGCGCAGATGCGGCCAGGAGTGAGGAAGGTTGTGGTCGCAGGTGCGAAGGATTGTCCGCACCTGTGTGGTCGCAAATGCGGAGAGGTTGAGCGTAGAAGCGATGGGTTAGCACAGGAGCGGGAAGATAGCCGCACCTGCATTTGCGCAGAAGCAGAGTATTTGCCATAGGTGCGAAGGCTTGGTTCCAGTGGTTCAACACAGAAGTGGATGGATTGTGGCTTCTGCGACACCGCAGATGCGGTTACGTTGTAACAGGTGCAGAAAGCCTGGGCAGAGTATTAAAATCAAGGTTCCGTGATTTTTCTTCATTTTGAACATTCCAAGCTTGAGATTAGGCGATTTTTGAGAGGGATTTCGAAGGGATTCTTGAGGTAAATCACTTGTGGTTAAATTTATTCAGTAATTATGTTTCCCTGTTGAATTTCCCACCTAGATTGTGTGGTTTTGAGGTGTAATTTTGGGAGTTGATGCTAGGGATTTGGAGAGTTTAAATTGGGGATTTGGGTATCGAATTGGTGCCGGATTTTGATAAATTTGGTATAGTTAGACTCGTGGTTGGATGGATTTTTGGATTTTGTGACTTTTATCGGATTTCGAAACGTGGGCCTAGGGGCTAACTTTTGCGTTGACTTTTTGACTATTGATTAAGAACTTAGTATTTTCTTATGGAACTGATTTCTTTAGCTCGTGTTGATTGTATCGAACTATTTGTGGCTTGATTCGAGGCATTGGAGTAAGGATTTGCACGGTTTAAGGTAAGTAACACTTCTAAACTTGGTTTTGAGGGTACAAAACCCCGAATTATGCGTTTTCTGATTGGTGTTGAGGTGACGCACATGCTAGGTGACGGGCGTGTGGGCATGCACCGTAAGAATTGTGATTTTGTCGATTCCATGGAACTACATAGCTGATTTATCTTGTCGCTATTCGTACTTTCATCATGTGTTAAATAAATTGAGCTACCAGTCATGTTAGAAATCATGTTTAGACTATGTGTTGGTACTGTAGGGACCCACAGAGGTCGTGTTATATGTTGAGTTGTTTGCTAAACTGTCATTTTATACTCAGTCATAACTTTTACTGCATAGTCTATCTTAGTCTCTGTTGTACTTTATTGATACATCATATCTTCATTGTTTAGGCTGATTATCATGATTCTCTGTTGTACTTCAGCTGGCATATATAACTGTCATGTAGTTACTGAGATGTACTATATCCTGTTTCAATTGAACTTGACATGATTTAACTATTTTGGCTTTAACCGTCGAACTCAAAATCATGCTTACTTTCCTGAACTGAATTTCTGTAATTGAACTGTACCATGAAGCTCGTCACTACTTTCAGTCCAATAATTAGTATTGTTACTTACTGCGTTGGTTGTACTCACGCTACACCTGCACTTCGTGTGCAGATCCAGGTGTTTTCAGACACTGTGGGTGCTGATCATCTGAGCAGCTTATTCATTCGGTGATTTCGAGGTAGTTTCCTGGCATCCACAGACCATGACTCTCCGTCCCTATCTTTCAGCTTTATGTATTTAGTTTCAGCTTTTCGTAGGCAGTATTTTCAGACTTGTGTTGTATAGACGCTCATGTACTTAGTGACACCATGGTTTTTTTTTTAAATCAAATCCACTAGGCAGCATGCCTAGTGTTAGTTTTCATATATATAACATAAAGTACAAAAATGAAGGGGGACATAAACCTTACCTCCTGATAGAAAAGATATACATTCTTGGTCATCCAAACTTGACGAGCAAGTATGCCTAAATAGCTATGATGGGTTAGACCTAAGATGATGTTGGGTACACCTTGGTTTTGGAAATTTTTGAGTTGAGTCTTGACCTACCACCACCACTACCGAGGAGTTTCTTTGAGTGAGGGGAGTTTGGGAATATGTGGAGACAATGTCCCCATCACTCAGGAGTGGTCCAATTTAGCAGAGGAGTCAGGCTGGACTCCCGCACCAGTTACTTCACCACCTACCCACCCAGCTCAGAGTAGGGCCCAGGCAGCTAGAGGTCGCCCTAGAGGGGGAGGCCGATCAGGTGGCGGTCAGGCCCGATTTTATGCTATTCTTGTCAGGCCTCATGTCATCGCTTTAGATGTAGTGATCACAGGTATTGTCTCATTATGCCACAGGATGCTTCTATATTATTTGACCCTAGTTCCACGTATTCGTATGTATCATCATATTTTGCTCGTTATTTGGATATGCCCTATGAGTCCTTAGTTTCATCTGTTCATGTATCTACGCCAGTGAGCGATACTATTATTGTGGACTGTGTATATCGGTCATGTGTATTGACTATTGGGAGATTTGAGACTAGAGTTGATCTCTTATTGCTTAGTATGGTTGATTTCGATGTGATCTTAGGTATGGATTGGTTGTCTCAATGTCATGCTATGCTAGATTGTCACGCCAATACCATGATGTTGGCGATGCCGGGGTTGCCAAGGATCGAATGGAGAGGTTCTCTAGATTATGTTCCCAGCAGAGTGATTTCATATTTGAACCAGTAGATGGTTGGGAAGGGGTGTCTGTCTTATTTGGCCTTTGCAAGGGATGTTGGTGTTGATACTCCTATTGATTCTATTCCGGTTGTGCAAGATTTTTGGATGTGTTTCCTGCATACCTGTCGAGCATGCCGCCCCATAGGGATATTGACTTTTGTATTGATTTGGTGCCAGGCACTCAGCCCATTTCTACTCCTCCATATCGTATGGCACCAGCTGAGTTAAAGGAATTGAAAGAGCAACATCAAGAACTTCTTGATAAGGGGTTTATTAGTCCTAGTGTGTCACCTTGGGGTGCACTGGTTCTCTTTGCGAAGAAGAAGGATGGTACCATGCGGATGTGTATCAACTATAGACAGTTGAACAAAGATACAATCAAGAAAAAGTATCCGTTGCCGCGTATTAATGATCTATTTGACCAGCTTCAGGGAGTGAGGGTATTCTCTAAGATTGATTCGAGGTCTAGGTATCACCAGTTGAAGATTCAGGACTCGGATATTCCAAAGACAACATTCAGGACCCGTTATGGTTATTATGAGTTCCTTATGATGTCTTTTGTGCTGACCAAAGCCCCAACAACATACATGCATTTGATGAACAGTGTATTTCAGCCTTATCTCGACTCATTTGTCATAGTATTCATTGATGATATCCTATTGTACTCTCGTAGCTAGAAGGAGCATCCCCAGCATTTGAGGATTGTGTTGCAGCGGGTGAGATAAGAGAAGCTTTGTGCCAAGTTCTCCAAGTGTGAGTTTTGACTTTCGGTGGCGTTCTTGGGGCATGTGGTGTCTAGTGAGGGGATTAAGGTGGATCCGAAGAAGATAGAGGCGGTTCAGAGGTGGCCCAGACCGTCGTCAGCTACGGAGATTTGAAGCTTTCTCGGCCTGGCCGGTTATTATCATCGCTTCGTGGAGGATTTCTCATCTATTGCATCACCGTTGACCAAATTGACCCAAAATGGTGCTCCTTTCAGGTGGTCGGATGAGTGTGAGGAGAGTTTTCAGAAGCTCAAAATTGCCTTGAACACAGCTCCAGTTCTAGTTCTACCTTCAGCTTTGGGTTGTCATATAGTGTATTGTGATGCTTCTCGAATTGGTATTGGGTGTTTCTTGATGCAGGGAGGTAGACTAATTGCTTATGCTTCGCGTCAGTTGAATACCCATGAGAAGAACTACTATGTTAATGATTTGGAGTTGGCTGCCATCATTCATGCATTGAAGATTTGGAGGCACTATCTCTATGGTGTGTCTTGTGAGGTATTTACAGATCATTGGAGTCTCAAGCACTTGTTCAAACAAAAGGATCTAAATTTGAGACAGCGAAGATGGTTGGAGCTACTAAAGGACTATGATATTACTATTTTGTATCATCCCGAGAAGGCCAATATGGTGGGCGATGCCTTGAGTAGAAAGGCGGTGAGTATGGGTAGCTCATTCCTGTTGGTGAGAGACCGCTTGTAGTTTATGTTCAGGCCTTGGCCAACCAGTTTGTGAGATTAGATGTTTCGGAGCCAAGTCGGGTTCTAGCTTGTATGGTTTCTCGGTCTCCCTTATTTGATCGCATCAGAAAGTGCCAGTATGATAATCCCATTTGCTTGTCATTAAGGACATGGTTCAGCACTATGCTGCCAGGGACGTTACTTGGGGATGATGGGGTGTTGAGGATGCAGGGTCAGATTTATGTACCTAATGTAGATAGGCTACGTGAGTTAATTCTTGAGGAGGCCTCCAATTCGCGGTATTCCATTCATCCGAGTGACGCGAAGATGTACCTAGATTTGAGGTAGCATTATTGGTGGAGGAGAATGAAGAAGAAAATAGTGGGGTTTGTAATGCCTAAACTGTCAGCAGGTGATATATGAGCATCAGAGACCGGGTGGATTGCTTCAGAGGCTTGAGATTCCGGAGTGGAAATAGGAGCGTATCACAATGGATTTTGTAGTTGGGCTCCCATAGAATTTGAGAAAGTTTGATGATATTTGGGTGATTGTGGATCAACTGACCAACTCCACGCACTTCATTCCATTTTGGACTACCTATTCTTCAGAGCAGTTGGCTGAGATTTATATTCGCGAGGTTGTTCGCCTTCATGGTGTGCCCAGTTTCCATCATTATAGATCGGGGCACGCAGTTTACGTTGCATTTTTGGAGAGACGTGCAGCGAGAGTTGGGCACCCAGGTTGAGTTGAGCACAGCATTTCACTTGCAGATGGACGGACAGTCTGAGCGCACTATTCAGATATTGGAAGATATGCTACGCGCTTGTGTCATAGATTTTGGGGGTTCTTGAGATCAATTTTTGCCACTCGCAGAGTTTGCCTATAACAACAGCTACCAGTCGAGCATTCAGATGGCTCTATATGAGGCTTTGTATGGGAGACGATGTCGATCTCAAATGGGTTGGTTTGAGCCGGGGGAGGCTAGGCTATTGGGTACTGACTTGGTTCAGGATGATTTGGACAAGGTTAAATTGATTCAGGATCGGCTTCGCACGGTGCAGTCTAGAAAGAAGAGTTACGCCGATCGAAAGGTTCGTGATATTGCTTACATGGTTCGGGAGAAGGTGCTGATCAAGGTTTCACCCATGAAGGGTGTTATCAGGTTCGGGAAAAAGGGAAAGTTGAGCCCTCGGTGTATTGGGTCATTTGAGGTGCTTCAGAAGATTGGAGAGGTGGCTTACAAGGTTGCCTTGCCACCTAGTCTGTCGAGTGTTCATCCAGTGTTTCATGTATCTATGCTCCGGAAGTATGTTGGTGATCTGTCTCATGTTTGGATTTTTGAAGGGTTTAGTTGGACGTTGATTTGACTTATGATATGGGAGCCGGTGGCCATTTTGGTTCAGCAAGTTCGAAAGTTGAGGTCAAAGGACATAGCTTCAGTGAAGGTGCAATGGAAAGGTTAGCCAGTTGAGGAGGCTACTGATAAGTAGGAATTATGATGGCTTATTAGCACCTTTTAGCTTTTGTTTTAGTCCGAAAGTATTGAATTGTGTGCTCGAAACTAATGAAATTGTGCAAATTGCAATAATGTTGGAATTTTGGTCTCCCGACATGAAATCTGACTCAAAAAGGAGTGTTTCAAAGCACAAGGCAATAAAGGGCGCAGAAGCACAAATGTTCAGCCCGCAGAAGGAATTCTGCAGCCACAAAAGAAGTTGCGGACCGCAGAATTCCATCTGCAGCCGCAAACCAAGAAGAAGAATTTAGCAGAACTTTGAGTAATGTGCAGCTGCAAAACAGGTCTAAGAGTCAAAGATCATAGAGTATGCAAAAAGACCAAGTCCAGGAGCCTTTGTGAATTGCGGACTGCACAAGAATTGTGCAGCCGTAGTCCAAAAATGTGCGGCCGCAGAAAATTGGTTCGCGGCCGCAGTTCAGAAATGTGCGGCCGCAGAACTCCATTTCCTGGCATTTTTGTCCGAGATTTTCAGCCCTGTATAAATAGACGAGTTTCACAAAATTAGGTCAAGTTTGAACATCTGAAGTTGTTGTAGCCGTTTTTCTTTACTACTTTAGGAAGTTTTACATTATTTTGGTGTATTTACATTAGATTTCATCATTTTAAATTTTCCATCATGAGTTTAATTAGCTTGTGTTTTTTATTTTCTTCAAAACCCATTATGAATAGCTAGACTCTTACTAGGGTTGTGACCCAACCTAGTGTGTAAACCTTATGCGTATCTAATTTAGTGCTTGTTTATTATTGGGTATTGATTATTTAGCTTTGTTCATGCTTCAATTTTGGAATTAATGGTTGCAAAAAGTGATTCATGCTTATTTGAGTTAGTCTCTACTTGATAAAGAGGGACCTAGTCTAGGATAACTTAGCTAATAAGGAATTGGGTCAATTGAGAGATTGATTAACCCAATTAAAGGATTCAACCTAGAGATAGTAATAACCCGACTTGAGCTCTTATCAACTATTTTGGTTGATACCCATTTGGTCTTGAAAAAGCCAAATTGGCCAAAACCTCTCTCTGATCGAGAAGTATTGAGTGGGTAGTGTAGAGTTTTGAGCTATAATACACCCCAATCAACAAAACAAACATTAACGTCTTTATCTCATTAGGCAAACACCTAGATTATGATCACAACCCTAGGCTTTTTACTCATTTGGAAAAACCTTAAAAACATTTATCTCTAGTCTATTTTCTTTATCTTGCAATCCTTAGATTAACAGTAGAAATAGGAAACCAAAACCTTGTTGTGGAAGTGCAATCTAGATAATCCAATTGCTCATTTGAAATATATACCCGTAAGTCGTAACCTAGCTCCCAGTGGATTCGACCCCGACCCCTAGTTGGGTATTTATTATTGTATATGACCGTTTCATATCTCTATTGAGGTGTTCTTTGGACGTGATCAATTTTTGGCACCGTTGCCGGGGAGTTAAAACGGTGTTAGCTATATATTTGGGTGTGTTTTTGGAATATCTTCTTTTCCTTCCGTGTTACTAAATTGTTTGAGAAATCGTAGGTACAACCATGGCAAACAATAAGCTCAAAAATTTACCTTTGGGGGATATGGACGTCGAGGATGACCAATTTGATGAGGTTCCTCTTGAACCCCAAGCCAATAGAAGAGGATGAGTGCCTCATGACAATGTCCCCGCTCCACCCCCACCTCCACCATGAGCGTCTCCACACCGGGTGTTACCCAATGAAGGATATACCAGTGCAATCACCCCTCCCTATATTAGGGAGGCCAACATTCAAATCACCAATGTAATGCACACTTTGCTAGAGCAACGAGGTTTTTCTCCGGGGCACATGGATACACTTCGAGATGAGATTTTGGTATTCAAGCAAGAGTCGAATGAACCACTACATGAGATTTGGGAGCAATATAGAACAATGGTCAAGGAATGTCCAAACAACGATATGACGGAAAACATGATTCAACAAACCTTCTATCGTGGGATTAACACAACCAACCAATATTTAGTGAATCAACTTGTCGGTGGTAACTTTATGACTACATCGTATGCGGAGGCATGTGAGATTTTGGATGAAATGGAAGAAACATCATCGGCGTGGAAATCCCGGGCTAATATTCCACAAGGTGATCCTAATGTGATCCACCTTCACAAAAAGTTGCTTAACCATGGGCAAGCCATTGCCAAATTGACTACCACCATGAATGAACTAGCAAAGGCTCAACTTCAACAAGTGCAAAATCCTAAGCAAGTCAATGCCATGGAGGGGGTGAACATGATGGTAAACTAAAGAAGGACCAAGGGTCCACAAGTGCAAAAGCAAGTGGAAAATTATGTGCAAGAAGATAGTGGTTTTGATCAAGGTGATTCTTATAATGAACAAGAAGAGGAGGTTCAATACGTGAACAACTTTCAAGGGCAAAGAAACAACTTCCAAGGCCCAAACCAACAACAATGGTGACCTCAAAACAATCAAGGCAACTGGAATTCTAACAATCAAGGAAATTGGAGTGGTGGCAACAATCAAGGGAATTGGCACACCAACAACTATCAAGGAAATTGGAGTGACAATGATCAAGGAAATTGGGGGGGGGGTAAGAATCAAGGCGGATGGAACAATAATCAAGGCAACCGTGGGTCAGGGTTTCAAAGGCCCCTGATGTATCAACAACCGAGCAACCCGCCACCTTATCCTTCCCTTGATCCAAGTTCTTCAAACAATAAGATGGGGCATATTGAGAATATGTTAAAGAAAATAATGGAAAAGAATGCCGATTCGAATGCCCAACTTGCCACACACAATACATCGATCCGCAACTTAAAAGTGCAAATGGGAATAATCTTTCAAGCTCTAAATTCTAGTCTTAAGGGAGCACTACCAAGTGACACGGTAGTAAACCCAAATGGTGGAAACAACAGGGGGTATTCCATGACCGTTACTAAAAGAAGTGGAAGAGGTGGAAATTCACCCACCTCAAGTCAAAAGTAACTTGTGGATGATGAGCAAGTGGTACAAGAAGAAGAGGTGTTGAACAATGTGGTGAAATTAAATGATGAAGTTTGGATTAATATTGACGATAGTGTAGAAGAGACTCAAGAGGATGTGAACCCGTCTAGGGATCATATTATTGACATAACGAAGCCGGTAGTGCAAAAGGCTAAGGCACCATTGCCTAAGCCTCCACCTCCATACCCTCAAAGACTTGCCAAGCAAAATGCCAAGAATCAATTCAAGAAGTTCATTCAAATGATGAAAAGTCTCTCAATCAATGTGCCATTAGTTGAAGCTTTGGAACAAATGCCCGGCTATGCAAAGTTTATGAAGGATCTCATGACAAAGAAGCTGTCAATGAATTTTGAAACTATCAAATTCACTCATCAAGTGAGTGCAATTGTGCATTCAATGGCTCCTAAGTTGGCGGATCATGGTGCTTTCACAATTCCTTGTACAATTAGAAGTACCGAGTTTGTTAAAGCTCTTTATGATCTTGGGGCAAGTATCAATTTGATGCCCTATTCGGTTTTCAAGACCTTGGGAATTGGGAAACCAAGACCCACCTCTATGAGATTGCAAATGGCCGGTCGTACTATGAAGTGACCTTTGTGAGTGATTGAAGATGTCTTAGTTCGTATTGATAAATTCATTCTTCCGTCAGATTTAATCATTCTAGATTGTGAAGTTGACTATGAGGTTCTAATTATTCTTGGGAGACCTTTCCTTGCTAGGGGTAAGGCTCATTGTGATGTCGAAGCCGGAGAACTTACATTTCGGGTTGTGATGAAAAAGTAGTTTTCCATGTGTGTAAGTCAATACGGCGATCTAATAGCAATGAGGTGTACTCTTTTGTGGATTTGGTGACTAATGTTATTGTTGATGATACAAGTGCTATGATAAATGTGGGTGATATGCTGGAAGCCGTCTTGCTCAACTCTGATGATGACGAGATATATGGCTTCATGGAATGTGTGAGCTCTTGAAAATAGGACAAATCCTCCTAAAAGCCTTCTATTAAAGAGCCTCTTACCTTGGAGTTGAAGCCATTGCCTCCACATCTTTGGTATGAATTTCTTGGTCCTTGTTATACTTTACCGGTTATTCTTTCCTCTTGTTTGACTAACGTGCAAGTAGACTCCACTTTGGCGGTGCTACGAAAGAGGAAGAAGGCTATTGGATGGACTTTGCGGATATCCGGGGGATAAGCCCCGCATTTTGCATGCATAAGATCAACTTGGAGGAAAGTGACAAACTATCTATTGAAAATCAAAGGAGACTCAATGAGGCTATGCAAGAAGTGGTCAAGAAGGAAATTATCAAGTGGTTGGATGTCGGGGATGTCTACCCTATCTCTGATAATTCGTGGACTTCTCCGGTTCAATGTGTCCCAAAGAAGAGGGGTATGACGGTGGTCACCAATGACATAATGAGTTGATTCCTACAAGAACGGTGATCAGACGGAGGGTGTGCATGGACTATCACAAGCTCAACAAAGTTACAAGGAAGGATCATTTTCCACTTTTTTTTTAGATCAAATGATTGATAGATTGGCCGGCCGTGCTTTCTATTGCTTTCTTGATGGGTATTCGGGCTACAACCAAATTCTTATTGCTCTGGATGATCAAGAGAGAACAACCTTTATATGTCCCTATGGTACTTCCGCCTTCAAGAGGATGTCATTTGGTTTGTGCAATGCACCCATAGCTTTTCAAAGGTGTATGATGGCTATTTTCACGGACATGGTGGAGGACTACCTTGAAGTTTTCATGGACGACTTCTTGGTGGTTGGATATTCTTTTGATGATTGTCTTGCAAATTTGGATAAAGTGTTTGCAAGATGTGAAGAAACCAATTTGGTGCCCAATTGGGAGAAGTGTCATTTCATGGTCGAGGAAGGCATTGTCCTTGGCCACAAAATCTCAAAGAATGGAATTGAAGTTGACAAGGCATAGATTGAGGTGATTTCTCAACTTCCACCTCCAACTTCAGTAAAGGGCGTACGCAGTTTCTTAGGTCACAGGGGTTTCAACCAGCACTTCATCAAAGATTTCTCTAAGGTGGTGAATCCGTTGTGCAAGATTCTTGAGAAAAATGCTAAGTTCAACTTCAACGATGATTGCATGAGAGCTTTTGAATTATTGAAGTTCAAGTTGACAACAACTCCCATCATCACCGCTCCAAATTAGAGTGTCCTTTTTGAACTCATGTAGGATGCAAGTGACATAGCAGTTGGGGTTGTTTTGGGGCGATGCATTAACAAGATTTTCACCCAGTCTACTATGCTAGTAAGACCATGAATAGTGCAAGTCAACTACACCGTTACGGAGAAAGAGCTCCTTGCCACTGTGTTTGCAATTGAGAAGTTTCGCCCGTACTTGATGGGTGCAAAGGTCATTATCCACACGGATCATGCGGCGCTTCGTTATCTTATGATCAAGAAGGACTTCAAAGCTCAGTTGATGAGATGGATGCATTTGTTGCAAGAGTTTGATATTGACATCCAAGATAGAAAAGGGAGTAAAAACCAAGTGGCGAACCACTTGTCTCGTTTGGAGGAGGAGGGGAGGCCGCATGATGGCCTTGAAATCAATGACTCCTTCCCCGATGAGCAACTCTTGGCTGTTTCAATGAAAGAGGTACCATGGTTTGCGGATCTAGCAAATTTTCTTGTGTGTAGAATCATTCTAGATGAGTTCTCTTCAAACCAAAGGAAGAAGCTCAAACGGGATTGTCAAGATTATTATTGGGATGAACCATACCTTTTCCGGATTTATACGGATGGGGTGATTAGAAGATATGTACCGGAAGAAGAGCAAGGTGAAATTCTTGGGACTTATCATTCTTCGCCATATGGTGGTCATCATGGTGGAGTAAGAACGGCGGCCAAAGTGCTAAGTTGCAGTTTCTATTGGCTCTTTACAAGGATGCTAGTTAGCTAGTGAAAATATGTGATGAATGTCAGCGGGCCGGTGGAATCTCAGAGAAAAATGAAATGCCTCTCACTACCATTTTGGAGATTGATATTTTTGATGTGTGGGGTATTGACTTCATGGGTTCCTTTTGTGAGTTTTTCTGGTAACACCTACATCTTGGTCGCAGTTAATTACCTGTCCAAATGGGTTGAGTCCATTTCTCTACCTAACAATGAGGCGATAAGTGTGGTGGAATTCTTGAAGAAGAATATTTTCACAAGGTTTGGTACTCCGGGGCAATTATAAGAGATGGGAGGTCACGTTTTTGCAACAAGGCTTTTTACACTTTACTTAGCAAGTATGGTGTTACTCATAAAGTCATGACTCCCTATCATCCACAAGCTAGCGGTCAAGTAGAAGTCTCTAACCGGGAGATAAAGAGTATTTTGTCCAAAATAGTGAATGCTAACCGGACAAATTGGTCCAAGAAGCTTGATGATGCATTATGGACTTATCGGATAGCTTACAAAACACCTATCAGAATGTCGCCATACTGGTTGGTGTTCGGAAAAGCTTTTCATCTTCCGATGGAACTTCAGTACAAGGCCATGTGGGCTCTAAAGAAGTTGAATCTTGATTAGGATGTAGCCGCTAACTTGAGGGTTGGACATTTGAATGAATTGGATGAGTTTCGGTACCATGCTTATGCAAGTTCGTCCTTGTACAAAGAAAAAATGAAACATCTTCATGATAAATACATTTGGAGCAAAGAGTTCAAGGTGGGAAATCTTGTGTTGTTGTTTAACTCAAGGTTGAGGATGTTTCTCAGGAAGCTAAACCCTAAATGGAGCGGTCCTTTTGAAATTATGGGTGTGACACCTTTTGGTGCATTGGACTTGAAGAACAAAAACAATAAAGTATTCCGAGTCAATGGTCACCGGGTGAAGTACTATTTGGGAAAAGTTGGAGATAACCACGTCGTGGCGGTCATTTATTTCAATTGATGGTATTCTGCGTCGTGTCGCGACGTTAAATCAGGTGCTTCTTGGGAGGCAACCCATGTTTCTTTTCCTTTTTTCTTTTGTAGTTAGGTGTTATTTTTGTGCTAACTTGATTTGAAATGTGCTACAGGGCAGAGTGTGACTTACAGGAACTGTGGACAAAAAGGTGGCTAAGTGTTGAAAGAAGTGCTGACCGCAGCTTATTTTTGTGGACCGCACAATTTGGAGTGTTGTAGCAAAAGAGCAATGCGGCCGCAAAAATTATCTTGCGGACCGCACAAATGAAAAGTTGGAAATGCAAACTCTCTGGAGTTTAGTCTGTCAAAGAAAAGGTCGATGTGCGACCACAAGAGGAAATTTGTGGCCGCAACAAGAAATATGTGGCTGCACACAAAATTTTGCAGACCGCAGATGGAGAACCAAAAATGAAGCCCCAGGTAACAGAGTGTGGACCGCACGTGAAAATGTGTAGCTGCAGTCGACCTTCTTCCCCCTTTCATAGATCATTAGTATAAATAGAAGGGCAGGAGCAAGGGTTACATTTTTCACTCTCTGAGCACAAACATAGCACTCTCTTGAAATTTATTAATGAATCTATCTGTCCACACAACATCGTTATTCAATTACTCATCACACTCATTCATCTGGTATGCTTCAATTTCTTGTTAATCTTTTTCTTTTAATTTGTAGATTTTTAGTCATTTTAGGCCATTTATCGTTAGAATTCAAATGTATATCCATGTGGGGGTAAATCTGTAATGGGTTAACTAATACATGCTCTATGGGGACTGGGTCAACATATTTTCATACCTCTATGATGTTACCATGTCAAATTGTGTACAACACTACAAAACCTATAATGACCTAACTGAACTGTTCGAAGTTTTTGAATTCTACCACCGCACATGAAATTGTGTGGTCCACAAAAATTGATTCTGGGGCAGGGGTCTGCGGCCACAAGGTAAAGTGTGGGGACCGCAGAATTCCCATTGCATCCGCAGAACGGCCCTTTTACTGTCATCAAAGACTCTACACTTTGTGACTCATATGTGCGGTCGCAGGTCTAATTATGCGAATTGCAAAAATTATGTTGCGGCCGCACATCAGCCAATTCTCTCTCATTAGAGAGTTGGCATATTTTGGGTTTCTGAGATGTGGCCACAAGTGAAATTGTGCGAACTGCATTTCACTTTTGCGGTCGCAAAGCAAAATTGTGCGGTCTGCAAGGCCTCATCTGTCCTGCAAGCATGCTTTAACAGTGAACCTCACTGTGTTTTCTGGTGTATACTTGCATATCTCCTTGTATGTCTGAATATTGAATTGCAACTAAGAATCGCCTTTGCTTGATAAGACAATGGTTCGAACTAGAGGCAGAGGCAACACTTCTAAAGGGAGGGGTGAACCTTCTCGGGGTCGAGAAAATATTGCCTTACCCCTCGTCCAACAAAGAACAATTACAAAGAAAGCAACAATCGGCAGAGGGAGAGGTGCAGATCTCTCCGAGACGAGCTCTTATGTCTCGTCTAGGGAAGCATCAGAGGGCAACTCAGCCTCTGTTCAGGAGCTGGCCGTGCAGTCAAGGACGTAAGGGAGATACCAACTCAGGGACGAGTTGTCCTCATCTCATAGCACTTCCGAGGGATCGAAAAGTGCTAGTCAGGCTTCTGAGCAATCAACTACACCTGTCCCTAAGGCACAAGATACACCAGTTCAGGATATCCCTGATAATGGCAAAGGGGGAGATGTTACAGCTGCCAGCCTTGAAAGGTTGAAGAAGAAAGAAGTTTGGGAGGACCGATTTGTCAGCTTGGCTGCCTTCACCAGCTTTCGTACATTGTGGCCATTGAGGTCGCTAACTCTCGAGCGACAGTTTCTATTGAAGATTGGATAGGTATAACCCAGCAGTGTTGAGACAGTTCAGGGAGCACAAGGGGTGTATATGGTTCACTCAAAGTGTAGTGGACGCCAGATCAGGTTGGGAAGTCTATGCAAATGTGGCTCACATAAAAAAGGGGACAAAGTGACTAAAGTACGTAACTTGAAATTGAGATTTGATCAACATACACTCAACACGTACTTGGGCTTCGAAGATGTCGAGCCAACAGAATATTTAGAGAAGTATGCATTAGGAGATGCATCCCGACCTTGGTTAGCGGAGATTCTAGCAGAAGCATCGGGGCCACCACCTCCATGGATTGCCGCTAGGGTTCCTATCCACAGGAGCACTCTCAGTTTCGAGGCGAAGGGGTGGCAAACTGGACTAGTGTCAGAATGAGACTTACCTTTCGATTCCTCAGGCAGTTCTGGTTGCTTTTATTATGGCCGAGTACCCTATTAATGTGGGTCTCGTGATGTCGGCCAACATCTCAGTGATTGCTCGGCAAGATGACTCCTTCTACCTGTATCCCAACATAATTACAGAATATCTCACAGATGCAAGGGTAGAGACGAGGAATTATGACACAAAGGTGAAGCTGAAGAAGCCTTTTACTTGGTATTCACTGATGGATGCGAACAATCCGAAGAAGAAAGTTCAGCCTCCTACCACTGCGGGTCAGTCTAATGAGCCATCTACTGGTAGCTGCTGAGACAGTTGATGTTCCATCCACTTCTGCTGAGCCTTCCTCCAGTGCCGCAGCTATGCCTCCGGCATCATCCACAACCCCTACTGCAGCTCCTTCCACAGCTCCCACTTCGGTTTTGAAGTCGGTGCCCATGCCTACTGCCCACTCTCTTCGCTACGAGTCTCCCATACATTGGCGAGCCTCAACAACTGGATACAGATAGCCACTGCAAATTTGTCTGACTTATCTGTACTATTGCAGCACAGTCTTTTGTTCAGGCACCTCAGTTTTCCCCGACAGTTGAAGAGACTTTGAAAAAGCTCCTTGAGAACCAGATCTCTATTATGGCTATCTTGGTACAGCATGAGTCAGTGATCGAAGAGCTGGGAGAAGAAGTAAAGAAGATGACAAAGTCTCAGGCCAGCAAGAAGTCAGTAGACAAGCTCCGGAGATAGGTGACCAAGCTTGCTTCAGCCTGAGATCTCCCCTCTGACATGCTGATTGACCCACACCATTCAGGCCCAGATCCTACAGCACCGGTGGCACCAGCTAGCCAGTCTGAGGAGCTAGACCTTGCTGCCAACACTGCCAATGCAGTGCGTCAGATGTTCACCAACCCAGCCACACCCAGAGTTTGAGGATGATGAGATTCAGTTGGATGAGACTGAGGGCGGTGACATTGCTGGGGACACAGAGAAGTCCAAGGAGCCATAGGGAGTTTTCTTCACTCTTTCCTATCTTTTACTCTTATTTTGTTAAGAATTAGGGATAATGAAAGGGGTGGAGTTTATTGATCATATTTGATACACTCTGAGACATTTGGCCTGTAATAACTTGATATTATTCTCTTTTTTCTTATTATTTATATATTCTCTCTTTCTCTCATTATGTATATTCATTCTATCTTCAGTAGTTTTTGCTAAATAATTTCTTTATTTTTGTTTCTTTATTAGTTCTTTGTTTGATTTAGGGTGTGTTTGGTACGAAGAAAAATATTTTCCATGAAAAATGTTTTCCTAGAAAATATTTTCATGGAAAATGAGTGGTTTTATCACTTATTTTCCCTTGTTTGGTTGGTGAGTGAAAATTTTTTTTCGAAAAATACTTTTTAGTGTTTCGTTAGAGAGTAAAAAATATTTTTTCTAGTAAAATATTTTCTTATGCTACTCTCCTCACCTCCCCTCCCCCCTAAGTCTCTAAAAATTCACACAAACCCAAAAGAACTAATGTGTGGCTTTACTTTTTTACGCAAAAATTATGCTGAAATTTATACTCTATAACTAAAAAGAAAATACTCTTTTTTTGGTTGAAAAAGAAAGTACTCTTTCTACAACATGAAAATAAAGTACTCATTTTATTGAAATAAAATAAGATACTTTTTCTACATCATGAAAATAAAATGCTCATTTTGTTGAAAAGAAAAAAAAAATATTTTTTTGTTGAAATGAAAAAAAAAATTCTACATGAAAAGAAAGTATGTTATTGGTTAAAATTAAAAAAAAAAAAAAAAAACTTTTTCTACATGAAAAGAAAGTATTTTTTTGGTTAAAATGAAAAAGTTCTTTTTTATATCATGAAAAAAAACTCATTTGCTGAAATGAAAAATAAAAATATCTATAACATGAAAATAAAGTAGTATTAATAATAGTTTTATTTAGGGTGAGGGTGGGATGG
>MCJB01007591.1:103737-119195 GCA_002018475.1 Nicotiana obtusifolia | reverse complement strand
AGGGTTGGTGGGGATGGAGAATATGGTGGGGAAGTTTGAGAAGGAGTTTTGAAAAATGTTTTCCCTTCTCTTGATAGGGAAAATATTTTCCTCCAATTGGAGGGAAATGAGTTCATGAGGAAAATATTTTCCTAAACATTTAAGCCAACCAAATAAGGAAAAATTGAAAAATATTTTCTGGAAAATATTTTCCTTCATACCACACACACCCTTAGTAGCTTCTTTTTATGTTTTAGTAGATAATAAGCCTTTAGTTTCCTAATGCTACGGTTCTTTCCATAGGTAGTTGTTGTGTGAACCGGGTGACTTGTCCCAACGATGGATGGCGTGACAATCTTCTTAAGGGAACGAGTCCGTTTTTGTGTTTAGGTAATAATAGTAGTAGTAATAAATAAAATGACCTAATTAAGTCATGCTCAAAGAGTCAACCATGCTTCAATTGGTACCAACACACTTAACTACGTGCTTATTGTTAGAGATAAGTTTTTTTTTGAAAGAAATAGCTCTAGTTAGTGACTTCGTAACTCTTGTGTTGACTTTAGCAATCATCGAGTGGTTTAATTGGACCATAGTGATCTTTAAACTTGAATGTGGTCGTTGTGGGACCTCGACTCTGTCCTCTTTAACAATCCGATTGCGTGAGGGGTGAGATGAATTGTTGCTAGTCCAATTATCCGTGCAAATGGTCTAGAACTTACCCCGAATGTGCTTCAAGTCAAAATCCTAAGTTTTGCTTGGTTTGAGAAGTGATTGTAGGCTCTCCTTGGCCCGTTTGAGTTTTCTATTGCCAACCAATATCATTATCCCTAGTCAACCCCTTTGAGCCTCTTGCCTTTCTAATTTGATAACCATGTTGCAAGCCTTTATCCGTTTTGTCGTGATCCTCTCTTGGCACCCGAGATTTCCTTAACACTTTTGTGAAACAAATGGCTCAAAACATAAGTTTGGGGGAGTTACGAGGAGCTTGAAAAAGGTATCAAGGCACAACAAAAGAAAAGAAATAATGAGAAGAAAAGGCAAGAAAAGAAAAGAACAAAAAGAAAAATGCAAAAAGCGAATACGTGGAAGAGTTGAAGGGATTCAAAGAGAGGTAATGATCCCAAATATGGAGAAATCAAAAGGCGAGAAAAAGAATGAAATGATCAAGAAAAAGTGATGTTAAGTCTCTCTAGTCCCCAATGAAAAGAAAGTGCCTCTAAGAATTGGCAAAGTGTGAGCCGAGAAATGAAAAATGGATTGCTTAAATAAAGGTGTAACAACTCACCCATACGGTATCCGACCCTAATCCAAAAGCCTTATTTACATCCCGAATAAGTCCTACTTGATTTCTAGCCGAGTAAGCTTACGTTAGTGGCGATCTACATGAGGGGCAAGCCTACGGTACTTGAACCCGTACTTGCGACATTCTCTTGAGAGAGATGAGTGAACTTTCATAAATCTTTGGATTGAATGCTAAATTTCCTAAGTGATCTAGGAAAATGGAAAGTAGAGGATGAAGAGTTTGGAGTTCACCATGACCTACATGATAGAGCAAGAGCCTTGATGAGTAAAGTCAATTCTTGAAGCTCAAATGTTACACTAGAACTATATGTGCGTGAATGTTTAACTTGTCACACTTGTTGATAATACATGAGTAGTGTGGGTAATTGCCGTCGAAGAAATTGCAGGCCGCAGAATTCCATCTGCAGCCGCAAACCATGAAGAAGAATTTAGTAGAACTATGTGCAATATGCGGACCGCACATGAATTGTGTGACCGTAGAATTGGGCTAAGAGTCAAAGATTAGAGAGTATGCAAAAAGACCAAGTCTAGGAGCCTTTGTGAATTGCGGACCGTACAAGGTTGTGTGGCCTATTCCAGAAATGTGCGGCCGTAGAAGATTGCCTCGCGGCCCAATTCAGAAATGTGCAGCCGTAAAACTCCACTTCCTGCCAGCTGAAGAAATCTGCGGACTGCACATGGAATTGTGCTGCCGTAGAACCTCCCGATGGGTATTTTTGTCCGAAATTTTCAACCCTGTATAAATAGACGAGTTTCACAAAATTAGGTCAAGTTTGAACATCTGAAATTACCGTTTTTCTTTACTACTTTAGGAAATTTTACATTATTTTGGTGTATTTACATTAGATTTCATCATTTTAATCTTCCATTATGAGTTTAATTAGCTTATCTTCTTTATTTTCTTCAAAACCCATTATGAGTAGCTAGACTCTTACTAGGGTTGCAACCCAACCCTAGTGTGTAAACCTTATGAGTATCTAATTTAGTGCTTGTTTGTGATTGGGTGTTGATTATTTAGCTCAGTTCATGCTTCAATTTTAGAATTAATGGTTGCAAACATTGATTCATGCCTATTTGACTTAGTCTCTACTTGAGAAAGAGGGACCTAGTCTAGGATAACTTAGCTAACAAGGAATTTGGGTCAATTGAGAGATTGATTAACCCAATTAAAGGGTCCAACCTAGAAATAGCAATAACCTGACTTGAGCACTTATCAACTGTTTTGATTGATACCCATTTGATCTTGAAAAAGCCAAATTGAGCAAAATCACTCTCTGATAAGAGAGGTATTGAGTGGGTATTGTAGAGTTGTGAGCTATAATACACCCCAATCAACAAAACAAGCATTAACGTCTTTATCCTATTAGACAAACACTTAGGTTATGGTCACAGCCCTAAGCCTTTTAACAATTTGGAAAAAACTTAAAAATATTTATCTCTAGTCTATTTTCTTTATCTTGCAATCCTTATATTAACAGTAGAAATAGGAAACCAAAACCTTGTTGTGGAAGCGCAATCTAGATAATCTAGTTGCTCATCTGAAATATATACCACTAACTCTCATCCTAGCTCCCAGTGGATTCGACCCCGACTCTTAGTTGGGTACTTATTATTGCATACGACCGTTTCATGTCAGCTACTTGGGAGACCGAGGGGGAGATGCAGAGCAGATATCCACGCCTATTTGAGACTCCAGGTATGTTTCTAGACCCGTTCGAGAATGAACATTTGTTTAAAAGGGAGAGGATGTAACGACCCGACCGGTCGTTTTGAGAGTTGTAGCCATGTTCCCCCATTTACTACTTATTTTATGCTTATTACTTGCTACGTGACTTGTCGGGGTAGTTGGTTCGGGTCCGGAGAGGTTTCGGAATAAGATGAGACACTTAGTCTCAAGGTTGGAAGTTTAAGTTGAAAAGGTTGACCGGATGTTGAATTATGTGTAAACAACTCAGAAATGGAGTTTTGATGGTTCTATTAGCTCTGTTGGGTGATTTTGGACTTAGGAGCGTGTCCGGATTGTGATTTGGAGGTCCGTAGTTGAATTAGGCTTGAAATGGCAAAAGTTGGAAGTTTAGAAGTTTGACTGAGAGTGGACTTTGTGGTTACCGGGCTCAGATTGGGGTTCCAAGAGTTAGAGTAGGTCTGTTATGTCATTTTTGACTTATGTATAAAATTCGGGGTCAATCGAATGTGATTTGATAGGTTTGGACATCGGTTGAAGAAGTTAGAAGTTTAAAAGTTCATTAAGCGTGAATCGATGCGCGATTGTGGCTTTAGCATTGTTTGATGTGATCTAAAGGCTCGATTAAGTTCGTATCATGTTTTAGGAATTGTTGGTATATTTGGTTGAGGTCCCGGGGGCCACGGGTGAAGTTCGGATGATTATCGGATCAAGTTTGGAGTTAAAAAGGGTGCTGTAGCTGGAGTCTTCTGGTGCAATCGCGCCTGCGGAGCTTTGGTCGCAGGTGTGAGCTCGCAGGTGCAAGCTAGGAAGCGCAGATGTGGCCAGGAGTGAGGAAGGTTATGGTCGCAGGTGCGAAGGATTTTCCCCACCTGCGTGGTCGCAGATGCGAAGAGGTTGAGCACTGAAGCGATGATTCAGCGCAGGAGCGGGAGATGGTCACACCTGCGTTTGCGCAGAAGCGGAGTATTCGCTACATGTGCGAAGGCTTGGTTCCAGTGGTTCACCGCAGAAGCGGAAGGATTGTCGCTTCTGCGGCACTGCAGCTGCAGTTAAGTTGTCGCAGGTGCAGAAAGCCTGGGCATAGTATTAAAATCGAGGGTTCCGTGATTTTTCTTCATTTTGAACATTCCAAGCTCGGTATTAGGCGATTTTTGAGAGGGATTTTGAAGGGATTCTTGAGGTAAGTCACTTGTCGTTAAATCTATTCAATAATTATGTTTCCCCATTGAATTTCCCACCTAGATTGTGTGGTTTTGAGGTTTAATTTTGGGAGTTGAGGCTAAGATTTGGAGAGTTTAAATTGGGGATTTGGGTATCAAATTGGTGTCAGATTTTGATAAATTTGGTATGGCTAGACTCGTGGTTGGATGGGATTTCGGATTTTGTGACTTTTATAGGATTTCGAGACGTGGCCTAAGAGCTAACTTTTGAGTTGACTTTTTGACTATTGATTAAGAACTTAGTATTTCCCTATGGAATTGATTCCTTTAGCTCGTGTTGATTTATCGAACTGTTTGTGGCTAGATTCGAGGCATTCGGAGGCTATTTCGCGAGGCAAGGGCGTGATGGAGTAGGGGTTTGCACGGTTTGAGGTAAGTAACACTTCTAAACTTGGTTCTGAGGGTACGACATCCTGAAATATGTGTTATGTGATTGGTGTTGAGGTGATGCACATGCTAAGTGACAAGCATATGGGCGTGCACTGTAAGAATTGTGATTTGGTCGATTCCATGAAACTACATAGCTGATTTATTTTGTCGTTATTCGTATTTTCATCATGTGTTAAAGATATTGAGCTACCAGTCATGTTAGAAATCATGCTTAGGCTATGTGTTGGTACTGTAGGGACCCGCAGAGGTCATGCTATATGTTGAGTTATTTGCTAAACTGTCATTTTGTACTCAGTCATAGCTTTTACTGCATATTCTATTTCAGTCTTTGTTGTCCTTTATTGATACATTATATCTTCATTGTTTGGGCTGATTATCATGATTCTTGAGAGCCCGAGAGACTGGAGAGATTGATGACTGAGTGAGTCTGAGAGCCTGATTGTGAGAATATTTATGGGAGCGGGCTACGCGCCGCAGCATGTTATTTTGATCCATGCCATGATTGGCTTATTATAGCGTTTGGGCAAGAAATGCCCCTCTGGAGTCTGCAATATCCACGGTTAGCGTAGGTACCTACTAAGTGCGAGTGCCAAGCACGAGTGCCGAGTGACTGGGAGGATTGAGTTATTGTGAGAAATGAGTAACTGTGAGGTTGGAGTGAATGGGAGGACCTATTACTTTGAGAGTTTGCACCTGATTTCATTATTGTTGTACTTCAGCTGGCATATATAACTGTCATGTAGTTACTAAGATGTATTACATCCTGTTTCAATTGAACTTGACATGATTTAACTATTTTGGCTTTAAATGTCGAACTTAAAAGCATGCCTACTTTCCTAAACTGAATTTTTGTAATTGAACTGTACCGTGAAGCTCGTCACTACTTTCAGTCCAATAGTTAGTCTTGTTACTTACTGAGTTGGTTGTAATCACACTATACCATGCACTTCATGTGCAGATCTAGGTGTTTCCGGGCATGGTGGATGCTGGTTATCTGAGCAGCTTATTCATTCAGAGATTCCGAGGTAGCTGCCCGGCATCCGTAGACCTTGACTCTTCCTCCCTATCTTTCAGCTTTTTGTATTTAGTTTCAGCTTTTCATAGACAGTATTTTCAGACTTGTGTTGTATAGACGCTCATGTACTCAGTGACACCCTGGTTTTGGGATATTTTGAGCTGAGTCTTGACCTTTTATCCAGTTTATGAAAGCATTAATTATTCAAACTTGTTTTAGTTCATCTCTTAACTAAAAGTGTTGGAATTTATTGAGTTGTCAGCTTGCCTAGTACCACATTAGGCGCCATCACGACAGGCTCCGGTTTGGATCATGACAAAGATATTCTGCACAAAATTACAACCAAAAGGCAAAAAACCGTTTTCAACCAAAACCTGTATCCAACAAAGCAAAACGGTTACCATCAAGTTGCCTCATGGCTATAAAATGGACATTGTCAATCTCTGCAGAAGTAACTTGGGAGATTCGAAATCATTCCTCTTGTAAAGTTTATTTCAATTTTTAACCGCCTTCGTAGACCACGATGGTAGCTACACTTTCATTTTAGTTCTAAATAAATTTCAAGGTTGGAAATTATTCTAGTTCCTATTTTTAATTAAATAGCCGGAATTATTCTTATTGAATATTTCTTTCTATTTTCTTATTTAATGGACATGAATATTTTTATTAGCAGTACTAGCTCCAGTATGAAGTAATTTTCTTATGTTGGGAGAATGATGGATCTTGATAATTCTATATAATAGTGAAAGTTTATTTTTCAGTTTCACTTGCTTGGTTTGAAACTTTCAATTTATAATTTTATTAGCTTTTATAGTTAGATGTTATTTAATTTAGTCACAACTATTCATTTTGTATCACAAACTAACCTGTTATTCATTTTGTAATCGAGAGAGGCAGAAGGGGTAGTAAGGTTAATGGTGGTGTTGATAAGTGTTGACATTTATTTAATCACATCTATCTGTTTTTGTCACGACCCCAATTTTCCTCTGTAGGATGTCGTGACGGCACCTAGTCTCTAAGACTGGATAAGCGTAACACTTGTTGAAGTAATAGAAAAATTCAACCATCAACTAATAAATATGAAATAGAAATCTTTATACACAACTTACAATCCCAAAACCGGTAGTACAAGTTATAAGCTCTACTGAGTTGCTAGAAAATTCTAGAAACAACTGTTTGGAATAGAATTAAACAGTACAAGTACAATTCCAGAAAGTGACTCCGAGGCCTGCGAACGCGACGACAGGTTTACCTTGAATCTCCACAGCAATGCTCGACCAGCTAGCTAATAATCAACAATAATAGAGGCATTTGAGATCTACACAAAAATGAGCAAAAGCATAGTATGAGTACACCACAGCGGTACCCAGTAAGTATCAAGACTAACCTTAGTGGAGTAGTGACGAGGGACAGTCAAGACACCCACTGAACTAAATACCTGAACAAGTATAAATGTAGAACTAACAGGGAATAGTATCAATAATAAGCTAGGAATGATGACAATAATAATATAATGTTTGTAATAGGGACTAAAAGCAACAGTAAGCAACGAGACACAACAGATAATAATATTGTAGAGTAAGCTAAAAACACAGTTCAATCCGGTGAAACCAAATAAGGGAAGACAAGTGACAACTCAATAGGAACAACCGCTTTCATACCAGGGTTATCCAAGAATTTCCACGAAGTACTAAACCCCAAAATCACAAATCACGGGTCCTAATTCGTGAACCCTAATCACTTGGCATCTAGTTCCCATATTACAATACATAACAGCACTGCCCAAGGAGTGACAATATCAAATATCCGCACGGACCACTCACGTGCCACAATAATAATGACTCATGACTGCACGGACAACTCACGTGCCAACACGATAACTCTCACACATAAGGCAAGTACACGGGGGTACATATAAATGGTCAAAACATCAGGATTCATCTTCTTAGGCTGATATGGGTGATTTATCTACATGGATGCTTGTGCAAGTGTTCTACCACAATTCAAGTCAACAAGTAAGAGTAGAGACAATGAATGGCACATAAAAAGCGATCACCACAAAGTGTACACTGTAATAAAGACAATCATGAAATGGAAACCACGAATAGTACAACAAGATTAACTACACAGAACTAAGCAAATAGTGCAACACGGAGAAAGACAATTAATAGTATGTTAGGGAAACAATAATCAAAGACAAGTACAAAAGAATGGGAAAATGTCAACAAAATCCCTATCAAGATACCGCCTCGTAGTCTCAAATCATAAAATAAATCACAATCTTTCTTTATATCACCGCGGGAGCCTTTATATTTAGTTTTGAAAATTATTTTTTCCGAAATAGCACCCCGTATTTTAGCCCACTTTATCACACCGCATGGCTTCTAGTAGTTCCCCTACTAGCCACGTGTATCAAGCCCACCTTATCTCACCGCAAGCGTTTCAACACCCAGACCTTATACCACCACATGCGTATCAATAATAACAACAGCACGGCAGAAATCTCGAGCAAACATCATAACAAAAAAAGGGCAAAAACCTCGTGCAAACATCATAACAACAGCACGGCAAGAAACCTCGTGCAAACATCATAAAAATCCTATCAACAATAACATGTGTGCTAAAATATAACAACTCAACAAAATGACTTTCACAATATGTGCCCATATGCCACAATATTTTCTCAAAACAGTTTTGATATCACAACCACGCATAGCCCTCGGTTCAACAACACTGATTACAATAGCAACAACAACAATAACACGAGAATACGGCAAGTAAATCAACACAAGAACTTCAGAACACAAAGAAACGGAAGAAAGAACTCACAGAGAAAGATACAACAGGGAAATAATAGTCTCAACAAGAATAGTTCAGCAAAGGAGAGGTAATGTGTAACAATGATCCCACGAAAGTACAATTTGACAACAAGAGAGATAGCATGAATCAATGACCCCAAATAAGAATACGGCAACAATGAAAGGGGATAACAAACTTCAATTAAGGCTAAGCAATTATGGAAGAGATAATAATGATTTCAATTAAGGTTAAGCAATTATGAAAAGATAATAATGATTTTAATTAAGGTTAAGCAATTACGGAAAGGATAGCCTGACGATAAAAGAGGCAACAACTTCAGTTAAGGTACATAAGAGTTTAATCGGCAATAAGGGTATAACATGAAGCAATTAATTCCAATTAAGACACGTAAGGGTGAATTTAGTAAATGGGGGATTTAATATGACAAAAAACGTCATATCTAATGAACATAAAAACTTAAGAGCCCTAAATGGTCAAATTTCCACAAATAAGCCCGAGCACGTACTCGTCACCTCGCGTACACGGCCTTCACATGACATAATTAGCACAAATGACTCAAATCCTAAGGGGTAGTTCCCCCACACAAAGTTAGGCAAGATACTTACCTCAAAGAAGCTAGACCGATACTCTAAAATGACCTTCACGAGTGAAACAATCTCTGGACGGCTCAAATCTAGCCAAAATAACTTCAAATCATAAATAAAACTCATAGGAAACAATTTCGGATAATAAAGCTTCAATCTTTAACAAGAACTAAAGAGTCAACCCACAAGTCAACCCCCGGGCCCGTACCTCAAAACCCGATAAAAAAATTTTAAAAAAATAAAGGACACACATTCCGATACGAGTTCAACCATACCAAAATTATCAATTTCCGACATCAATTCGTCCTTCAAATCATCATTTTACATTTTGAAAGATTTTATAAATTTTTCCCAAATTTCCAATTTAATTCACTAATTAAATGATGAAAATGGTAATGGATTCATGAAATATAACAAGATTCGGGTAGAGATCACTTACCCCAATGAGTTGCTTGAAAAACCCCACGAAAAATCTCCCAAAACCGAGATCTACAACTCTAAAAATGATAAAATCCTCAAACTCTTCGAAATATATGATTCTGCCCAGGGATCCTGCTTCTACGGTCAGCAGGCCGCTTTTGCGACGTCCGCTTCTGTGGAAATGCCTTGCCTCAGCCAAAGTCGCTTCTGCGCGCACTTCTACGCTCAACATCTCGCACCTGCAAATGCACAGGTGCGCCCAAAACATCTACTTCTGTGATCCTCCCCTTCCAACCTTGTTCCGCATCTACGACCCTTCTCCTCCGCAGTTGCGATCAAGGCACTTGTGCCCAGGGTCCGCAGGTGCGACCACATCAGACCCCTGCCCAAACCAGCTTCTCTCAACATGATCCAAATGATTCGAAACCCGTCTGAAACACGCCCGGGGCCCCTGGGACTTCGTCCGAAAGTACCAACAAGTTTCATAACATAATACGGACCCTCTTGAAGTCTCAAATCACATCAAACAACGTCGAAACTACCAATCGCACCTCAAATCGAACTTAATAAACCTATGAACTTTCAACTTCTACTACTCGTGCCGATACATATCAAATCAACCCGGAATGACATCAAATTTTGCATGCAAGTCTCAAATGACATAACGAAGCTAATCCAACTCTCGGAATCATAATCCGAGCCCCATATCAATAAAGTCAACTCCCGGTCAAACCTCTTAACCTTCCAAAAGTTCAACTTTCCAATTTTCACCAAAATGCTTCAAATAGTCCTACGGCCCTCCAAATCCAAATCCGGACGCACGTCTAAGTCCAAAATCGTCATATGAAGCTATTAGAATCATCAAAACACTATTTCGTGGTCGCCTATACAAAAGTAAAACTCCGGTCAACTCTGACTGATTAAGCTTCTAAAATAAGAATCCTTCTTCCAATTGACTCTGAATCATCCAAAAATCGAACTCGACCACACACGCAAATTATAACACATAATACGAAACTGCTTGAGACCTTAAGCCACCGAACACGCTAATTCTCAATTTGACCGGTTGGGTCGTTACAGTTTTGTGTTATAATTTGATTTTATACTAATTCTGAAATCGAAAGAGGCGAATAAAAAGAGCATGTCTCAATTCAAGTATATATTTCTAGTTCTTTAATATTACTATCTTAATAATTAATTTGTATAACCGCTCTTATATAAATGTAATCAAGAGAGGTATTTATGCATTTTGTGAGAAATAGAAACTGAAAAATAAATATATGCTTGTAATATAATTATCAAGTGAAATCAGGATCCCAACATCTTTATCATATTTGTAAAAAGAAAATACTTTTCTCTACTGTTTGTTTGTTCATTATTTTCTAGTTAACTCTCAACTCAACTTTTTTGATTCGCTCAAATAATAATTAAAACAAGAAATATTTGCATTATAGATAAATCAATCTCCGTGGAATCGACATCTTTTTATATTATAATTTGACAAAGTACGAATTTAAAATTCATATATGCTGGACACTCGTCATTAGGATTCAGTATCTGTTTTAGTTTATAAATTCCTTTTGAGAAAGAACATATAAACTATACGCTACTAAACATTCTTATACCTCTTATAACATAGTCCATTACCTTATTCCCTCCCTAAAATATTACTCATGAAAATTATCATATACACAAAAAAGTAATGAATACTACAATATAAAAAGTTTGTTTTAATTTGCACCAAAGCATTTAAACATAAACTTCAAATTAGAGCAAGCTAACCGAAATGAAAATACATAAAGATAAAAAGAAACCAAACTTTCTTCAATAAACTGAAAAAAACCATGATATCAAGATATTATGTATATAGCAACCAATTAAACAAACTAACTAAATCGTTTAGAAAGTATAATAGGTTATCTGCTAATGATTTCAAAGAGATGATTTTGAGATCATTGTCCTAGCTAGATAACAGTAAATTCTAGGAGTAGTACTTTTATCGTGTCTAAAGTTTTTAAGATCTTTTTCTATATAATTATGTTAAAATGTTGAGCTGACCTTTAGCCACACAATAATATGAGGGGCTTTAGCGTTGTGTTTTTTACTATAGGATATCTCTAATTCAGTAATATAATAGTGTTTAGCTAAATTTGTCAAAAGGAAAAAAAAAAACAACGGTTAAGAAAGGGGAAAAAGGAGGAGACCAGAACAGGGGGGAAAATATAAAGTGGGTATAACTATCTTGACTATTAATTCAAGTGATGATGATGTTGATTTAAGTGATCCAACTGTTTTGACAAATGGGAGAGATTGCGAGAGAATTAATCTAATCTCTCTAAGAATAGTAGCAATCAGTTCGTGCTATATATTATACATTAAACGAGAAATTAATCATCTCGTAGAAGAACAATTTATTTTTTGCTTATTCTATGCTTGTTCATGCATCTCCATTAGAAGAGACCTTCTTCTCCTTCATCCTTTTAGTGCGAAGTCTCTTCTCCTCTGAAAGCACCTTCGCAAATCTGTTAAGGAAATCACAAAATTGAATCCAACACAATTCATTAGTTAAATATTCTCAAAGTTATTTGTCTATAAATATTTAAAGTTGCTCTAATCATTAAAATTGTTTCAAGGTTTTTGAATTGCGAATAAATAGGAGACCTGATAAGAGCTTGTTCATTTGTGCCTTCATTTTCAACAGCTTCATTTTTGCAGCTTTCAAGATTCATCCTTGAAATAGGCTTCTGCAAGATGTCTTTACCAATCTTCACTAGCTCCTCCATACACTCCTTCGTTGCTTTATCAGTCGATGACGCTTCTCCGCTTAAATTGTCATCCTGCCAAAAATAAAAGAGTTCAACTTCTACGTACTAATCGTATTAAAAAAAAAAAATATTTGCACTATCAAATCATCCTGATTCATAACTATATACAACCAAATATAAAATAAAATATTAACCCAAATAACTGCTCACTTAATCTTTTAAACTAAAAATAGCCAGCGGATATACACATATATAATTCATGTACAATACGTGTATAACTGTGTATGTATAATCTATGTATAACGGCTAGAAAAAATAAGCATTGAATCTGGCTGGCTATTTGTGTAACAATCCCATATAAAATGGTGAAAAAAAGGCACTTTAATTTTGATGGAAAAATTGGAGTGATGTATATATATGTGTGTGTATACAAGGGAAAATTGAGAAAAGAACCTGGATACGAAGGTAATTTTTAATATGGCCAGCAGTGCTAAAAAGTAAGGACAAATGAAGGTCAGCCATATCAGCGTTGGCAAAAGTAAAAGCATCCACCAAAGGGCAGTTTCCATCTTTACACAGCCAACTAATGAGTCCCCATTTAGCTGCTTTGATTGCATTGTACTTCCTTTGTGACTTCGATGTACCTGTTCCTACAGATAGAACTAGATACTTGCCATAATCCAGAACATTTGCTGGCAATAGTTTCGCATTGGCTCCAGTTGGCCTCATCGCTAGCAGTGCCTGTTTAACCAATATTAGACAGAGTTTAAGTTATATGCACAGACCATGTGAAAAACAGATACAGAATCAGGTCGTTTATAATATATCTTCTATCAGAAGAAAAATGAACTACTAACAATAATTTTTCCCATGACATGACCAATGTGAGTTTTATGTTTTTGCGCTTACAGGGTTATTGGTCGCAATGCCTCCGTCTATAAGGTTAAATTCTCTATCATTTCCTTGGCAATCTTTCGTTTTGAAGAAGTAAGCAGGAAAATAAACCGGAGCTGACGAAGTACTGATGCAGATATCTGATAGTAAAACATCCATTCCGGGATCCAACTCTGCCTGCAAATAATTTTAGAAACCATATTTCATTACACAAATAGAGACAAAAAAAGATCAAGAGGAGTAGTATTGAACTGTAATGAATTAAATACAACCTCATATGTAGAGAAAACTTGGGGCTGAAGTGTCTTGATGTCATAAGTGGGAATAAGCAAATGGGTTATAGTCTCTTGGAATCTTCTGTTCCCACAGAGCCCTCGGATCAGATTCCTTAGATACTTGCCGTCATATTTTGGACCACACAGCATCCTTAGTAGCGATAGTATTTCACTATAAAATATACAATTCGTAACGTTATGATACATTTATATACTCCTTCCCCTCCGTTTTAATTTAGATGACACACTTTTCTTACTAGTCTGTTTCAAAAAGAATGACACATTTGTATAATTGAAAATGATTTGACTTTAAACTTTTCATTTTACCCTTATTGAGAAGCTTTTATAACAACACAAATGTCATGACCCCACAAAGTTTTTACCCCTTAAGCTTTTAAGATCACAAATTTTAAATGTCTTCCACTTTTCTCTTAAACTCCTTGTCGAATCAAATTACCTCGTCTAAATTGAAACTGGAGGGAGTAGTACATAATTAAAAGTTGAAGAGAACGTAACCGTCTAATGAGGTAAAAAATTATACTTGCGCTGCGGGAAGATGTTGGGGCTGTGTTCAAGATAAAATGGAACTATATCCTTTGCAGCATAAAGAGGACGGCCATGTTGGTCTGGTGCTGTTAACATGGTCGCAATTAGGCCTCCAGTACTAGTCCCTGCAATCGTATCAAAGTAATCTGCAAGCCGAGCTTCTGGTCCGTCCAACTCCTGCAACATGCAAAGCTACTATATTTAGTGCAATTTAACCAATGATATATATACTGACAGAGTAAAGAATTTAACACTGTCAGTTTGCTATAAAAATACTTCGGAGAAAACCATATGCAACATCAAACTATAGCTAGGAACATAATAGATATATAGCAAACGATCACTGCAAATCAAGTTGTCATACTTGTAACTTTAATTCAAGAAAACTTAATATGGTTCCTGGAATGATTCCCCTAACTCCTCCTCCATCAATGCTCAACACTGTAATTCTTTCTCCATAACACGCCGTGCTCGGGTGGTTTTTGTTCTTGCGGGTGAGTCCCTCCATAGCCTATGTGCTTAACTATTTAGGTGAGGGAATGACTTGAGGAAATCTTCCTGAAATACATATACCGTAATACTAGATTTCAATTTATTGGTCGTGCAATATATAGAGATAACACCAATAACGTATTGGCACATTAACTGTTGTTAGGACCAAATGCACGTAAATGCTAAGATAAACTTCAAAGTGAGATAAGCTAAGAATGTATAGGGGAAGAACCAGATCAGATTATGGCAAAATGGAAAAAAGTGAAATTAAACACCTACGGAAGAAAAACTTACCCTCACGGTAAAATATTTCTATTTTCAACCAAGTAATTAAGAAGCTGTGTACGGATTATACTTTTAGGTTATATTTTAGAAAGTATTCATGATTACTCACCTTATGTTTAGAAATGCTTTAGTATTATTGATTTGAATATTGTCTAAATACTTCTAATGGTAGCCAGGAGTAATAGTTTTCAACTTGAACTGGCTTTTTCCAGCGCATGGATAAATTATTGTTAGACGATAAAATAATAATAACAATAATATTAAAGGAATCAGCGTTGGGCACACCATCATCTAATTCCCTCTAAGAATAAATTAAAGTGCGTAATTCTAACAACATTAATGAGAAGTTGGACGACGTTGAAACCTCCTTCTTAGACAAAATGTCTCTGATGCTACATTCCCAATATTAAGATGTACACGTGTTTTGGTATGGTGAAATTTTTTGGTGTTTCGTAACCAAAAAATGTTTTCTAATGAAAAAAAATTCTGTCAAAAAGGGAGAAAATAATGGGTAGAAGTCATTTTTCATATAATTAATAGTTGTAATGTTTAGCTTCCAAACTAGCTAATACTTAGACATTATTATTAATACTCAAAAATTTCATCACGATTTGCTGATATTATTACATTAATCTTATTATTCTTTTCAAAAACTTTCCATTCATCAACCAAACACCAATTTTTTTATTTAAAAAGACTTCTAGGCAAATAAAGAAGGAATAACTTCCTTCGTACTAAAGTTCCAAGCACGGTCTAAAGAGGAAAATTGGCAAAAAAAGGGGGG
>MCJB01007591.1:70492-101407 GCA_002018475.1 Nicotiana obtusifolia | reverse complement strand
CCCCTACCACCCGCCACACTCCACCCCCACCCCCTCTTTCCCATACCCACCTTAAATAGAACTATTATTAAGAGTATTGTCTTTTCATGTTGTAGATATAATACTTTTTTTTATTTCAACAAAATGAGTATATTCTTCTCGTGATGTAGTAAAAGCAACTTCTTTCATTTCAACAAAACGAATATTTTATTTTTTCATGACGTAAAAAAACTATTTTCTTTCATTTCAACAAAATGAGTACTTTCTTTTCATGACGTAAAAAAGTATTTTCTTTCATTTCAACAAGTTAAGTATTTTCTTTTCCTGAAATAGAAAAAGTATTTTTTTCCAACAAAATGAGTATTTTCTTTTCATGATGTAGAAAAAGTATTTTCTTTCATTTCAACAAAAAAAGTACTTTCTTTTCATGATGTAGATAAAGTATTTTCTTTCATTTCAACAAATTAAGTATTTTTTTTCCTGATATAGACAAAATATTTTCTTTCATTTTAACAAAATAAGTATCTTCTTTTCATGATGTAGAGAAAGTATTTCTTTCATTCAATAAATAATTTTTGTCCGTGTTGTAGAAAAGATACATTCTTTTTCAACAAAATAAAGTATTTTCTTTTTAGTTATCGAACTCAAATTTCAACGTTGTTCTTGTGTGAAAAAGTAAAGTAGCACATTAGTTCCTTTGGTTTTGTGTGAATTTTGAAAAAAATAATTAAATTCTTAAAGAAAATAGAGTTCGGGGGAGGGGGAAGGAGTGCAGAAAACATGGAGATTTTGGGGAAGGTGGGTGAGGAGAGTAGCATAAAAATTATTTTCCTAAAAATATTTTATACTCTCTAACCAAACACTAAAAACTATTTTCCGAAAAAAAAATTTCACTCACCAACCAAATAATAAAAAATAAGTGATAAAAACATTTTCCGGAAAATTATTTTCTAGGAAAACATTTTCCCTCGTAAACACACCCTTAGCCACATAGATTGTAGATAGATAACACCAACGGATAGGGTAGTAGTGAGGTTGATTAAATTGCGAAGACGTACAAGAAAAACTTCGGAGTGGAACTATTTGGCATAGATGATAGAAGTACGCCAAATTGTGAACTTTGTGATAGATACAAACTATAAAGTTAAAAAGTGCTTCAAAATTTAGAACATATCTCTTTTTGTTGAGTATTGGTAGGAGTCTTCCACGCAATAAACGTGAGTTTCGAGTAACCATGAGAAAACTTTCGGAGAAAAATAATCAAATAGCTTAGAATTTGGCCAAACCATGAATCTTTTCATAAATAAAAACTTTTAGAAGGGGTTTAAGTTTTAAAATGCTTAAAAATCTTGAACGAGCTCCTTAATTGAACCTCTTCTCTTTTCTTTTTTCTTTGCCCAGTGTTGTTTTTTTCTTTTTGTATTTTAGTTGGAACGAGGTTTATGCGAGGGATGTGAGCCCTTCCTCGGTTTACAGTCATAATACTAGCAAATGGAGGAATTTCAAGAGACAACCTCCATATATATTATTTCAAAAATAGGGTATTAAAGAATGGTTTAGACACGTTAAAACTCCATTCTTATTGATAACTCAAGTTAGTTTACAAAATACATAACAAAATCATGTCTGAAAAATTCGATTTAGATATTTCTGAGTAGCATACGCAGTACTAGAGAGAGAAAATGAACATCCAGAAAAGGATTAAAGAATTGAATCACCCTATATATTCCAAGTTAGGATAACAATAGCACTTTATTTCTATAGCACAAACCAAGGAATAGGACAGCAAGTGCATCACTAAACTTAGAACAGGGCGAGTTAAGAATTGTAGTTACCAAGAGAGGCAATGAATTGAATTGTACAACAAAACTTTCACGAATTGTCCTTTAGGTATACGGATTGTAGTGTTGCTGGAATATCACTAGCACTGCGTTAGAATCTCAGCACCATCTTGGGTTATCAAAATGGTGTGCTCAAACTGTGCCGATAGACTAGCATCTTCTGTAACAACTGTCCAGTTGTCATCCCACATTACTCCCTCTATGCTACCAATTGTCAACATCGGCTCTGTACACATAGTAACAAGCTAAATTCAGCAATCAATGTCTGGTATACATCCTTTTCGTTATAACAAAATTGTGCACACAACAATGTAGTAAACTTTGATGTTCCAAAATATAACAGTGGTATCAATTACAACAAAGTTAGGAGTCCGTGTAAACTAGCCATGTGATTCATAACAATAAGCACTGTGGAACCTCAGTTGTTGGCAAACCACAGACAAGAAAATGGCCACAATACAGTAGCTGCCAGCTTTTGGCTAATAAGCAGACAATTCTAGTGATATGTTTAATGCGGAAAAAAAATTCTGCATCTATATCACAGTGAGTTTCTTCAACAATGTGAAATTAATTAATTACTGTACATTACCAATAGTGAATGTCTGATTGAGCACCATCTGTCCACGACTATTATTCCCTGCGAAAAAGAAAACAAAATATAGCAAAATGAAAATTGATACCCAAAAAAAAAGTCAATGGGTTTAGGAGGACAACAAGAATAAGATTAAAAGCAAGCAAAAAATTAACTATTAGATCGAAGAGATTATTTTTCAGACCTTCGGAGGAAATCTCTTTAAAACTGGAATTTCTCATTATTAAGTATTAGAAAAACTGCCGACAGGAATGGAGGTTTGCAAGTGAATGAGACATTTTGTAAAATGAGACAGCATCAAGCCAAGAGCCTGAAGTAACTTTTTTTCATCCATCCTAGATAACAAACATTTACAACCAGTCATCAACAGAAATTTGATATTTATGTTAGACACATAAGTTACCTATTATATAGGGTGCAACACAAACAAATTTAAAGTATGCTCTACTTCTAACCCCCAAAAAGCAACAGCAGTGATAACACCATTAGTATTAGATAAAACTAGCCAATTCACGATGAATCCCCACCATTAGTATTACATCTCAAGAATATATGAATTTGAGGTGTAGTAGCAGCAGTTAGCATGCTGAATATCCCGGTGCAACATTGGATGGCACAAGTAGAAAACTCCATGAGAGGATCGTGTTTTCCCATGCATACATTATGATTAAAACAGTTTAAATTTTGCAGCAAACAAGGCAAATCGTATATTAAGCATGAAAGTTACTGTGATGTAGAATGACAGGATCGCTGTGGAAAGAACGTCCCACTCCATGGCCAACAAACTGTTCCACAACCCCATAGCGATGTTTATCTGCAAGGTCACTACAAATAGAATGTTAATGTCAAATAAAATTTGCAACGCTAAACAATATATAGTTAATGAGCAATGTATTGGTCTATATTAAGATTAATTTTTTATAAGATTCTATATTTAGATTAATCATAACTGTGTATTAAGAATTTACAACAATTATCTGATATACATATCATATCCCTCAAATAAACAACCAAACCATGACTGTTATGACATCGATTTTTCATGCCAAATAGACCATGTCGAGATAAATCTTTCTAAAATTTAGCAGCCCAAGATGCACAAGAACAAAAATAATGTAGAAGATTTAGGCAGATGTCTTACTGTATAGTCTTGCCAATTTTATTGAATTCCACTCCTGGTGCACATATTGATATTGCCTCGTCCAAGCATTGTTTAGTCACCTGATGCATCAAATAGAAAACAATAGGTGGGATTATTGCAGATGCATCTGTCAAATAAAATAAGGTGTTTCCCTTTAAAGCACAAAGGAAAAAAACCAAATTCTATGATTGATAAGTTAAAGCAAAAAGAAAACTTAAATGTATAAAGGAAGAAATTCAAATAAAGCAAAGAGGCAACAACATATGATATAAACTACAATTTCTTCATAGATTCTCAATTATTCAGGTTGCAATTCTGATCACCAGAGATCAGTGCACAATATGGTGTAGTATCAGTTATTAGGTCCGCCTATTCCACGTAATTTTCATTTATGCAGTTAATCTAAAAATTTCGAGCATGCGTCAATTATTAGACTTAGTTCACCACGTCATCTGAAAATTGCACCCAACTAAAAGGTTCAAAGAAAAATGATTGTTCCATTTTGGGAAAGATAACACGCTTTCTCTTTTCTTTTCTTTTTTTGTCCTTTTTCTTGTGTTTTTTGATGACTAAGATAGCAAGCTTTTTCTTGCATACTCATACAGTCATGCCATCTTTACAATCAAGTATGGCTTCTATGTGAAATCTGCTGAATGACAGCCTGGAAAATATGGCCTGAGATGTCTCGATGATATGGAGAAACATACTACATGTAGCTATAATGTCAAAGAACTCAGCTATGCTGGACAGCTCACTACCACACACATTTCAGGGCATGCTGAGACCAGGTCACCAAGAATTTATTTGACATTCACATAATACAAGTAAACTAACATTACAGATATAACTTTTAGATAGTGCGCTGCCGTCATAAAATTGAGGACTTGCACAAGAACATGTATCAACTTAACAGATACTCTCTATCCCATTTTATGTGAAATGATTTACATTGGCATTCTAGTTAATTTGACACAATAGTGTAATTAACAGTATCTTATACACATTTCACTTCTTCCAAGACCAAGAGTACAAATTCAAACAAAGATGTGGTATTTTCCCACACACTCTTGTGGTTCAAATATTATACTTGAATATTTTTTTCCACTTTTACATTATAATACACAAGTCTCATTAGCTTATTTAGTTACATGCCATGTAAACTTGTCAGCTGAGGAATAAAGATAAGGTCTACTCATGTCAGATATGATAAAAAACAGAATGACATAACAGACATATAGACACAGAAGAGATTTACCCACATATGGAGTGAAACCAAAGTTTTGCCAAAAATGCTTTTTTTACAAAGCTGGAGAAACTTATCAGGTCATCAACGAGAACAGGAAGCTGAACTTCCAAACACCAGGGCCATAAAAAGAATATTTTCTTTGCTTTTAATCATGAGCACAGATGCCGAGTGTAGATGCAAAAACTGGTACTAAATTTCCCTATAATCAGAGAGTAAATGTACAACCAAAAAGTCATACCTGCACTAAGTGTTTGGCTTCCTCATCAACATTTCCTACAAAGAACATAGCTGATGTGTCACCATGGTAACCCTGCATATATCAACCAAGCCAAACAGAGAAAAGAAAGAAAATCAATCTTCAGGAGACAGACTGCATTTACACAACCATGTTTAACTAACTAAATTTCAAGTGAGCGACACAAAAGGAAGGGAAGACATAGAAGACGGTGCATCAAGAGAGGCTCATTCTCTATACAATGAGGGTGTCGTCAATGTCATAAATAAAGCAAAGCTGGCCTTTTGGACAGAAGTAAAGATAATATATCTTTATAATTTGCTTAAGCATTTTACAAGGGTCAGACTATAACTGACATTTACGCTCCATATTATTTGGACATTAAAAAATTTATTACAAAATTTATGCACTGAAAAAAAGACTTCCCAGGTTTCTCTATTTATGTGGTAAACCAGAGGACTGGTTTTATCACCTTCACCCATCTCCTTTCACTGATCAACCTCGCAAGTAACTACCTTACACCACCAACAAATGTCTATATCCATACCATCTTGAACTACCTACCACCACAATCCAACACACGGGACTCCCTACTGACCACATTCTCGTCACTCTACATCAATGCCTCATCCACTGACTATTCACACCTTTGCGACCTCCACTGAAAATATAGTTACCAGAACCCCCCACCCCCCACCCCACCCCTCAATATATTGATTAAACCTTCATCACCATGACCACAAGCACCCCTTCTACCCAAGTAGGTACAGTGGGAGCAAAATGGCATTTGGAGACTCAAGTAGGAGATAGTAGTGGAAAGCAGTAAGGGCACAGGACACTAGAAATAAACAATAACGACAGACAGGTGGATTAAAGGGAGTTGCAAAAAGTACTATCTATGCTAGAGGTTCACGGAGTGAAATGTTATAGCTTTTGTGTAACAGCATAAGTGAGCAAGAAACAAAGATAAAGCAAATTTAGTTCAAGAGATTACCACTACCAACAATAATAAATCTAGTGATTTAAATCACACTCAGCAGAGAGGAAAACCAAAAATAGAAGATTTTAACAAAAATAACATGTAAGAAGATGCAAAAGCCCTGGTTCTCAAGAATAAGGATAATAGCATCTTGAAGAACCATGAGAAACCACATATCTTACCTTATCAATTTATAGCTTCAGGAAGGTTTCTTATCTCTTCATGGATATGTAACATCTTTCAGTATAAACAGAAAACTTGAAGCAATGAAGAGACAGGAAATGACACTAATTAATTGCAACAAAATACTTACATTAAGATAAACGGTGACATCAATATTGATAATATCCCCATCCTAAATCGTGAAATACCACAGAACATAAGAATGTCAGCCTGTTGCTAAGTTGAATTCTTGGTTATGAAAAACCCAACTATTCAGTAGAGCAAACCTCAAGTGGACGTGAATCTGGAATTCCGTGGCAAATGCACTCATTCACTGAGGTGCACACACTTTTTGGAAATCCACCATAACCAAGAGGTGACGGATATGCTCCATTGTCAATGATCATTTGGTGAACAGCTTGGTCAATTTCATCTGTCATAGTGCCTGGCTGCCAGAAGAAATAACGATGCAGATTTAAAATGAATCATTGTTCAGACACCCTGTGAAACTATTCAGACTGTTGACGTTTCATGCACCAATTTAAAACTGATGCTGGTTTGATGCTATGGTGACTACAACAAAAACTACTCTGAAAACCCAAGCTAGCTGGGGTTGGTTATATGAATCTTCACTGTCCAGTTTGCTCCATTTGGACCTGTTACATTCAATTATGCAACAATTTGGAGTTATCTAACGCTTGAAGATCTTTACATTTTTCACTCACATACAGGGGGAAAAAGAAGAACCATTTACTCACCCCGTACTATTTTATAAACGCTATTTGACTGCACATGGTGTTTAACAGGTTAGTTTGACATATACATTATTCAGACGTATTAATGTACTGGTGAGCAGTTAGTTTAATAGGAAAAACATCACATTGCAGTTTAAAATTTGAATAGTTAGCAACGAATTTGTGAAAGTTATATAAAATGAGATGGTGTTAACTATTTTGAATGTCCAAAAAGTTTTCATATAAATTGGAAAGAATGGAGTGGTAAAGCAAGTCGTAACATGACCTAAAGAAAAAGCTAGAAAGAGCAAAAATACACAGTGGAGGTCTAATTGAATAAAGCTAACCTCGAAGGTAAGCAAGCAGATGATCATAGTAAAGACAGGATATAGACTAATCAAAGTCAGTTAGTGGAAGCCGTAAACACAAATCTTTTTTTTAAAACCTAAATGAAGCATGCAGCCGCATCAAACTCTACATTGAGTCTGAGTAAAAGATACTCGAATATCACCTTGATTAATGTCCCAGCATACTGAAGAACCTGTGCAGCAAGCCTTCCAGAAGCTCTCATCTTTTCTATTCCCTTTCCATCATGCACTTCAAAGCCGCTACCAATCCCAGGTGGCTTCCTAGACTTCACATAAGGAGGCCTTTGTATGTGTTTTGGAACTGGTCGAGGAGGAGAAATTTCACCTGGTCTTAAACGTTTGCACTTGGTGTTTGGAAGTTCATCTACGTTTCTGCCACGTTTAGTTCAAAGTTAGCATCCAAGGCATGCAGCAAACAATCAAAAACAGGAATGTATAAAATAAAGGAAAAGTTAACAGTACTTCCAATTTATTGGACCTTGTTATGACATGATCAAAATGTTCAAACTCAAATTGTTCATAGTAACTTCTCATATTTTATCAGTCATTAATCTATCCGTAAAATCAATTTAGTATAGGAAGCACCAAAAGAAGCAAAGCAGGAGGCCAGTGCCTTGTAGATTCTCCCGGAGAACCTTTCCTTGAACTCCCAACATAGATAGACAGCACTATTCCGATTTCCCAGTACCAGAAGTGTTTCATATCGGTACAGAAAACTCAGAGCGGAACCTATAAATGCAGTATTCATCTAACACATGTGCTAAGAACCTAATACTATTGTCTACAATTGTTTTATAAACAGAGGAAATTAAGAGCTTACATAACTTTTTTCATGCTAAAGACAAAGCAAATTGGGGATGCGTATAATGTTTCCGCTTTTTAAGGAAATTATTTCCCTTCACTTCTCGACGACTTGTTCAGTGTCACACTTCCAAAAGAATAAGTAGGATTCACTTTATACTAACAAAGATCAGATCGATAAATTAGTTTTGACTTTATCTCTACTGTTAAACCACAGATTTTTGAGTATACCATAGAAATCCTTGCCCCAACACATATGCTCCATCAATGTAAGACATCTTTGACACGGGAAAAAATGCTTGTTGCTTTCTAAACAAGTTTGCCTTTAGAAGGATTATACGATGAGCAACATGATTTAGCATCCTTTTGAATCAAGAACATTCTCCTTCAATTCCTCCAAGCCGTTTTGCCTCATGAAAGATCTAAACTGATGATGGGAAAAACATTGCAATGGACATTAGACGTAGACACAAGATGGGCCTCTGTGCAATCCTATGCGATTATGGAGGAAAGGACAAAACAAATTTGCAAGAAACTTCATCAAAAACAAGTCACGGAAGAACTTATTGGCTAGTTCAAGCTAATAGGCCCAAAGGTGAAAGATGACACAAACTGGATGGGCAGGAGAAGCAGGATGAAGGCAATATCGCAAAGGGTTAAAAGTCTAAATTGTTGAGCAAAGGTGGCTAATGTGAGGTAGGAAAAGGATAATTCACTAAATTGTTCCCTTTTTTCTCAATGTTGATCCATACAACTTCGTACTGTTTTAAGCCATACCCTTGTAATGCTTTTCAAATTTGGCCACAAATGTAGCTTGGATCAAAGGTTGAATATACTTATTATCAAAATTCTACAATTACATTGAAAGAAAATGTACTCCTGTGAGACTGATTGACTCAAAACCTAAACATAATGATTAGACGCATTGACAAACGTTATTCAGCCAAGATCCACTAATTATGTCTACTAACCCTCATTCTAAAACCAGTATAACATTTTAAACGTGAGGAATCTCCTAGATTTACACTACCAAGAGCAAAATGCCACCTCTATGAAAACAGCAGCATAAACAAAATCAATGAGGAATTTAGATGCAAACATGCTAATAGTCAAAAGATCTCATAGTAGGAGTAAAAGAAGAAAAGGGTCATGGTAATCGACATGCTGAAAACAAGAATGCTTGTGTAACTTGAAGATGAAGTAACATACCTTCTGTTGAATAACAAATCCGTTAATCCGGAAAATCTTCTTGAGTATTGCATGGACACATGTTTATTACCTGAGTAACCATAAATATTAAGCTGGTTAAAATGAGTTCTGTCGTTTGGTATGACAGATAAGCAAAAATAATTCTGAGATAAAATTTAGTACCGCCGTATCCCTTATTTGGTTACTAATCCTGGGATAAGTTATGCCGGGATTAAAAATAGTACTGGAATAACTTATACCTGCTAGAGGATAGTAATCCCAGACTAAGTTATCTTAGGATAAAGCAGTAAAACTAAAAATTCCAGGATTAATACAATATCCCAAACAGTCAATAAGAAATAGTACCAGAATAACCGATCCTAGCATATAACTAATACCAGTATAACCAATCCCAGCATAACTAATCCCAGCATAAACTTGTCTTCAAACCAAACAACCCTTATAGTTTAAGAAACATTTCCCTTTGCTAGTTCCTTAAAAGTTTAAACTTTGTTGTCCCAATCACTGTTATGAATACCATCCTTAAATCTTGAGACCAGAAAGCACAAAACTTGAGATGAAATAAAGCAGCAAAACAAATTACAAATTAAGAGAGGAGGGGTGTTCTTTGTTCCAAGCACTATGAGCACAAAGTAGAATTAAATACAAAAACTTGAGATGAAAAAAAAGCAGTAATACAAGAAAAGGGGAACTTTATTGTCCCAAGCACTACGAGAATATCATCATTAAATCTTTAAAAACGGAAAGCACAAAGTATATCTAAATACCAAAGCAAAAGCAAGAAAAACCTGGGTTGCATCGGAAGAGTCGATGAAGTGATTGAGGAGGGTGAATGAAGCGGCAGTCTCCAATCAAGGTAGAGATGAAGCGGGGTTGAATAGAGGAAACTGATACCATTTCTTCTTTTGGCTTTTTGCCCCCACGAGGCGCCCGCTAGTCTTTTCCACTAGTGTGTCTCCCCTTATCTGCTTGTCCAATGAGAGGGTCTCTACAAAATTAACAAAAAACTTAGAATCGACGAAGGTGATTGTACTTGTTCTTTCTATTAGGAGTAATAAAAGTGAGAATCAGGGTGTAAGAACGTTGAGGTTTTGAGTTTTTTTTTTTTTTTTTAGCAAATACCTCTAAGCACAATGCCTAGAGGATACATATATTAAAATTAAAGAAGTACAAAGTTTACAAAATGTTCCTAATTTAAAATATGCGTCTAATTCTAGATGTACTAATATAGCAAAACTATTTATTACAAAACGTATCAAAACCAACTTTCAATCCATGAAGGCTTGCATATTCCCCGCCAACTGCAAAACATAGATGTAGCACCTCTATCGCTCTCACCAGGCGCCAAGTTTTGCATTCAAATGGATTAACAAACGTGAATCTCCAGTGTCCTTCACATTGCATCGTTGATTGTGAACTGAAATTGGTTTGTTCAGTTGTGCTCGATTGTCAGTCGACCTTGACCCTCCTTCTGTCGTTTGGCAGAATCAGTGATGAAATTGATACGATGTCCTATAATACATTTGTCATAGAATATTATCACATCTCCAGAATGAATATGTGTACATGTTAATACCACTGGAAGATGCTCTAACATTCTATGAGTTCATTAAACTTTCCACCCTTTTTATTGTTTGAAAATTTATTTCACAACTCATATGATATATAGTAGTATGATTCTTAGTTCCAATGTTTCTTAAATGACATTCTTTTCGCCTTTATATTTTACTAGCTTTCAAGAATCATATTTATCTTTTCCAAATTTGATCTCTTTCCCCATGTGATATAAAAAAGATCCAGAAGATGTTCTGGACAACATTTACAACAACAAAAGAATACGATACGACTACAATTTACTAATAATCTTATACTGTTGTTTGTGATTCTATAAAGTCATATTATAATTCTTTGCATATCCGGTGTCGCAAATAATTTTTTTATCAATATTATGAATTTAACTCGAATTGCTGTTGGGACAATTTGGGGCAAATTGGTAATAACATTTACTTCTCAATTGCTTATGTAACTAACAAATAAATTAGATTAATGAGTATATGTTTAAATACCGTGTATATGTTTGATGACGTAGCGTAATTTTTCCTTTAATGAATTAAAGAGTTTCCAAAAGGAATTTTTTTCCTATAGGTAAGCTTTTGGTCTTTCAGCCCAAATCCACGAATGGTATAAATACGTAAAAATTACCTGGGGCGTCTTATTTGGTCCTTCCTTTTTAACTTGTACCCATTTTGTTTTCCATTTGTGTATCCCTGTTTTGTTAAAAGCATTTTAAAAGGACGATTTGGCCCTTCTTTAACAAAAGACTACTTTCTCTCCAAGTATACGATATACTATCTCTTGTCTCTGTCTTTCTCCTTCTTTGCGGTTTTGATTTGTTCTTTTCTGAAATCAAACGGTTTTCGACATTGCATTCTTCTTGATTTTGCAAATGTTTCTTCCCCAACAACATTAAGTATAATCACAGGTACGATTTAATTGGTTGCTTTTGTAGATTGCATTAACTTTGTATGGGGTTTTAATTTAGGATTAGTTTTATAATTTAAGTTATGGATTTTTTGTTGATAGTAATCTTAGTTGAATCGTTTTCTTTTTCTTATTTGTGCTAAAATAGTTTCCTAGTACTTTGATTAGTGCATTAGTTTTGTAGGTTTTACTTTTACGATTAGTGTTTTTAGGTTTTTAAAAACTGTGTTTGTGTTTTTAATGAAAATTCTATATATTCTTCAGTGATTTTTGAAGACGTTGAAATTTTAAAAAAAATTGAGACTTAAATAGATGATGCTATTAAAGTGTGAAGTTTATAATACTTCAAGGATAACTTAATTCTAGAAGCTGAAGTTTTGTGTTGTGTTTTGTATAAGTAAAGTATGTTTTTGTCTGCAGTTCTTGTTTTGTTTTTGATGAACTTCAGCATTATTGGAGTTGAATTTGTGTTCTGTATTTGTAAAAATTACAGCATGTTTTGGCTGAAATTTTTGTTCTGTAATTGCTGAACTTCATCATTCTTAGAGCTGAAGTTTTGTTCTGTATTTGCTGAACTTCAGCATTCTTAGAGCTGAAGTTTTGTTCTGTATTTCTCTGAAGTTAGATGGCGTTAAAATATAACTTAAGCCAAATTGTGCTGAAGTTTTAACTGATATTTTTGATAATGTTCTGAAGTTATTTTTCTTACCTTTAATTTTTTTCAACAGATGGCATCTATGAAATCCAAAGCACCTAAATATCCTAAAGCACCTAAAGCACCTAGAATACATAAAGCTCCTTCAGTCCGTATTGCTGTACCTACAAAACTAGGAGAGAGATATTATGAGTTTCGATTAACTGCCATGCTTACTGGAAGGGAAACCACGATTTGAAGGGTTTAATTGCAACTTTCTTGACTCCTGCACAACAGGAGAAGCTGAATAATGGTACAGTTTGGTATTTATGGCTATGGAGAATTTCTATGGCAGCATGAAGTTGGTTCATTGTTTGGTTCTCTCTCGCGTATTCACCAATGATCGAGATTCCATTAGTTTCAAGATTTTTGGCTGTGATATGTCGTTTAGCCTTAAAGACTTTCACATTATGTGCGGTTTGAGGATCACAGCACATAATGTTGAAAAACTAATTAAATGAGAGAGTACGATTTTGAAGCGCTATTTTGGGAAGTCTAAAAGTGTGACCTTGAAGGACATTCGAGAGTATATGATGCGGAATTAAATTAAAAAAGATGATGTGAATTTCAAACATGTATGCGAGAGTGATGAAGATGCTGTGAAGCTTATGGAAAGTCTTGTTGTGAAGTCTATTTTGTTCGGAAGAATGAATGAATCAACTGTGTTGGAGGAGTATGTAGGTATTGTTGAAGACGATGAGGCTTGTCTTAATTATCCTTGGGGTAATGCGTCATATGAGAAGCTTATTACCTCAATGAAACATGCTTTGGACAGCCAGGACAAAATAATTCAATTGAGTATATTGTAGGCGGATTTCCATATCCATTATGTGTTTGGTTCTATGAGCGCTTCCCAGATATTCGGGACAAGTATTTAAAAGATGACGACTTCCTTGATACCCCTTAGGTTCCCAGGATGTTACGTTATACATCTTTGGGAGAGCCTAAATTTAAAGAACTTCATGAGCACTACTTCAGTAATCATGGTGTAAGTTAATGTTCTTTTTTTTTTTTTTTGTAGTTTTGTTAATATGTTGACATATCAGTTTTATTTTATTTTGATAATATACTTTTTTGTATTAAACAGAAATATTGGACATTTAGGGTATTGGATATAATTCCTACCAAAGAGGAATTGAATTCAAAATTGGACAATCACCATGCAGCCGCATTCGTTCGAAGGTACTGAATCTGGTTCCTTTAACTGGTGAATCACCACGTAGTCGGAGTCCATCAAAAGAAATCAATCGAACTCCTGCAATTGGAGAATCACCTCGTACCCAGAGTCGTTCTAAACGCTATACAACAGCGTTTGACGATGAATTAGTCAACACAATATGTCGTGTAAGTTTTATTTTTTTTGTTTAATCTGAAGTTTTTTCATACTATTTTTTGCTTAATTATAAGATATTGTATGTGATAATTTTGTTCTTTATTTTGCTCAAGTTCAGCATTGTTTTTTGAGCTGAAGTTTTTGTTCTGTGTTTTGTAAAACTACAGCATGTTTTGTCTGTTGTTTTTGTTCTGTTTGTGATAAACTTTAGCATTCTAGGAGCTGAAGTTTTATTTTGTGTTTGTAAAAGTAAAATATATTTTGTCTGCAGTTTTTGTTTTGTTTTTAATGAATTTCATCATGGAGTTGAGGTTGTGTTATGTATTTGTAAAACTACAGCATGTTTTGGCTGAAGTTTTTTGTTCTGTAGTTGCTGAACTTCAGTATTCGTAGAGCTAAAGTTTTTGTTCTGTATCTGGTGAACTTCAGTATTCTTAGAGTTGAAGTTTTGGTTTGTGTTTCTATTTTCTAAAATTGTTGTGCTGTTTCTATTTCTATACTAGAGGGTTGTCACAACCCAAAATCCATCTAGTCGTGATGGCACCTAACCCAACCCGTTAGGTAAGCTAATTAATAACTATCCAATTTAATGAGATTTAATAAGAAAAGAAATGATAATACAACTGCTTTTATACAAGAATTTCCCAAGGACTGGTAGTACAAATTATGAGCGTCTAAGATTTAGAGTTTACAAAGCTAGTATGAAATAAATACATTAGAACTTTCGCGAGAGTCATCCACTCTGCTCAAATCTCAATTGCACCGACCAAACGGGCCGAACGACGTGCCCCATTAGCACAACAACACCCAAAGAAGTGACCTCGCCTTAGCGCAACTGAGCAAATTTCTACCCCATGCGCACTACATCCGTCAGGAATAATAACTCAATTCATTCCATGATTTTCATATACCCATAAAGTGTAATATAACCCGTATCCAGAAATTTTTTTGCTAGAGTCATCCTCAAAACCAGCCTCTGCAAGTCATAATTGATTCACAGTATACCTCAAACCGAAACCAACATAACACATAACCATCCAATCAAAGCGTCGATAGTAGACTCCCCCACTTAGCTCAATGCCATAGAATAGAACACCTGATAACTCACCATACCCATACTCTATTACTGCCATAATACCGTAGGGAGATTCAACTAAATCCTTCATAAGCTCACATAACACAAACCATATAGTACCTCAAATCATCTACCAAGCTCGCATACATCTACGTGACGGTCAGGTCAACTTTCTCAACCAAATTCAAATTCAGATCTCAACACATATACCCCGCTGGTAGAAAAGAAACTCTCCACACAACATTATAAGGATCACACCTCCGTAAATTACTCCACAGGAGATAATCCACCTACTTAGCCTCAAATTGGCTGTTATACCCTTTTGCAGCCATGATTACTACGCCATCACTTAATCTTCCTGAGTCTGAACTCAAAACAAGACATGAAAATCTACTTCTTTCCATAATTAATCAACATGAAAAATCTTCAACACACTCATAACTCGAGACAATACGTCACATCAAGACAGCAATCTAGCACCCAATAGTCCTTTTTACATCTCAAGCAAACTATTCTCGTCACAATCAAACCATCTGAACACATTGGCAATCACATCATACTCATTGTATAGCCATCCAGCCACTCTTCGAGTCACAAATTCCACTCATAGGGATGCTACCGGACATATAAGTCCAAAAGAATGTACTCACACAATCGAAATCCCCGTGCTCAAGCTACAGTCAAAACCCAGCCTCAAGTCCTCCAGACTGGCCCATCATCAACACACCGAAATCACATCTCGCACCTCATCCATGGAATCACAAGCCGGCGATGCACAGCTGATATCGAGCGCTCACATGCGCACACGAATGCGTGGAGGAAATTCAAAGAGTTATGTTTCAAGCTGAATCAATGACGCACGATAAGGAAAAAAAGATGGAAAGTTTATCCTAAATGTCCTGTAGCCTCTCGAAGATAGGTATGGACGTCATCATACTGATGCGCAAGACTCTATTAGACACTTGCTCATGACTTGTAGAACCTATGAATCTAGAGCTCTAATACCAATTTGTCACAACCCAAAATCCATCTAAATTTGATGGTACCTAACCCAACCCATCAGGTAAGCCAATTAATAATTATCCAGTTTAATGAAATTTAATAAGAAAAAAAATGATAATACAACTGCTTTTATACAAGAATTTTTCAAGGACTGGTAGTACAAATCATGTGTGTCTAAGATTTAGAGTTTACAAAGCTAGTATGGAATAAATACATCATTTGTCCGACTGTACATAAACAGCTTTTCATAAGTCTAGAGCTACCATGAACAAGAGGCAGTTGTGACTGGAACACAGGTACGTCTTCAAATCCATCTCTCGCCGTGCATAGCAACATCAACATCCAACATCTGCACGCAAGGTGCAGAAGTATAGTATGAGTACAACCGACCCCATGTACTCAATAAGTAACAGACCTAACCTTAGGTTGAAAGTAGTGACGAGCTGGGACAAGGGTCAGAGTCAACCTCCAATAACTAATAACATCTCATAACAATACAATTTAAAATAGCACAAGTAATAACTCAATAAATAGATGCTCAGCTCGTATACAAGTCCAGAAAATAAACATTTTCTTTTCAAGTATAACAGATACTCAAATCTTTTGCCGAAATCACCAAAATATGAGTAAGTTCGAAATCTATGATTTTTCTCAAAACCTTTCAACAGTAAATAAGATGTTACATTTTCTGATAGCATGAGGAAAATAACCCTCTATGCCTATATATCAAGTATGCATGTCTAATACAATGCAGCACAGTGATGATATCATTTACTCATACTCTCAGAGTACTCAATCTCAGTGTCTCACATTTCCACTCATCATGCTCAATATTCAGCATACTCAGTCACTCGGCACTATACAGGGCAGATCCAGCCCAACTCGCGCATAGTCACTCAGTACTGTATATGGCCAATCCAGCCTAGGGAAGATCCATTCCAAATATATATATATATATATATATATATATATATATATATATATATAATAACTGACATGTAGTCACTCAGTATTGTGTAGGGCCAATCCAGCCCAGGGAAGATCCATCCCTCAATATAAATAATTAGGCAAGATCCATGCCCGAGGAAGATCCATCCATCAATATAAATAATTAGGCAAGATCCATGCCCAGGGAAGATCCATCCCTCGATATAATATCAACTGCGCTCACTGTGAGTGTGCAGACTCTGGAGAGGCTCTTTTTGCCCAAGCCCTATAATAAGCCAAATCCAGGCATAAATCAAGAAAACATGTTGCGGCATGCAGCTCGATCTCATAAATATCACTCACAATTAGGCCCCCGGCCTCACTCAATCATCATTATCTCCAGTCTCTCGGGCTCATGATGTCATGAAACTAGCCCAAAATGATGATATGATGTATCAATAAATAGCAACAGAGACTGAGATATGATATGCAATGAATAAACATGATTGAGTACGAAATTACAATTTAAACATATAATTCGATAGCAGAAATGACCTCAGTGGGTCCCAATAATACCAGCATTTGTCTAAGCATGATTTCTAACATGAGTCACATCTCAGTTTCTCTAACACATGAAGAATATATAAAAAATACAAGTCAATTGGCTACAGCTCTACAGAATCGACTGAGTCTCAATTTCTACGGTGCACGCCCACACGCCCATCACCTAGCATGTGCGTCACCTACAAAAAAATCACATAACACATATAATTAGGTTTCATACCCTCAACTCCAAATTTAGAAGTGTTACTTACCTCGAACAAGCCAAATCAAACACCGAGCAAGCCAAGCGATGCTCCAAAAATGCCATCTCGCGCGTACTGACCTCCGAATTGCTTGAAACTAGCCAAAAGCAACTCAAATACATCAAATAATGTCAAAGAAAACAAACCCAATCGATAAAGGTCAAATCTTTAATCAAAAGCAAAAAATCAACCCAAAAGTCCAACCTGGGCCCGCGCCTCGGAACTCGACAAAGCTTATAAAATCCGATAACCTATTCAATTACGAGTTCAACCATACTAATTTCACTCAAATCCGACTCTGAATCGATGTTCAAAACTCAAAAACTCACTCTATGAAACTTTAGACAAAACCCCCAAAAATTTCTCTTTTGAAATTTATCAATTAAATGCCAAAAACGAAGATGGAATCACAGAATATAATCAAAATCGAGGAGAAAACACTTACCCCAATCCATGTGGTGAAAATCCTCTTCAAAATTGCCCAAATCCGAGCTCCAAAACCATGTGAGAAAAAGTGACTAAATTCCGGAACAAGTAAAAAAAAATGCAGTAGTTATTATAGCTCGAACCAGATTCAAGATGGCCCCAAAATTCACATTTGATAATCCCAACATAATCCTTGCGAGATTACACCCAAGATAGCCTTTTGAATCACCCAATTTGGCCTTAAAATGAGGGAGTTTTAAGAGACAATACTCTCTCATTTGATGTTTTGAAGTTTTAAAGGAAATCTGAAAATTTAAGAGACAAAAATGACATTTTTGTAATTATTTTACACCAGAAAATCAGCAACAAAAGAATTTTTGTTTTAGCACCCAAAACTCATTCGGAACCTCCCGTACACAAATCATATATGTATTTCAATCATAAAACACGCTATGAACCTGCTCGTGCATTAAAAACACCAAAAATAGGTCATCTTGACCCGATATTGACCATGGTCAAACTCCAAATCCTTAACTTAACTAGTTTCTCAACCAATGATCCAAAACACACACGAGCCCATCGGGACCCCATTCAATCATATCAGCAAGTCCTGAAACACGATACGAACTTATTCGAAGCTTCAAATCACATCAAACAATATAAAAACCATGAATCACACCTCAAATTAAACTTAATGAACTTTTAAACTTTCAACTTCCAGAACTCGTGCTGAACCATATCAAATCAACTCGGAATGACCTCAAATTTTGCACACAACTTTCAAATGACATAACAAAGCTATTCCAACTCCCGGAACCAAAATCCGAACCCGATATCACCAAACTCAACTTCCGGTCAAACTTATGAACATTCCAAAACTCCAAATTACCAACTTTCGCCAATAATGTTAGAACCTTCAAGAAACATCCAAATGCAAATTTCGGGCATACGCCCAAGTTTAAAATCACCATCCAAACCTAACGGAACCATCAAAACTCCGATCCGGGGTCAAATACACAAAATTTAAACTTGGTCAACTCTTCCAACTTAAAGCTTTCTAGTTGAGAATTATTCTTCCAAATCTACTTCTGATCACCTGAAAACCAAAACCGACGATTCACACAAGTCATAATGTATCATATGAAGCTACTCAAGGCTTCAAACAGCTGAACGAAATGCAAATGCTCAAAACGACCGGTTAGGTTGTTACAAGGGTAAGGAGGGAGGTTAAAAACTATGCAATAGAACAAAGGCTCATGATCGTGAAAGAAGTTGTTCAAGAGTTTCGACGGGATGAGCGATCTGCTATTGTGGACGAGGTTGTGAAAGTCAAGGTAAGCTTATTTATAGAGAAATCTTTTTTTCCTGCTAATGTTATTCTTTTATTCAGAATAATCATTATTAATAATTTTTTGTAGGAATATTTTGATGATAAGTTTGAAAAGTTATTTAAGATTGTCGACAAGTCAAAAGGAAGTGATGATGGCGATGCAGATTTTGAATTCATGAACTATCGACAATATGATAGGATGAACGAATCCTTTGAACCTCAATCTGATATTAATGCTGGTCATGATGGACTGCATAAAGTCGCAGATGAAAATGTAAGAGGTGAGGAAGCAGCTCTTAAAGGCCATGTTCAAGTATTCGAGCAAGTTCAATGTGTTGAACAGCAAGTTGAAGCAGATTGTTCTAGTGTTGATAGACTGACCAAAGTTGCTGGATATGATGAACAGTTATCAACCAAGAATGTAGGAAGCAAGAAAGGTACAGATGATGAAGTTATTGGTACTGAAGAACATGTACCGACTTGTGCTTTGGGTATTCATATTGCAAAAGGCAATGTGTTTGCGGATACAGATCATGAACTTATTGGTACTAAAGAACACGCATTGAGTGATGTGGGTACTCCTATTGGGAAAGCCAATGCATTTGCAGAAGCATTAGCTCTTTGCCATGAACTTTTAGGTGCAGAGATACAAGAATTTGTCACTACAGGTATAAATATTTCTATGTTATTATTTATATATATATATATATATATATATATATATATATATAGGTCATTAATTCCCCAATGAATATGCAGTGGAAGTTGAAAATAGTGGTGCTTCAATTGATACAACTCAAAAACTCTCTGATGATGCTGCATTGCATGAAGATAGAGTCGAGAAAATCCTTCCGCAGAATACTCCAAGGATTCCTGACGATGCCGCACCATTGAATGAAGAAGGAGTTGCTGAGATCGACAAAGGTATGTATTCTGGCGATATCACATTGGAAGGCAAACGTCAAGGTATTCTATACATCACGAATTTATTACATTTGATCCAAGTATTTATTTTCAGTTTGAAATTTTACGTACTTTCTTTTCTTTTTTGTGCTTTTTGATGATTATTCTGAAAGACTCAATGTAGCCCGAAAAAGAAATTGGTGAGCTCATTTAGCTATATGAAAAAGGAGAAATACATCTCTTCGCACCTGTTGGCTCACCAGACAAGTGTGAAGTGTCTTTGAAGTACTTTTAAAATTTAGTTAGTATTATTTAATTTTGTTTTTTGCATGAAGATATAGGCATATTGAGGATAATGCAAGCAGATCCGTTGGTATGTAAACATCATCTATGTCGCAACACTTAGACCAGATAGTTATTTGTTGCAATTCGATTACAAGGTATCTTTTTGCCTATTGTGTGTTTCTATCGGTTGTATGTATTTTGTAGATCTCATCCGATGCATCACAACTTCTTCCAAACCCTAAGAGAAAGAAGGTGTCCAGTTCTCCTAATGTTTTGTGCGACACCAGTGATATCCCCAACTTCAGTTTATTTTCATTTTCGCTGGGTAGTACACAAGAGACTGGTTCAGAAGGTAATTCTGCTGCTGTTGTTGGTGGTGAAGAGAGACAAGAACATCATGAACAGTAGGGAGTTGGTCAAGTATCTGCCCCTATAGCTATGGATTTTCCCCCTACAGCTGAACCGCAGTAGTTAGTTGCGACTGAGCAGCAGGAACAACAAGCAAAAAGAAAATCAGCTAAAGTAGGGATAATGATTCGTATGGAGAGTATTTGGTTAAAATATCCTAATGTGATTCCTAAACAAAAGGCAAGGGGGCAAGACTGGAAATCACGAAAGACTACACGAAGGTGTCCCTTCCATTATGTCAATAAGACAGCGGATTGATGTAGAGATTTACAGACTGGTTGAAGATAGATGCCGGGGAATATGATTCCAAGCCATTCAGATTAGCTAGAATCGATATTCCAAAATCATTCTTTACCAAAATCAAAATGTGCAGTAACAAATTTACTTTTTGATCAGTATATGACTAAGTTGGCTAGTGTTCATCCTTCAGATGAATAGAAGGAGAAAATTAGAATAAGGAAGGAAAAGAGAATGGAGGAGAAAAAAAATGAAAGAGAAAAAGATCAAATCAAAGAGAAAACGGGCTGTCAAAAAACAGGTGATTGAGGAAGCTGTGGATTATGAGGAAGAAGTGGAGATTGAGGAACTTACCGAGTTTACGTGGTTTATTGAAGAGTCAACTGCTGTAAAGGTGGCCAACTACGTAAGAGGCAATGACCTTTCATGCGGTATCTCATGGGCATCTGCCGAAAAAGTATTCTTTCCATTTCGACTTAAGCCAAGAGCTAGCCAGTCATCTATGCACTACTTTCTTGGAATTTCGCACTTTAAAACCAAAACTATATATGTTTACGATTCCTTGAAGAATTCACCATATGAGAGTGCGTTAGAACATGTCCAAAATTATGCCTAGTTGATCCCACACTTACTTGAATGCTTGAAGTTTGGCACACACAATAAAACTTATGGGAAAATGCTCCGAAAAATTTTATGATTAAGTGGATGAACACACCCCTACAGCAGAACAAGTACATGTTTGGCATATGTTTACCATGCATCTTATCTTTATGGTTTTTTCTTTATTTTTAGAGCTGTGTTATTGTGTTAATTAATCTTCAATTTTTTTCATATTTTTTTTGTAGTGTTGATTGTGGTATATTTGCTCTTAAGTTCCTTGAGATGCGGTTGAAGCAAGATGATGTCTTCAAATTCAAACAAAGTGATGCGTTAACATTCAGGAGAGAATTGGTTGCGAATCTTTGGGCTCATGAAAAGTGGAAAGAAGAAAGCTGGTATGAAACTCCAGAAGAGCAACTAGGACATGACTACGGAGAATATGAAGACACTCTATGTGAATTTTTTCGATAGAGAATAAATTGTAAATGAAAAATATTTTTTTTTTCAATGATGTAAGTGAAAACAAAATTGGATTTGAGAATATATATTAATTTTTGTGAATTATGTGATGTCTATCTCTTAAATTTTTGTTCTCTTTGCATTAATTAGTCTGAAGTTGTCTTGGATTGTATCAAATATTTTTGTCTCTTTTATCATGAACTTAAGCATGTTTTGTGAAATTTCAACATGTTTAGTGTGAAGTTTTAGCAAATGAACTAAATAACTTCAGCACGCATTAGCAAAAATTCATTAGAAAATTACATACCGCAGGACAAAAAGTTAAGCATGTTTAGTATGAAGTTTTAGCAAATGAACTAAAAAAATTCTGCTTGAATAGATTGAAGTTTCGGATAAAAGACAAAACTATTGACTGTAGGACAAAACCCAGCATGTTTTGGTATGAAGTTTTAGCAAATGAACTAAATAACTTCAGCATCCATTAGCATGAAGTTTTAGCTTTAATGTGAAATAACTTCATGAAACATTAGCATAGAGTTTTAGCTTCAGCCTGTTTATTGGGAAGTGTTAGGAAATGAACAATAAAACTTTAGCATGGATAAGTTTCAAGTTAAGCAAAAAACTCAATAGAAGATTACGTATTGTAGGAGAAACTTCAGCATGTTTAGTCTGAAGTGTTACGAAATGAACTAAACAATCAGCATGTTTAGTCTGAAGTTTTTAGGAACTGCAGACTGCAGGAAAAAACTTCAGCATGTTTTGGTATTTTTTAACTTAAAACTTATCCTTTTGTATTTACCAGCTACTTTTTATCTTTTACCACCTACTTCATCTTACATTTAATTTGTCTGACCATATAGTAAATAACCTAAAAAGTTACTTTTGCATTTAGAAATAGTAAATGAAGTCTTTTAATTTGATTATGTGAAAACTTTGGCTTTTCAAGCTAAAGTTATTTTTTTACTATAGAAAAACTGTGGACTTATTAGGCCGAAGTTACATTTCTTTTTGTTTTTACTACCTACTTATTGTCTTTTACCATCTGCTTATCTTGTTACATTCAATTTCACTGAACGTAAAACAGTAAACAGACCTGAAAAGTTACCTTTGCATTTATGGATATAAAATTGATTAGGTGCACACTTTGGCTATATTAACAATCTCTTCACTTGAAAATTTCATAGTCATATATAGACTTGCATCATATTTTTTTAAATTCATATTCATCCATAGCCTTTTAGCTTTCAATGTCTGATGCTAGCGGAAGTAGGAAGCTTACAATGGATGAACTTATGTAGAAGTGGGAGAGTTTAAAGTCTGATTTGAATAGTAACGTACCAATGATTAATCTTATGCAGAGTAGGAGCAAATAAAGGCTGATTGGGAAAGAATCAGACCACAGTTTTTTGCCGATGAATCATTCCTGAACAGGCCGAACCTCAAACGCAATTGTGAAGGTTATTCAACCTCATTCGACAAGGTTGTCCAGCAGTTTGATTCTTTTAAGTTTCCTATCAGGGACGACTATGCCAAGATGGAAAATAGCTTGAAGAGTCTTCTTTATCTTATGGACAGAGTAATAATTAAACAAAATCAGTTGCTCGATCAATTCAACAAGTTGAAGTGCGATCTCATGAGACTTTGTGGTCGTTTGCCCGAATATCCTATAATTATCTCTAATTCAGATGATGAGGAGATATATCAAGAAATTGAGGAGTACTGTTCTAATGATGGTGGTGATGTTTAGTTTTTTTAATCCTCTTTTTATGTTTTTCTTTTGTATTTTTGTTAATGTTTTTTATGGCTCTCTTTTGTTTTGTGTGGTTTTTATCTTGTAATATATTATATAAATGAAAATATTGTTTCGTTTTTGTGTATAAGTTTTTTCAATTTTGAAGGTTGCGTTTTCATTTTAATGTAATAATATAGTACGTGGCAACCTAAACTTCATGCCTTATAAGCTGAAGTTAGCATATATAAGTTAGAAACTTGAACCTTTTTGGTCTGAAGTTATCATCTGTAACTTTTGATAGTCACATTTTATAGGCTTAATTTTTTTTGTTCATTTCTTAAAACTTCACACTAAACATGCTGAAGTTTTGTCCAGCAGTCTGCAATTTTTGTAATGAGTTTTTTCGAAACTTCAGAGAAACATTACTGAAATTATTTAGTTCATTTGCTAAAACTTTAGACTAAACACGTTGAGTTTTGTCCTGCAGTATGAATACTTCATGTAGAAAGGTGTAGTTTTTTATTTTATATATATAGTGTGTGTGTGTGTTAAAGATATGTATTTCACTTACAGTTTTTTCTCGCTGAAGTGATTGCGTACTTTTTAGAATGCAACCAAACATGTAAGCCGCCAACAAAAATGAGCGGTTTCTACTTCAAACAATATATAAACGATTATTTTTCAATCCATGAGCTTATTTTTTTCATTTATATGAAAACAATCTCATTTCACATATATCAATCAATAATGAAAGCCTAAATTTAGTATATCTATCTTCCTTTAGAATCAATTTATTTTTCCAAGGATTATTGAACGTTGGAGTATCTTTCAGCGTGTTTCTTGGAATATGGATGAGGTGCTGGAGAAGACAAGCAAGTTGTTCTGTTATGCCCAATTTGTTTACAGCAATTGCATTTGGTAGACTTCAATCGTACTGATTCAGTCGCAGGGATATACCTCTTCTTTTGTCTTCTTCCTTGAAGAATCTCTACATCGGGAGGTTTTGTGATTTCAAATTCTATATTTTATTGTATATCTTATGAATTTTGATCTCCCACAGTATTGACATGTCCTTCATATATTTTGAACCATGTTTCCCTTGAATAGCATTTTGAGCAGTAATCAGATTACTGCAAATATCTCTTATTGATAGCAGCAATTGCGTGTGGAAGGGCAGTTCATCAAGTTGGAATTCCATGCAATCACAAGTTCTCTTCTTTAAGTCCATAATAAATTTTATTCCTTCATTATTTATTCTAAACAACATTGAATCAAAGTTGAACACCCAAGAAGGAACAAAGAAGTAAAAGCTGAAGTGATTATGCATTCGTTAATTACTTCAGAGAAAACATGCTGAAGTAAATTCTGAAGTTAATAAATATATTTACAAACATTTTGCAAGCAAAGTCTATCTTCTTATTCATCTCTTTTTCTGCCCATATTGATACTTTGTGAAAAGTTTCATGTGCTTTTTCTCCGTTCATAAAACCACTCTCCCAACTTTTCTTGGATGAAATCTGACATTCTTAAAACATGCATCTCTCTCGCTTTTAGTAACACGAAATTTATTGATTCTACCATATTTGTTGTCAACATATCATAACATCGACGTAGGAACCACGATCGAGCCCATCTCTCTGGCGGCTCTTTCATCATGTAGTTGTATTTTTTCTTGTCAATACTTTTGGTCTGGGACATTAACTGATTAAAATCTTCATATTTTTATGACCTTGCAGCGCTTTGGAAAAGATTTATTACCGTGCTTTTTGCATGTCTTTGCTTTAAATTCTTCTCAAAGTGATAGAGGCAGATACCATGGTGAGCTTCGGGATAAATTTGTCTAATCCCATTTGTGATCGATTGGTTTCTATCTGATAAGAAAATCAGTTCACGGCGAACTTCAATTGCTTTTCTCATTTTCCCGAAGAACCAAATGTATGCATCATTATTTTCTGAATCTGCTGCACCAAAAAGATAGAGGAAAGATTTGATTGTTTGCATTCTTTGATACAACAACAAATAGAACACCATGATATTTTGACTTTAAAAACGTTGCATCAACTGCAATCACGGGTCTACAGTAATGCCAACCAGCTATTGATGCCACAGGAGCAAAGAACAACTAAGCAAATCTGTACAGGTGAAACAAAAAAAAATCATAAGGTGTGAAGTTTTCAAATAGGAACATTTGAAACTTCAAACTGATGGTTACTATTTTTTTGCTTACCGATTCTGCTCATCTTTTTTTATGCTAGTGTACGTCCCTAGGTTTCTATGCACCATCATGTGTAGGTATGAAGGAATAATCTGGTAGTTCTCTTCTGGTGTTCCTCTTATACAAGCAATAGCTTTTTGAATAGCGCGCCATGCCTTGTGATATCCAATGTCAATTCCAAATTATTTTTTCATTTCACTTTCTACAAAGGCTGGTGTAACCTCAATCTTTTTATCTCGAACATGTTCTAAAATTTGCTCACATATAAAATTTGGTGTAGCATGATTGTGATCTGATTTTCTTGCATCAACCGAACATTCATGGTTGTTATGAAATTTATCACCCTGAAAAATGTGAAATTTTTTATTCTGGTAGCACGCATATTCCAACCACATTTCTCCACGATGCATTTCAGCTCGTATCTCTTTGAACATGATCTAACAACAGTGAATTCAACTTTCTGATTTATCTCCAAGCTGTAGAAAAATTTACTCATGCTCTTCTTGTTCTCAAAAATTGATTTACTTTTATTTCCTCAGGCAATGCATCGTGCCTAAGTATTTTACATGGTGGAGATTCTTTCAGCTTTCTCCCCACTCTTTTTCTTGATTTCTTAGAAGCAGTAGAAGTTTCAGCAATTTCTTCAATTGTATCTGATGTTATCGGTATAATTTCTATATTTTCTTCATCTTGGTTGTTGCTTATCATTATAGGAGATAACAAAAAACTTTGTTGGATTGTGTATTGGTTGTCTATTTGCATTATTAGTTGTCCTTCTTCTTGTTGGGCCTCACCAAATTGGTATGAATTTATTGTAGCAGCAGTAATTCTTGCAGCGTTCCATATTCTGAATCAGTTGTAATGTTAAAAGGTTGTCGCTCGTTGTCTACTTTCATTATTGGTTGTTTTACTTCATGTTAATAATCAACAAGTTGTTCTGAATCTATTGTATTTGCAAGAGATGATTTGAATGTTGCAAATTCTGAAGCAGCTATACTGTCAGAAAGTAGTTGTATTTTTTCGACGACAAAATGGCAATTCTTGAGGTCGAATAATTTGTTAGCAAATGTATACAGGTTCTGAGTTCGTCATATGAAGTTACAAGCAACCCTTTGCTTGTATTTAGTTTGATATCAAACCATATTTTTAGTGAATATTTGGTTGAATCAAAATCTGTAACTTCACTAATTTTCTTCAGGAAAATATTGAATGATACTTGTTATTAACCAGAACAAGTTTTGTATCATGATCCAACTAGTTGTAATCAAAAGTCCACCTCCCATTGAAAATAATAACAAGAAAAATCGAACTCATCCTGCAGAATGAAAACTTCAGCATGTTTAGTGTGAAGTGTTAGGAAAATGAACAAAAAAATGTAGCATGTATAAGTATGAAGTTTAGAAAAAATTTATTAGAAAATTACATACTGCAGGACAAAAACTTAAGCATGTTTTGACTGAAGTTTTAGAAATGAACTAAAACACTTCAGCTTGTTTAGACTGAAGTTTCAGATAAAACTCATGACAAAACTGTAGACTGCGTTACAAAACTTCAGCATGGTATGAAGTTTTAGCAAATGAACTAAATAACTTCAACTGCATTAGCAAATACTCTTTAGAAAATTACATACTGCAAGAATAAAACTTAAGCATGTTTAGTCTGAAGTTTTAGCAAATGAACTAAAAAACTTCAACTTGTTTAGACTGAAGTTTCCAAAAAAAACTCATGGCAAAACTGTTGACTGCATTACAAAACTTCAGCATATTTAGGTATGAAGTTTTAGCAAATAAACTAAATAACTTAAGCATGCATATTGTATACTATAGAGGAGTATTTTTTGTGCATTTTTAACCGTAAAACGTAACAAACATATTTAATATAGTTATTATTTTGCGTTGGGAAATGTGTTAGTGTAATAATATTTCTGTGACATTCATGCACCCTTTACACTGGACGTTCAAAATTCCTTTATGCCTTTTCATATACAATGCAGAAATTTTTTTACTACAGGTACCGATGGTGCCCAACGTTGCCGTTAGGCAAGCCAACGGTGAACTAACAACTTAATTATTCATTTTATTATTTTCAAAATCATAATTGTAATTAAGTAAGGAGGTTTAACTAGTAGTCTGAAAAAGAAAATGAAAGGTGATAATAATATACAAATCCGTAGTCATCAACTAGAATATCCCAATACCCGATGTCATAAGTGCATGAACATTTACTAAGGAGTATAATAATAATACAACATCTGGCCAGAATGTAAATAAGATAGGATAAATTAAGTAATACGATGGAGACTCTGTGGGCTGCGATACGTAGCCTGGAATTTCCAGCTCACCGTAAAGTCCCATCAGCAGCTGACCACCAAATAAACCTGTCAGATCCTGCACATTTAGTGCAGAAGTGCAGCATGAGTACGTAAATCAACGCGTACCCAGTATGTATGTCACGATCCAAGCCGGAGGGCCGCGACTAGCACTAGGACCCTACTCGCCGAGTGCCGACGTACCTACCATCAAACTTCTCTTATTGTCTATAAGGCTGACGAGATCAGGATAAATAGCAAACAATAATCCTTATCAACTCAAACTTTCCGATAATAACATGTACATATATATATATATAACATGGCCAACAAGGCTGTTATGCAAAAATTATACAACAAAAATTACTCTTGCCGACAAGGCAATCTCACTATACATAAGCCAACCCCTTGTCTATGAGCCTCTACAAGAAGACAAGTGATGCAACCTGTGTCGGAACAAGGCCCGACATGCCCATAATGCCTATGACAAAAATGCATACCAAGAACGCGGCAAGTCCGAAGGAGGGATCTCGCCAATATCCGCTGAACTGAGCAGCCTACTGTGGTAGGGGAGCCTCGTCTATATGTCTGTCCGGACTTGCAGCATCCACAAATAAACGGACGTCAGTACGGATAAGGTACTGAGTATGTAAGACAGGAAAATATGACATAAGAACAGTAATATATGTCGGGATAAGAAACATACAACCTGTACCATCTGAGTGCCTCTGAGGACGACTAACTATGAAATGCCTAATGTGCATATGCATATACTTATATCCTTTGTAAAATCATCATATATATATATATATATATATATATATATATATATATATATACGCCTCTGTGGGCCTCATCATTATCATACCCAACTTATCAGTGGTTGCACAATAGGTGCCATACCCGGCCGACTATAGCGCGGCTCAGTAGAGTAAAATAGTTGTCAACTATAGTGCGAATCAGTTGAGTAAAAACATATACATATGTATAGTTGCACAATAGGTGTCATACCCGGCCGACTATAGCGCGGCTCAGTAGAGTAAAATAGATAATGCACGCTCGACTCATAGAAATCACACTTTCTGAACCTTTCAATGTGACGTAAGGTCTAAGAAACAACACACATCAATCCTCCCATAAGAGGGGAAACAATATAAGCGCTCCTAGCTTCTAAGAGTAGAGTATCTTTGAGGGCTCGTTCATTGCATTATGTATAATCAGAGTCGTGCAAAAGAAGGAAAATGACAGTCTCACATACCTTGTACACTCTTCACCAATTTCAAGCTATGCAACTGTCCTACTCCTTGGTCTACATTAAAAGAAACGATTCTATCGTTATCCTCTAAGCGTTATAGTTATTATTAACCACAACCCCAAATTTATATGGTGTTTCGCCACACCTTTCTTCCTCCAAAACTCCACAAAAATAGTAGTAAAACACACAGCCCAATAGTTACGCAAAACCAACCACAACCCAGTCCGCTATAAGTGGAACTCACGGCTTCCAACCACCGTCCCGTGAGTTCTTACATGCATGGAACCAATTATCAAGAATTCCCAGGAGAAAGAATGTATGAAAGAGAGCAGTAACTTACCTCACCTGTTGGATAACTCAGCCCTCTTCCTTGGTTCTTCAACCTCTAGGTTTTACTCCCAATTAGGGCTTGAAAGAGAGGGAAAATTAGTTAGGGTCTTTCCTTAGTTCTTCAATCTCTAGATTTCTCTCCCAATTAGAACTTGAAGGAGAGGGAAAATTGGTTAGGGTTTGTGTGGGATTTTTGAGAAGGAGTTGCAGGGGTTCTATTTCGTTTGGGAGGTCTGAGGTAAGATGAGATAACTAAGTTTATAATCCCTTAAATGTCCTCTCTTGGCCGTTTTTGGAACTTTTATTCTTGTCCTTTAATTTGGCAAATAAGTGAGCACGTGCCAGTCGCCTACCAGTCTGCGATCGCATTTACGTCGTAGAACCAACATGCGGTTCGCATTCTGGACGCGAATCTTAGCCCAAAAATCTATCTCATTCTGCGACATAGGAGGTCTGATTTGCGGTCCGCATTTTGGGAATGCGACCGCATATTGACCGCATTCCTGATGTAGATTTCTGCCTAGAAATCTGTTTCAGTCTGTGATACATTAGGTACGATACGCGGTTCGCATTTTAGAAATGCGACCGCAGTTATGACCGCATTTATAGCATTGATCTTTGTCCAGAAATCTGTCTTGATCTGCAATTTCAGCGTGAGAAAATGCGGCTCGCGTGAGGGTTTTGCGGTAGCATACCCAGCTTGCGAAGCCTTTTGATCTTTTCTTGACTTTTTGAACTCTTTTCCGGTTCTTAGGCCCTTATATGTAGACTATCTTACGGCGCAATCTAACGTACGCAATTATGGGTTGTAACACCCTCCCC
>MCJB01007591.1:26647-70472 GCA_002018475.1 Nicotiana obtusifolia | reverse complement strand
ACATTCGTCCTCGAATGCAAGGGTCTACGGGGATTTTACTCATTGTGAATTTCGGCCGAGTTTCCCTCATCAATAGAGGACGAACTTGCGAGCATTTAACTCAACGTACGGTCCTACAAGAGTATGCAAACTTATGGACATGTACATTATCTGCATATTACCATTTTGTATTAAGAAGGAGTGTTCTCAAGTTATTGCTTATTTCATAAAGACGTCTCTCCCTTTAATGTGTCCTGCGTTCTCCCGGCACCCTCATTATCTCCTTTTTGGAACAGGTAAGGGTATCTAGACTTCATCTCCTCCTCTGCTTCCCATGTCATTTCCTCTGTATGTTTGTTCCTCCACAATACCTTAACGGAGGCTACATCCTTCGTTCTTAGTTTGCGGACTTGTCGGTCTAATATAGCCACTGGTACTTCTTCATATGTTAGATCCTCAGTAACTTGCACATCTTTGATAGGGAAGACTCGAGAAGGATCTCCGATACATTTCCTTAACATAGATACATGGAATACCGGATGGACCAGTACCAATTCGGACGGCAGTTCTAACTCATAAGCCACACGTCCAATTCGTCGAAGAATTTTATACGGACCGATATACCTTGGACTCAGCTTACCTTTCTTCCCAAAACACATGACACCCTTCATTAATGAGACCCTCAGGAACACCCAATCTCCAATCTCAAACTCCAGATCACGACGTCGGACATCAGAATAGGACTTTTGCCTACTTTGTGCTGTCTTCAATCGTTCCTGTATCACCTTCACCTTTTCGATGGCTTGGTGGATCAAATCTGGCCCATATAACTCAGTTTCACCGACTTCGAACCATCCAACTGGTGATCTACATCTCCTCCCGTATAGTGCCTCGTATAGGGCCATCTTAATACTGGAGTGGTAGCTATTATTGTAGGCAAATTCTATGAGTGGAAGATGGTCATCCCAATTTCCCTTAAAATCTAGAACACATGCTCGCAGCATATCTTCCAGTGTCAGAATAGTACGTTCAGCCTGTCCGTCAGTCTGCAGATGAAAAGCCGTGCTGAGATTCACCTGTGTGCCCAAACCCTTCTGAAAGGACCTCCAAAAGTTTTCCGTAAATTGAGCTCCTCGGTCTGATATAATAGACACCGGCACATCATGAAGTCTAACAATCTCCTTAATACAGCTTCGCATAGTTTTCAGTTGTGTAGGTTGTATTAACTGGCAGAAAATGGGCACATTTTGTAAGTCGATCAATTATCACCCAGATGGAGTCAAACTTATGATAGGAGCGAGGTAACCCAATAATGAAGTCCATGTTAATCACCTCCCATTTCCAGGTTGGAATTTCTATACTCTGAATCAATCCACCGGGTTTCTGATGTTCTATCTTTACCTGTTGACAATTGGGACATTGGGCCACAAATTCGGCAATAGACTTCTTCATGCTATCCCACCAATACTGCTCTTTGACATAATGATACATCTTTGTCGAGCCGGGATGGATGGAATATCGGGATTGATGAATTTCATTCATAATCTTCTCTAGCAACCCTGCCATATTAGGCACACATAATTGGCCCTGGTATCTCAGTGTTCCATCTCCTCCAATCTCAAAAGCCATAATTTTACACTGCCGAATGCCCTCTCTCAGTCGTACTAAGATAGGGTCTTCATATTGCCGTGCTTTTACCTCGGCTACCAAGGATGATTCTGATGTATTATGTACAGTAACACCTCCGTCCTCAGAGTCTAATAATCTAATTCTCATGTTGGCTAGCTGATGAAGTTCTTTGGTTAACCCCCATCTACTTGCTTCAATGTGTAGTAAGCTTCCCATTGACTTACGACTGAGGGCGTCTACTACAACATTGGCTTTACCGGGATGATACAATATCTCGACGTCGTAGTCTTTCAGTAATTCGAGCCACCTACGCTGCCTCAGATTCAACTCCTTCTGATTGAAGATGTATTGTAAACTCTTGTAATCTGTGTAGATGTCAACATGGACACCGTATAAGTAGTGCCGCCATATCTTCAAAGCATATATCACTGCAGCCAATTCCAGATCATGGGTCGGATAATTCTTTTCATGCTTCTTCAATTGTCTTGATGCGTAAGCAATCACCTTTCCACGTTGCATCAATACGCATTCCAAACCTACACCTGAAGCATCACAATATATCACATATCCTTCTGTTCCCTCTGGGAGAGTAAGCACTGGCGCGAAGATCAACCGATTCTTTAGCTCCTGGAAACTACGTTCACAAACGTCGGACCATTGGAACTTGGTAGCTTTCTGTGTTTACTTAGTCAATGGTGCCGATATAGAGGAAAACCCCTCATAAACCTCCTATAAATCCTGCTAGCCCTAGAAAGCTGCGGACTTCTGATGGTGTTGTGGGTCTTGGCCAATTCTTCACTGCATCGATCTTCTGAGTGTCGACTAATACCCTCGTCAAATATCACATGGCCTAGGAATGCTACTGAGTGCAGCCAGAATTCACATTTGGAGCACTTCGCATATAACTTGCGATCTCGAAGGGTCTGTAATACTATCCGCAGGTGGCCTGTATGTTCTATCTCGGAACAGGAATACACTAGAATGTCATCAATGAATACAATGACGAACACATCAAGATAGGGCCTGAATACGGTATTCATAAGATCCATAAAAGTTGCTGGGGTGTTTGTTAGCCCGAACGACATTACCAAGAACTCAAAATGCCCATATCTTGTCCGGAAGGCTGTTTTTGGAATATCCTTCTCCTTGACCCTCACCTGATGATACCCTGAACGTAAATCAATCTTGGAAAAGTACTTGACACCCTGGAGTTGGTCAAGCAGGTCGTCAATCCTTGGAAGTGGATATTTATTTTTTATAGTAATCCTATTCAACTGTCGATAATCGATACACATCTTCAACGACCCATCTTTCTTCCGCACAAACAAGACTGGCGCACCCCAAGGTGAAGTGCTAGGCCTAATGAAGCCCATATCCAGTAAGTCCTTCAACTGCACTTTCAACTCTCGCAACTCTGCCGGGGCCATTCTGTATGGAGGGATAGAAATCGGGTGAGTGTCGGGCAACACATCCATACTAAACTCAATCTCCATTTCAGGAGGAAGGCCTGGGAGTTCATCTGGAAAAACATCTGGAAATTCATTGACCACGGGAATTGATTGTAGAGTAGGCGGTTTCATCTCCGCATCCATAACGCGAACAAGATGATAAATGTACCCCTTTGAGATCATCTTCTTTCCCTTAAGATACGAAATAAGCCTAACTCTCGGCGAAACAATATTTCCCTTCCATTCAATGATGGGTTCACTAGGAAATTGAAATCTAACCATCTTCGTACAAAAATCAACATTTGCATAGCATGAGGCCAACCAGTCCATTCCCATTATCATGTCGAAATCGACCATTTCTAACTCAAATAAATTCGCCGAGGTTTGACGACTACAAATCGTCACGGTGCAACCTCTGTATACCCTCCAAACAACCACAGAATCTCCTACTGGAGTAGATACCGCAAATGGTTTACTTATTAATTTAGGTTCGACACCCAACTTATCAGCCACAAGGGGTGTAATATATGATAATGTAGATCCTGGATCAATCAACGCATATACATCATAAGAAAATACAGACAGTATACCTGTAACAACATCCGGAGATGACTCGAGATCCTACCGACCTGCTAGAGCATAAATTCGATTTTGAGTACCACTCGGACTCGGCATTGCACCTCTACCCCTACCACGACCTGTCGACTTCTGGAAACCCCCTGCTGGAGGTCGAACTGATGGGAAGAACCAGACGCAAATACAGTCGGCTGAACCATACCATCACCTTCTCTATTAGGACAATCCTGCCTTATATGGCCAGGCTGTCCACAAGAATAGCATACATCGGAACCTCGATGACATAGTCCAAAATGGGCCTTGCCGCACTGATCACAACGTGGTGTTGGGGGCCTCGTCTGACTAGTATCCCTGTGATGCTGCGAGCCTGATGCCCGCAAACTCTGACCTGGACTCGAATAGGTAAGTCGATCATATCGAGGTCTCTGAAATTGTGGAGGGGCACTAGCTACAGGTGGCGCCGAACTCCTCGAAGACTGGGGCCTGACACTACTTCTAAAGTCACCAGAATACCCTGCAAATCTCGTCCTCTTATGCTGGCTCCTATCTTGCTCCCTATCTTCCCTCTGTTGGCGCTTACGATCCTCTAGGGTCTGGGCATAAGCCTGAATACGGTAAATATCCATGCCCTATATCAAGGAGGCTGTCGTGCATTCATTTATCAGATGTGGTCCCAATCCGTTCACGAACAAATGAACCCTATCACTCATCTCAGCCACCATATGGGGAGCATACCTTGCTAAAGAATCAAACTGCATACTATACTTTCGCACACTCATGTTACCTTGTCTAAGGTTCAAGAATTTATCAGCTCTGGCTCGTCGTACCTCAACTGGCAGGTAGTGACGAAGAAACGCCTCAGAAAATTCCTTCCACGCAGGTGAGGAAGCATTCGGACCCCTGGAACTTTCCCGACTATCATACCAGAAGACTGCTAAATCCCGTAACCGATAAGAAGCCAACTCTACTGCCTCCGTATCGCTAACATGCATAACCCGCAGTGTGCGATGAAGCTGATCAATAAAAGTCTGCGGGTCCTCCTTGGGGTTTGACCCGGTAAACACTGGAGGATCTAGATTAATAAAATCACGAACTCTGGCACTAGCTGGTCTATCAGCAGCACCGGTATTCTACCTCTGAGTCTGAGAAGCTATCAAGCTAGTCAACAACTGTACCGCAGTCTAGAAGTCCTGGTATGTAGTACCAGATAGAGGAACTGGAGATGCTGGGTGGCTTCTAATGTCCTCTGGGGAAGGCGGAGTAGATGAGGTCTGAGACAACATCTCACTCTGAGGCTCACTTTGGCCTTCTCCAGCATGAGGCATCTGTCTGGTACCCTCTCCCGCATCTGTACCAAGCCGTCTACTAGTTGTTTGCTTCCTAGTCGAAGGCATTGCTGAAGGAAAACAAGGCGAATGTTAGGGACGAACACTTGCGACTCAACTCTATGCACGATCTAGATTTAAGAAGAAAGTAACAACCCTAAATGTCAAGCAGCCTCCTGATTATAAATGTGGCGCGCTACACATCCATAATCAAGACTCTACTTGACATGGCTCATAGATAATTCCTAGGACAGACCTGCTCTGATACCAAGTTTGTCACGACCCAAGCCGGAGGGCCGCGACTAGCACTCGGACCCTACTCGCTGAGTGCCGACGTACCTACCATCAAACTTCTCTTATTGTCTATAAGGCTGACGAGATCAGGATAAATAGCAAACAATAATCCTTATCAACTCAAACTTTCCGATAATAACATGTACATATATATATAACATGGCTAACAAGGCTGTTATGCAAAAATTATACAACAAAAATACTCTTGCGGACAAGGCAATATCATTATACATAAGCCAACCCCTTGTATATGAGCCTCTACAAGAAGACAAATAATGCAACCTGTGTCGGAACAAGGCCCCGACATGCCCATAATGCCTATGACAAAAATGCATACCAAGACCGCGGCAAGTCCGAAGGAGGGATCTCGCCAATATCCGCTGAACTGAGCAGCCTACTATGGTGGGGGAGCCTCCTCTATATGTCAGTCCGGAACTGCAGCACGACATGCAGCGTCCACAAATAAACGGACGTCAGTACGGATAAGGTACTAAGTATGTAAGACAGGAAAACATGACATAAGAACAGTAATATGTGTCGGGATAAGAAACATACAACCTGTACCATCTAAGTGCCTCTGAGGACGACTAACCATGAAATGCCTGATGTGCATATGCATATACTTATATCCTTTGTAAAATCATCATATATATATATACATATATATATATATATATATATATATATATATATATATACGCCTCTGTGGGTCTCATCATCGTCATATACATACGCCTCTGTGGGCCTCATCATTATCATACCTAACTTATCAGTGGTTGCATAATAGGTGCCATACCCGGCCGACTATAGCGCGGCTCGGTAGAGTAAAATAGTTGTCGACTATAGCGCGACTCAGTAGAGTAAAACCATATACATATGTATAGTTTCACAATAGGTGCCATACTCGGCCGACTATAGCGCGGCTCGGTAGAGTAAAATAGATAATGCATGCTGGACTCATAGAAATCACACTTTCTGAACCTTTCAAAGTGACGTAAGGTCTAAGAAACAACACACATCAATCCTCCCATAAGAGGGGAAACAATATAAGCGCTCCTAGCTTCTAAGAGTAGAGTATCTTTGAGGGCTCGTTCATTGCATTATGTATAATCAGAGTCGTGCAAAAGAAGGAAAGGGACAGTCTCACAGACCTTGTACACTCTGCACCAATTTCAAGCTATGCAACTGTCATACTCCTTGGTCTACATTAAAAGATTTGATTCTATCATTATCCTCTAAGCGTTATAGTTATTATTAACCACAACCCCAAATTTATATGGTTTTTCGCCACACCTTTCTTGCTCAAAAACTCCACAAAAATAGTAGTAAAACACGTAGCCCAACAGTTACGCAAAACTAACCACAACCCAGTCCGCTATAAGTGGAACTCACGGCTTCCGACCACTGTCCCGTGAGTTCTTACATGCATGGAACAAATTATCAAGAATTCCCAGGAGAAAGAATGTATGAAAGAGAGCAGTAACTTACCTCACCTGTTGGATAACTCAGCCCTCTTCCTGGGTTCTTCAACCTCTAGGTTTTACTCCCAATTAGGGCTTGAAAGAGAGGGAAAATCGGTTAGGGTCTTTCCTTGGTTCTTTAATCTCTAGATTTCTCTCCCCAATTAGAACTTGAAGGAGAGGGAAAATTGATTAGGGTTTGTGTGTGATTTTTGAGAAGGGGTTGCAGTGGTTCTATTTCGTTTGGGAGGTCTGAGGTAAGGATGAGATAACTAAGTTTATAATCCCTTAAAAGTCCTCTCTTGGCCAACTTTGGAACTTTTATTCTTGTCCTTTAATTTGGCAAATAAGTGAAGCACGTGCCTGTCGCCTACCAGTGTGCGATCGCATTTACGTTGCAGAACCAACATGCGGTTCGCATTCTGGACGCGAATCTCAGCCCAGAAATCTGTCTCATTCTGCGACATAGGAGGTCTGATTTGCGGTCCGCATTTTGGGAATGCGACCGCATATTGACCGCATTCCTGACGTAGATTTCTGCCCTGAAATCTGTTTCAGTCTGCGATACATTAGGTACGATACGCGGTTCGCATTTTAGAAATGCGATGGCACTTGTGACCGCATTTATAGCATTGATCTTTGTCTAGAAATTTGTCTTGGTCTGCGATTTCAACGTGAGAAAAATGAGGCTCGCGTGAGGGTTTTGCGGTAGCATACCCATCTTGCGAAGCCTTTTGCTCTTTTCTTGACTTTTTGAACTCTTTTCCGGTTCCTAGGCCCTTATATGTAGACTATCTTACGGCGCAATCTAACGTACGCAATTATGGGTTGTAACAATATATCTAGCCTAACCCTGGAGAATTAGAGACGAGGGGTCGACAATACTAGAGGTCCAATAAAGCAATATAATAAATCATAAACAGATACGAAGCACACAACAATAATGGGATAAATATGTACGTGACATAATCGTTCAAAAATTTCTTTTAAAGGTATGAATTTCTCAGTCTTATATTCTACCTTAACAGCTCAGATGTATCAAATACCAGTATCAAACGGATAAGCAATACCATATAAAATGCCAGGCATCAGTGGAAGGATAATCTCGTGAATATTCGGACTGCCAGCGAAATAACGCACGATTATGCCGAGGTCGTTTGGCCTGATCCAAAATAATGTGTACACTGCCGAGAGTCGAGCGACACGAACCATAGATGCATCTATTATACTGCCGAGGCGTTTGGCCCGCTCCACAAGAAAGGAATGAAATTACCAAATTACAAGACACGTGCTTACAATACAGGACAAGAGCACAAAGTGAATAGAACCTTTACCGTTTCTCAAATAACTCGCCAATAACTCAAGGTGATAAGGCTCGACCTAATATATACATATATTTCTAAATCAATTTCAATTAGAAATTGAATTAATTAAGCCAGCAGAATGAGTTCAAATAATTCAAATATTACATGATAAATTCCTAAGTCGACTCGGACATAAACATGTTGTAGCTACGTACGGACTCATCACCTCGTACGTACGTAGCACCCACAACTAGTAGCACATAACAATTACATCACCTAGGGGTTAGTTCCCCCTCACAAGGACAGACATAAGGCTTACCTCGCTCCGAAGTTCCATAACCGGGTCCAATGCCACTCTAACACCTCAAATCGATGCTCGTCGCTCCAAAACTCGTCAAACAATGTACACACCAATAAAAATATACTTTAATACTCATAATAAATCAATTTATAAAAATTTCCAATTCCGCTCGAAAAGTCAATAAAGTTAACCTTCGGGTCCACGTGCCCAGATTTCAAAGATTATTGAAAATAAATACTATCCATAACTCAATTGGTCTCCAGAAAATCATCCAATTTCCTCCATGAATCGACCCTCAAATCAAGGATTTACCATTTCTCAACTTTGGGGCTAAAAATCCCCATTTTTACAATTCAAACACAGATAAAAATAATAACCAATGGAAATAATCATGGAGAAACATCAAAATAAAGGTCAGATATTTACCCCCTTGTTGATACAAGAACAACGCCGCAAAAATCACCTCAAACGGAGCTCTAGAACTCAAGATATGCCTAAAATACTAAAATTCTCGGTTTAAAACACTATCCAGATGATTTTTCTTCATCGCCATCGCGGGAGACCTTCGCGTTCGCGAAGAACAATTTTTTGCATTGACCGGACAACCCAAAAATCCTTCTTCGCGTTCGCGAAGAACAAAGCTTCACACCAGAAACCAATAATTTTGTCCGACACGGAAATGAGCATAACTCTCTCAAACGACATCGGAATGGTTCAGATCTAATGGTTCAATACAATCACAAATCAAAGGTCGTTTTCTCAACATAGTTCCCTTTTCTCCCAAAAGAAACGACGCCGAAAACATCAAATAAGAGCGCTACACAACCCAAATACCTCTGAAACACACCCGAGGCCCCGTCCAATTACACAAACCAGTACCGAAACATAACACGAACCTACTCGAGGCCTCAAATTAGACTAAACAACATCAAAACTATGAATCGACGATCAAAACTTTTCTTTAAACTTCCAAACATTCAAACTTCGACGAACGCATCCGGTTCATACTTAAACATTTTGGAATGAAGCCAAACTTCAGGCACAAGTCACAAATTACGATACGAACCTATTTCAAGGGTCGGAACTTCATACGATCATCGATAACACCAAAGTCCACTTCAAATAAAACTTAAGAAATTCTAAAACCTTCAAAATACCAACTTTCCATATTAAGCGCTGAAATGCCCCCGGATCACCTGATACTCTACCCGAATATATGCCCAAGTCCGAAATCATCATACGAACTTATTGGAACCTTCAAATCCCAATTTCGAGGTCGTTTACTCAAAAGTCAAACCCTGGTCAACTCTTCCAACTTAAAGCTTCCGAATTTAGAATTTTCTTTCCAAATCAACTCTGAATTTCCGAAATTCAATTCGGACTACACGTTCAAGTTATAATATCAGAAGTGAAGCTACTCAAGACCTCAAATCGCTGAATGACGTGCTAGAGCTCAAAACGACCGGTCGGGTCGTTACATTCTCCCTCACTTAAACATACGTTCGTCCTCGAACATGTCAAGAACTGTTCCGGAGTTGTCCAAAATCACTGTTCGATGCCTTGTGCGTTTACCCGTGCCACCACAACCCATGTGAGCACATTAGCTCGAACCAGACTGAAGATCCTCCCTATAACCTTGGCTAACAAGCCTTAGAACCAAATTCCAGCATCCGGAATTCTCCATGAGACCCGATTCTAACATACGAACACTGCATCAATCACTACACGTTGTACCAAAACATGATCATGCACCTATGTTGAAATCACACCATGCACCACATAAGTTTTTTGCCCATAATAACATCCTCCAAGTACAGTAGCTGCAATTTCATGAATTTGATGCCCGCAATACACCTCATAACACATATAAGCCCTGTTCCAACTCTTGTAATACTGCCACGACGAAAGAGATGTGTAGAAACATATAACCACCTAACCAAATCAATAAATCATGGAGTCCTTTCACCTGACAAGAACCATTAGCTCATTCTAAACTGAATAACAATATTTTCTCTCTAATATACCCTACATAAATCCGATCGCATTGATCTCAGGTCCAATAACCTCGTCTCACTTAGTACAAGCTGCTCAGGAAATAAACCATCTCAAACACCGCCAAAAATCTCATATGACACCATCAATGCGCCAACAAGCTATAAACTCGAATGTGACCCATAAGTAATAAAGAACTCTGGCAAAGAACTACCCAGCCTGCGTAACAAATAAAACAGCCAAATAAGTATAAGGGACCGTACTCAACATCTCACTGTTGCATCATGCAAACCGATCCACACATGATACCGTTGCGGCATGCAACCCGACCCAAACATCATACCCGTGGCGGCGTGACATCCGATCCACACATAACAATCTATAAGGAAATACCTACCAAGCCAGAATGCTCATACCCACAAAATGCCTGAATATCAACCACAAGCACGCCAAGTGTATAAACACAACCCTGAGGAGACAGATAGAGCCATGCGCTAAAAAATGCCAAGCACGACTAAGGTACCATAACGACCTGCATCTCGAGGGCCATCTTGCTCATATAACTCCACAAACTACATGGGATCACAACACACATGTGAATAATCAAGTCGTTTCACATAGAATAGCTAACGACAGGAATAACATCCAACACCTGAAGACTCCTCCATAAGCAATGCTAGGCTGAAGGAACACATCCAACCTGATGAAGAGCATACATCTACATCAGATCTACCAACGGACCTCAAGCCGATTTCGATCACCCACTACTGTCTCGATAACCTTTCAAAGATCGACAATGATCCTATTCAAGACACTTACAAGCAGTCGTGCAATCCAGAACAAACCCCCCACGGTCCATAACCACAGGAATAGGGCGCCCCTCAAGCGTAAACTCTCCCATTTGCGACAGTACTAGAATCTCCATACCCGATTGTTGATCCCTAACAATCAAATGACTAACACGTCACACTTATACAATATTACCGTGGGATATACTCTCACAACCTTCCGCACCAGGTAGAAAAATCTGAACATTAATGGCCATCGACCAATATTTCAATAGTATTAGCCAAGCATCCACATTTCAATACCCCAACACTCCTACCACAAAATAGACCATCCTCAGGCTGCCAGGCAATAATGCCAGCATACACTGAACATCTGAAATCCTCCCTCGCTCCTCCGAGCTCGTGATATTCTTATCAAAACCAAACCGCAACCTTGATCCTCAACTTTCAATTTCCATACCGCTCACTGCACCTATCATGCCGCTACGGGATAGTCCAAGAATTTCATCATAACCCCTAAACCACCAGTAGAATAAATACTTCATTGGCTAGAACCCATTTCACTCCACTCATTTCAGAAGAACAATTGTGACGCACAACCGAATTCCCGTAATCGCAGAAAATACAAACCTCAAGTCGTGGTCTAAACCGCCATAGCTCTTCCGGAATTCATTTACACAACAAGGCCATTTGAATCAAATACCACCCAAATCAATCAAATTATGGTGGCTGTCAAGCCCGCACATACAACCACAAACCACATGTGTAACTTAACACGCGGAAGGAACTGATCATTGCCACAATCATGCTGATTTAACCATTACTAACCGACCCAACTTCTTCTAATTTTCTCTTGACTTGCCTTAGAAATAATAATAGCTCCATTCAAAACATAACGTAACCCAACAACACTCATCCCACGTGACCCAATTAATGAGACCACATCGTCTCAATACTCATGAACCATCTCATACCCTCCTTATGCGCATAATATCACCTTCAACTGGTACACCTTCTGAAAGATCCTCTACGAATCCAAAGTTTTTTCCTCCCATTTATCCAATACTGCACCGCAGACCCGATGATAACATAGAACACTCCAAGTCCCTTTCATAACCCACTGCAAAAACTCGATCCTTAACCACACAACGGACCTGAAATCCTTAGGCACCACACTTTAATTCTTGAACCCACTAGAACCATTGTTGAGAGTCACCCATTCTGACCTGTTCCCGAATATAATCGAACTCCAATGCTCTGTTAGCACATGAACACTCTCAAAGAAGCAACCCGATGAATCAAATCCACAAGAAGCATAAACTCTGAGTCTTCCCAAAACCTGCACATGAATTGATAAGGCGAAACATAGCACACATTCATCAAGTTCTTTGCTCGAATTACTCTTGATGTTTTCTTTTTTAGTCATAAATGATCTATCAATGCACCGATAACCAAAAACCGCACGAGCAAACAACCACGCGATCTAATCGTAGATGGTGGGCTCCCACACTTAGCTTTAACCTACCATCACATAATGTAGAACCCACAAGGATTCCTCCTTCTCAATTACTATGATCTCGCATCGTCAACCCGCCAAATTTATTGTAGTCTCTTGTTAAACCTTTCATGAACATTCCGAATTATCAGCCACAATCGCATATTCGACCTTTTATCGGGTAGTAAGTAGAACTCTTCATAGAAACTTCATCAAAATCACGCAACCGCTAACCAGCTCACCGGAGATAACCTACTTGTGGGATTCCATTTCGACATCTTCCAACGACATTGCCCTGGTTACAACTACCTCAAAATCAACAAACCCCTCCTGAGCCCATGCTCGTCCTCCACCTGTAAAAGTCTGTTCATTCCCCCATTGACATCAACTGAAAGTCCGACAATACATTCCAAACTCGAAGTCACATCGCATCCCATAACGATAATCAAGATTTTACACTCTTTTTTATTCCAAGCAAACTCCTTTCTGTCATATTAATCCTTCCTCAGTGCAAATAGCCACCGTCCCAAATGGCATTTATGGACTTGGTCATTGTCCACCATGATTCCCAAATCGATCTAAACTTTTCTCAAGGCATGTGACTATCCTATCACAGAATCCATATGCTACTCTGTCACTCCCACTTCGGTTAAACCATCTCCTTTAAGAAACTTCTCGACCTGTGCTTTTCATACTTGGCCTGCTAGCACACCATCCTTCCTCATCCTTCGCTACCCAAATGCTGCCTCAAATCAAAATCCATCTTTGTAGCACCTGAACTAATAAATTGCTACCAACTCTAAGCTTCCTCGAAGATCATCTTTCTCGAGCCATCAGCATTAGAAACACCAATTCGATTATGAAACTGCTACGCACCGCCATATCTGACAACCGCTTCTTAGGCACCATTTCACAACACCCTGCCCCGAAGGCAAATCAACAAGACCATAACACTGGCAAGCCTTAATGCATTCAACAAGGACGACGACACCACATCACAATTGAGAGTTCCACCATGCTCGAAAATATCAAGTCTCGTTACTCCATCAACCAAAGCATCTGTAGTCCGATTGTCTTTCCTTTGCTAGAATTAAATGCCGAACCTCTAAACCATGAACTGAGAAATTCTCCTTTCGAGGCATTCACTATTGCGATCCACAAATAAGCACCCTACTATTTACATCAACACTGCGCGATAACCACTCACGAACATCATAACAATCCGTGCATAGCCTCAAAACCATAGGCAATACTAATACAAGATTGAAACGACAGAACACCCTTCTATAGGACGACGTAGCTCGCTCGAATACGCAGGGAGATACATCATGCACTACATCTGTAGTACCATTGCAACTTTTTGATGCCTCATTGATAACAAGCGCTCAACATCGTGTAAGAGTGAGTAGGAAGGAAATGAAAGCATAAGCCGCGATGGAATCAAATTGCACGACGAGGAATCAAGAAGGGAAGTGATCCTAACAGTCCTGTAGCCTCTCGAAGATAAGTACAGACGTCTCCATACCGATCCGCAAGAATCTACTAGACTTGCTCATGATTCATGAGACCCAAGTGAACCTAGAGCTCTGGTACCAAGTTATCACGGCCCAAAACCCACTATAGGTCGCGATGGCGCCCAACGTCGCGGTTAGGCAAGCCAACAGTGAATTAACAATTTAATTATTTATTTTATTATTTTTAAAATCATAATTGTAATTAAGTAAGGAGGTTTACACCTCTAAAATCACAGGTACGTACATAACTAGTAGTCTGAAATAGGAAATGAAAGGTTATAATAATATACTAATTCGTAGTCATCAACTAGAATATTCCAAAATCCGATGTCATAAATGCATGAGCATTAACTAAGGAGTACAATAATAATACAACAGTTGTACCGGAATGTAAATAAGACAGGATAAAGTAAGTAATAGGATAGAGACTCTATGGGTTGCGATACGTAGCCTGAAATTTGCAGCTCACTATAAAGTCCCCACAGCAGCTGCACCTATGCACCAAGGTGACCACCAAATAAACCTGTCAGATCCTGCATATTTAGTGCAGAAGTGCAGCATGAGTACATAAATCAACACGTACCCAGTAAGTATCTAGCTTAACCCCGGAGAAGTAGTGACGAGGGGTCGCTATCACACTTACTAGAGGTCCAATAAAGCAATATAATAAATCATAAGCAAATATGAAACACACAGCAATAATGGGGTAAATCTATAAGTTACATAATCTTCCAAAAATTTCTTTTAAAGGTATGAATTTCTCAGTCTTATATTCTACCTCAACATCTTAGATGTATCAAGTACCAGTATTAAACGGATAAGAAATACCATATAAAATGCCATGCATCAGTGAAAGGATAATCTCGTGAATAGTCGGACTGTCAGCGAAATAACGTACGATTATGCCGAGGTCGTTCGGCCCGATCTAGAATAATGTGTACACTGCCAAGCGTCGAGCGGCACGAATCATAGATACATCTATTATACTGACGAGGCGTTCGGTCCGCTCCACAAGAAAGGAAATAAATTACCGAATTACAAGACACGTGCTTACAATACAGTACATGAGCACAAATTGAATATAACCTTTACTGTTTCTCAAATAATTTGCCAACAACTTAAGGTGATAAGGCTCGGCCTAATATATACATATATTTCTAAATCAATTTCAATTAGAAATTCAATTAATTAAGCCAGTTGAATGATTTCAAATAATTCAAATATTACATGAAAAAGTCTTAAGTCTACCCGAACATAAACATGCTTTAGCTACGTACAGACTCTCGTTACCTCGTGTATACGTAGCACCCACAACTAGTAGAACATAACAATTACATCACCTAGGGGATAGTTTCCCCCTCACAAGGTTAGACATGAGACTTACCTCGCTCTGAAGTTCCATAACCGGCTCCAATGCCACTCTAACACCTCAAACCGATGCTCGTCACTCCAAAACTAGTCAAACAATGTGCACACCAATAAAAATATACTCTAATGCTCATAATAAATCAATTTATAAAAATTTCCAACTCCGCTCGAAAAGTTAATAAAGTCAACCCTCGGGCCCACGTGCCCGGATTCCGAAAATTATTGAAAATAAATATCCATAACTCATTTGGTCTATATCCAGAAAATCATCCAATTTCATCCATGGATCGACCCTCAAATCAAGGATTTACCATTTCTCAACTTTGGGGCTAAAAATCTCAATTTCTACAATCCAAACACGGATAAAAATAATAACCAACGGAAATAATCAGGGAGAAATATCAAAATAAAGGTCAGATATTTACCCCCTTTTTGAGACGAGAACAAAGCCGCCTCAAATGGAGCTCTAGAACTCAAGATATGCCCAAAATACTAAAATTCTCGGTTTAAAACACTATCTACATGATTTTTCTTCATCGCCTTCGTGAGAGACCTTCGCGTTCGCGAAGAGCAATTTTTCGTGTTGACCGGTCAACCTAGAAATCCTTCTTCGCGTTCGCGGAACCTCTCTCGCACTCGCGAAGAACAAAGCTTTGCACGAGAAACCAACAATTTTGTCCGACACGAAAATGGGCATAACTCTCTCATACGATATCGGAATTCGACGATTCTTGCTGCTATGGCTCCGTAATTAGGATACAGATCTAATGGTTCAATCCAATCACAAATCAATGGTCGCTCAATATAGTTCCCTTTATGCCCAAAGAACAACGCCAAAACATCAAATAAGAGCGCGACACAACCCAAACACCTCTGAAACACACCCGAGGCCCCCGGGACCCCATCCAATTATACAAACCAGTCCCAAAACATTACACAAACCTGATAAAGGCCTCAAATCACACCAATCAAAAATAGAATCGATGATCGAAACCTTTCTTTAAACTTCCGAACATTTAAACTTTGACGAACGCGTCCGATCCAACGCACAAGTCAAAAATCACGATAAAAACCTATTCCAAGGCTCGAAACCTCAAACGGATATCGATAACATTAAGGTCCACTTCAAATCAAACTTAAGAAATTCTAAAATCTTCAAAATGCCAACTTTCCATATTAAGCACCGAAATGCCCCGGGATCACCCGATACTCAACTCGAACATACGCCCAAGTCTGAAATCATCATACAAACCTATTGGAACCTTCAAATCTCAATTTCGAGGTCGTTTACTCAAAATTCATACCTTGGTCAACTCTTCCAACTTAAGGCTTCCGAATTTAGAATTTTCTTTGCAAATCAACTCCGAATTTTCGAAATTCAATTCCGACCACACGTATAAGTCATAATACCTGAAGTGAAGCTACTCAAAGACTCAAACCGCCGAACGATGCACTACAGCTTAAAACGACTGGTCGTGTCGTTACAATTCATTCAAACACATATATTTTTAGTAGATAAAAAATAAAAGGGAGAAAAATTGATGTTGTCATCAGGAAAATCATTGACAAAATAAGACAAGATATCATAGAGGCATTCGAGTTGAAACTCAATGAGTTCATAGACAAGTACGAAAGAGATTTGGAAGAAATCAAGAACAAGCTCGATAGGATCGAGATGCTAGCCAGAGATAGCTCCTATGATAATCTTGGAGCCGCTCGTGGGTCTGACGACGATAACGACGACGATGGAATGGGTGTTTAGTTTTTTTTTTTTTTTTTTTTTTGTATAATCCTTTTATTTAATGGGCTATCATCTTATTTTTAGTTTTAAGTAATTTATTTATGTAAATTTTAATTTCTGTTAATTTAGTTTAGTGAAAGATTATTTTTTTTGTTTTAATATTTTTGTGCGTTATTTTTTTATATTAATTCTCTTAAACTCAGAAAATAATAGAAGGAAAAACATAATATTTCCTTCAGCATAATACTACAAAACTTCAGCATGTTTTGCTGTGAAACTTTAGGAAATGAACTAAATAACTTCAACATGCATTAGCAAAAATTCATTAGAAAATTATGTACTACAGGACAAAACTTCATTATATTTAGTGTGAAGTTTTAGGAAATAAACAAAAAAACTTCTGCATGGATAAGTTTTATATATATATATATATATATATAATAGTTGTTCCAAAAACAAAGAGTGTAGAGAAGTTTTAGGAAATGAAGTTTTTGAAACATAACCTCCATATATCATCAAGAGCAAACCCCAATCATCAATTTGTTAAAACAACAAATAAATCTAACGAACACATTTTAGAACATTATTGTAATACATCATAAACTACCTTAAAATTACATACTGCAGAACAAAAACTTAAGCATGTTTACTCTGAAGTTTAGCAAATGAACTGAAACATTTCAGCATACTGTAGACTGCTTGAGAAAACTTCAGCAAGTGTTGGTATGAAGTTTTATCAAATGTACTAAATAACTTCAGCATCTATTAGCATGAATTTTTAGCTTTAACGTGTGGCATGAAGTTTTAGCTTTAATGTAGTTTTAGCTAAATTTTAATTTCTATTAATATAGTTTAATGAAATATTATATATTTTTATTTTAATCTTTTTGTGCGTTATTTTTTTATATTAATTCTCTTCAAAAAAACAGAAGAAAAAATATAATTTTTCCTTCAGCATAACACTACAAAAACTTAAGCATGTTTTATCCTGAAGTTTTAGCAAATTAACTAAAAAAACTTCAGCTTGCTTAGACTGAAATTAGGATAAAAATGATGACAAGACTGTAGACTACAGGACAAAACTTCAGCATGTTTTAGTATGAAGTTTTAGCAAATGAACGAAATAACTTCAGCATGCATTAGCAAAAATTCTTTAGAAAATTACATATTGCAGGACAAAAACTTAAACATGTTTAGTCTGAAGTTTCAGCAAATGAACTAAAAAACTTCAGCATATTGTAGACAACATCCATTAGCATGAAGTTTTAGCTTCAATGTGAAACAACTTCACGCTACATTAACATGAAGTTTTAGCTTGTATTTGATTAAAACTTCAGAGTTCAACGTGAAACTATTTTATTCTATATCTTTTATGCATTAAATATGAAGTTTTGAAAAGTTTCTGAAGATCTATAAGTGAAAACGTCATACTATATTTGTCAAACAACTTCATGCAAGTGTGATTAAATGAGCATAAGTGAAAATATCTATAGGCATTAATTGAATTCCGATTTAGTTTTTTAAGTTTAAAACTTAAAAAGCATGACGAATTACGAAAATAATTGCAGAAACATATATCATGAAGATCAATCAGTTTCACAAACTAATTCGAATTCTGAAGATGAATTGCAATACTTACAATGTATTTTGTAACTTTGAATTCAAAATATGAATCTGGTTCAACTTTCTGGTTTTTTGATAAAGTTGCTGAGAGGAGGGGATATCTGAGGAGGAACGGAGTGATGGAGAAGAACGCGATTAATGCGTGATGCAGCTTTTATATCTTTTGTCAGGGGTATAGTTGTCATATTATTAAGGATTTTTTGTCAGCTGGCTACCAAATCAATAATTTTTAAAACTAGAGTACATGTCAAAAGATAGCACAAACATAGAGTAGGGCTGCAAATCGCCATATAAATACCTACTATACTTATCCACATTAAGAGTTTTTATAAAAAGAACATAGAAAGTATTTTCTGTTTAAAAATCTGTTTCAACATTCACCCCTATGGGGAACTAATCCCTCCCAATACAAAAAGAGAAAGAAAAAAGATACAAGAAATGATTTGTTTTGTTAAACATTTTTTTTCGTCTTAAATTGTGTTGTTAACCCATTTTTAGGGTTTTGTCAGGAAATGGAGAGTTCTTTGTGGACCGGCCCAAAAGGCCAGACAAAAAATGTCTTATTGGTAATTGGAGGGGAATCAAAAGGTTGACAACTTCTTCAGCCCGTGATCTAATGCCTACATTAAAATTGCTCATCCCATGTTTTACTTTTTAGCTGCATATTTTTATTTTATTAAAGTTGCAAATAATTTAATTATTTTATCAACCTTTTTTTCTGTTAGGATATAATGCAAGATCAAATATAAACAAAAAATCTAAGTATTCAAAAATATTTTTTCTACTTCAAGCTTTTAGGGGTGGGGAGGCTTGGTAAGGGGAAGGGAAAGACCTTGAAAATTGAAAATTTCGTCTTCAAGTATATTGAAACTAGAGGGAAAATCTTAAAATAAAAGAGTAGTATTCAATAGTCAATCACAATTGAAATAAAGCTGTCGTTTAAACTACTGTTTATTGGCGAATAGGAGATTTTGCGGAAATCGGATACTTCCGTGCTGCTATTTAATTTTTGTCTTAGTTTAAGGAATTTGTTCAAAAATAATTTAGGAACATACTTGTCTAGTTGTCTTGCCAGATTGGTAAAGTTAGCCTTGTTCAGAAGTTAAGTATAGTTATAATTCAATTACAATGAACGAGTTTTTATTCAAATAGCTTCAAAGCAACAGACTTTTTAGTGTTGTTTGCTATGTGTGTAATGAGAGGCGGACTCAGAATTTTTGCCAAAACAAACAGATTTCGGTGACCACCGCGTAGGTCCGCCTCTGTGTGTAATTTGTGTTTGTATTTGGACCATCTCTAGAACAAATTTAGTATGCCTACAGGTTAAACCCTTGAAACACATTGTTGACTGAACTAATTAATCCATCCCTGGACTAAATCCTTTCTACTCCAATTTGCTGAGGTTGGAGTATGATCTGCACTTTATGACATAGTTAATTAGTTATGGAAGGTAACTTATTACCATCTTCAAGTTCATCGGTATGCTGGAATTTGAGTCATGTAATGGTCAAGTGGAAATGCCCTTTTAGGTGGGGAAACAAAAACAAAACTCGAGACCATCTTGAAACATATTGAGGTTAGAGACCATTTTCAAAAAGTTAAAGTTTGGTATCAAGTTTATGGAATAGTCATATAGTAAAAACTTATGTGTACACTAAATTGCTAAACACATGTAGGCTTCTGTCACTTAATCGTATTGATTAATATATAGTTCTACCTCATTGGATCATTTAATCATAATTCATATAATAAGATGTAAATACTGATACGAATAAGCGTTTACCAGCCAGAAACATTGATGCTGAATTTATGAGGAGGGCCTTTAACGGATTGAGGACAAGAGGAAAAACTCAACGGCTAGAGTCCATTAAGAGACTAGAGTTAAATGTATATTAGGCTAAACCTTTGAAATGTAATCTGTCTTTTTCTGCTCTTACTTTGTATGCACAGAGACTAGAGTTAAAAAAGTTCAAAATTTATTGTTACGATGCGCAATATGTCTAAGGTACTATTCTACATTCACCAGGGCATCTCCAATCCATTGCACCATTTTTTGCATTAAAATGGTGTAAATTAACTCCAACCCATTGCATCATTTTTTGCACCAAAAAAGAATATTCCTTTTATATTCTTCTCTCTCTTTTATATTATATTATTTTCTTTTACTTAAATTTTATTTTATAATTTCAGAAAAAAAATCCTTTCTTTTTTTTTTTTCTTTTTTACATATCCATCCCATGCAATTCATAATCCTTTGCTATATAATTATTTAATATAAAATTATTTTATACCATAAAATTTTAAATAATATAAATTATAAGCAAATATTATACGTTATACATATTAATGGATAATTCAAATAAAAGTGAAATCATTGATAAAATATAATTAAATAAATACTATTACATTAAGGTAGAATTTGTTTTAATTTCTACATAAATATTCAACTTTCATGATTAGTACGTTGCTCCCATAAATGCTCTACTAATGCATTATGAAGTGCAAAATGAGCATCTTTGTTCTTAATTTTTTTGTGTCGAGCTAAAAATTGTTCAAATCGATAATTTTCATCTACTACCATTTCTACTGTTGGAGTTGGACCTTCCCAAGCATCTTGAATTGGTGCATTAAGATCACGCTCATCCTCGATTATCATGTTGTGCAGTATAATACATGATGTTAATCTATCATGTAGCACTTCTTTTCTCCAAAAACGTGACGCCCAACAATAATTGTGTTATATATTCGAAATTATTATGTTATTGAACATTGTGTTATTTATTAACAACATATTATATTTTATATTTACACTTTTTATTTTTGTGATGGTTATATTTTTTAATACAATTGTAACTTATAATAAAATTAACTTACAATTTTATATAAAATAATATATACGAAAATTAATTTATAAAACTTACACTCCAAAATTAAGATGTAAAATTAATATTATAAGATATTACATAAAAAATAATTAGGTATATTAGAATCTAAAATTATAAATTAAAATTTATAATATGTTAAATTAAAAGTGTTATATAATAATAAAATATTAATGAATAGTAATGGTGTAGATGAATAGGTATATTAGGAATCTAAATATAAAAATTAAAATTTATAATATATTAAATTAAAAGTGTTATATAATAAAAAATAATAATAAATTATTAATAAATAGTAATGGTGCAATAAATAGTGTCGCACCAAATTTGGTGCAACACTATTCATGCACCAAAATGGTGCAAAAAATAGTGTAAGGTTGGAGCTCCAAAACATCATTTTTTGCACCAAAATAGTATTTGGTGCAAAAAATAGTGCAAGATTCGAGATGGCCTTAAAAGCTAGATTTTCATCGAAATTTTGCATTAAAAAGCTGAATTAGCTTATGAAAACAGCACAAATTACGTGACCCTGGCCCCACCCATTTTGCATAGCGAGTGACCCTGAAATTAAAGCTCACGTTCTGTTGTCCATCTGATTGCTACTGTGTCGACCTAAGTTTGCTGCCTTGTAATCCTAATGACGCTTCAAAATGGATGTGCGGTGTTATTAAACTAGTGTATGTAAAATATGGCCACGTGTTGCTTATGAAATATTTTGGTTTAATAAATATATATTTTATTAAATTAGTATTTGGATAAAATTAGGGAAAATTAATTATGATTATAACTACCCACTAACTTATTTTGATGGAAAGTTCTCTCTGAAGAGTTGCGTAACTCCATCACACTCTATTGAAAAAGAAAAAGAGAGAGAAGTACTTATTTTTCAAGATCAACAAATCTGAAGAAGGCTTCAGCTCAATATCATCAAAAGAACATATCATGGATTTAGGTAGGTTTTGTTGATTGAACTTATTGTATATGTATTTTATGTGAAAATCATATAGTTCCACGGTTCTAAATAATTGATAGGATTTTATATAGATTGTTTATGAACCACACTCTAGAATGATAAAATTTCTTACATGTAGTATCAAGAGCACAAGGTTTTGGAACTAATTATTTTCCATAAGATTAAAGTTTTCTCTCAATTTTATGAACCCTAATTATGAAATTTAGGGATTCAAGTTCACTGTTGATATATATTACGGTAACTTTGATGCAACCAAATCTTTTATGGCTAAAGCATATTTAAAGTGAAATTATGTTACTGATGCTAAAAGATGGGAACAATGAAAGTTTTGAAAATTGTAGTACTTCTTACAACAATAATGGTTCACAAGAATGTTGTTAGGCAGAGACATGAATCATGATTCTGTTGGAATTGAATTTTCTGTTATAATATTGCCTCTAACTACATTTAGAATTATTAAGGCACATCTCTATTATGACGTCTTTTCTAGTTTGATAACAGTTTAGTTATATAAAAAATATTAAATTAAATTTGAAAGAGTACATTGACTAATTGATAGTTCTTGGAGAACTTTTCTACAGTATGTATGTGAATACTTTTGATGTGAAAGTTTAGCAGGAATTAAAAGAAAGAGATGAACTTTATCATGGAAAAGCTCTTAATTTTCCCTGTTATGCAAAAATCCTCTGAATTCATCAGAATGAAGGTTATAAAATCTTATGAAACTATTTGGAATTATATATGTGAAATTCGTTAATCACCAAAGTGGTCGAATATTTGAAGGATTAATTCCAAAATTATTGAACATATATTCAATTACTCATAACACTCGATGTTATAAACGGTATAATATTTATGGATAAATTAAAGTTCTTGATTATAAGACATTTATGGATCGCCCAAAGGTTTATCGTTTGTTCTTATAATCATCGAACATTAAGTCGATAGTTTAGATATGCTATATATTAGTTCTATTTATATATATCCAAAGATAGTAAGTATTACTAATTGGTGCATTAAAAATGATTAAGTTAAAATATTTAAGCATCATAATGTCTAAAGTTATATTTTGATGATTCGCCCAAAGGAGGAAATCATTATACGTTTAACAATGCATAAACTCTGAATCTAACAGTATATTTAACTTTAACTCAAAGCATTAATAAATGAGCATACTTTATTTGCAACACTTGCTCTTCATTCGCACTCTGCTTCTGTTACGACTTTTAACGGACTCAACTTCTCAGATTGGTGCGAACAGATCAAATTCATCTTGGAGTTTTACATCTTGATGCTGCACTTTATACTGAAAGGCCAACTGCTATTACTGAAATTAGTAGTGCTGAAGAAAGATCTTATTTTAAGCATTGGGACAGGTCTAACAGACTAAGCCTAATGTTTATGCGAATGAATATTGCGGGCAACATTAAGACTAATCTTCCCAAAACTGAAAGCGCGAAAGGACTTATGAAACTTGTGGAAGAATGCTCCCAAATTGCTGACAAGTCTCTTGCAGGGACACTAATGGGTACTTTAACCACCATGAAATTTGATTGTTCGCGTACCATGCTTGAGCATGTCATTGAAATGACAAATATAGCAACAAGACTTAAGTCTTTGGGAATGGAGGTGGATGAGAATTTCCTTGTTCAATTCAGCACTAACTCATTACCATATGAGCATGGTCCTTTTCAAATGAACTACAACACCATGAAAGACAAATGGAACGTGCATGAACTGCACGGAATGCTGGTTCAAGAGGAAACAAGATTGAAGAATCAAGGAACTCACTCCATTAACCTTGTAGGCCATCAAGGAGCTGAAAGAAAGGAAATAAACATGGAAAATTTAAACAAAAGCAATATAATGTCAGTGAGTCCTTTCTCAAGTATGTAAGAAGGAGCACAAGAATGATAAGTGCCATTTCTGTGTAAAACCTAGACACTTTCAGAAAGATTGCTTGAAACATAAGGCATGGTTCGAGAAGAAAGGTAAGCTTTGTGCTTTTACGTGTCTCGAATCAAATTTAACTGAAGTTCCGTTTAATACTTGGTGGATTGACTCTGGATATTCATATTTCTCATACGATGCAAGGATTCCTTACAACTCAAATCATAAATCGGAATGAAAGATTTGTGCACATGGGGAATAGAGCGAAGGCTCCAGTTGAAGCTATCGGGACTTATCGTTTAATCCTAGATACTGGACGTCACTTAGACTTATTTGAAACTTTTTATGTACCTTCTCTTTCAAGAAATTTAATTTCCTTGTCTAAGTTGGATAAAGCTGGATATTTTTTAAATTTTGGCAATGGATGTTTCAGGTTGTTTAAGCATAATCATCTTATTGGTTCTTATTTATAATAATTTATACAAATTGAACCTTGATAATCTGTTTGCCGAAACCCTCTTAACTGTACATCATAATGTTGGAACCAAACGTAGTTTGGTGAATGAACATTCTGCTTATTTGCGGCATAAATGTTTAGGTCACATATCCAAAGAAAGACTGGAAAGGTTAGTTAAGAATGAAATCCTTCCAAATTTAAATTTTACGGACCTTAATATTTGTGTGGATTGTATTAAAGGAAAACAAATAAAACACACAAAGAAAGGAGCCACAAGAAGCACACAGCTTCTTGAAATTATACAAACTGATATATGTGGTCCTTTTGATGTTACTTCTTTCAGTAAGGAAAAATACTTTATCACCTTTATTGATGACTTTTCACGTTATGGATATATCTATTTGTTGCATGAAAAATCTCTAGCAGTGAATGCCTTAGAGGTATTTATTAATGAGGTTGAAAGACAACTAGATAGAAAGGTAAAAATAATCAAGTCCGACAGAGGTGGTGAGTATTACGGAAGATACGGCGAAACTGGACAACACCCTGGTCCGTTTGCTAAATTCCTAGAGAAGCGTGGCATATTTGCTCAATACACAATGCCTGGCACACCACAACAAAATGGTGTGGCAGAAAGGCGTAATCGTACATTAATTAATATAGTCAAGAGTATGTTAAGTACCTCATCTTTACCGATTTCATTGTGGATGTATGCATTAAGGACTGTCGTTTACTTGCTAAATAGAGTTCCTAGCAAACCAATTCCAAAGACTCCATTTGGATTTTGGATTGGTAGAAAACCTAGTTTGAGGCCCCTGCATGTTTGGGGTTGCCCGGTAGAAATAAGAATTTACAATCCACAAGAAAAGAAACTGGATTCAAGAACAATCAGTGATTTCTTTATTGGTTATCCGGAAAAATCAAAAGGGTATAGATTTTACTGTCCTAACCACAGTACGAGAATAGTTGAAACTGAAAACGCTAGGTTCATTGAGAATGGTGAAAGTAGTGGGAGTAAAGAACCACGTAATGTGGAAATTAAAGAAGTCAGGGTGCAAATTCCTGTACCCTGCACTTCTTCGAAAATTATTATTCCAGAGATTGTTGTACAACCTAACAATCAACAAGAACCACAAATAAATGGTCATACTATTGCCAATGAAGCTGCAGTTGATGAACCTACAGTAGATGAACCACAAGAAGTAGCATTAAAAAGGTCTCAAAGACAAAAGAGATATGCTATTCCAAATGATTGTTTAGTTTATCTACATGAGTCAGAAATTGACTTTGGAATAGATAATGATCCAGTTTCATTTTCACAAGCCATTAAAAGTAATAATTCTGATAAATAGTTAGATGCTACGAAAGATGAGTTGAAGTCCATGGAACAAAATAAAGTTTGGGACCTTGTTGAATTACCGAAAGGTTGCAAAAGAGTTGGGTGTAAATGGGTCTTTAAGACCAAACGCGACTCAAATGGCAACATAGAAAGTCACAAAGCCAGACTTGTTGTCAAAGGTTTCACTCAGAGGTCATTGGCTATAAAGAGACATTTTTACCGGTCTCTATAAAAGACTCACTCAGAATTATAATGGTTTTAGTAGAGCTACATCAAATGGATGTAAAAACTGCCTTTTTGAATGAAATTTTGAGGAAGAAGTTTATATGGATCAACCAGAGGGGTTTGCCACTAAAGGCAAGGAACACATGGTGTGTAAACTTAAGAAATCAATATACGGACTTAAACAAGCTTCCCGAGAGTGGTATCTTAAATTTAACGAAACTATTGTCACCTTTGTATTTAAGGAAAGCACTGTTGATCAGTGTATATATCTGAAGGTCAGTGGGAGTAAGTTTATTATGTTAGTCTTGTATGTTGATGACATCTTGCTTGCTACTAATGATCTTGGTATGATGCATGACACCAAGAAATTTCTTTCTAACAACTTCGAGATGAAAGATATGGGAGAGACATCCAATGTGATCGGGATAGAAATATTCCAAAATAGATCACAAGGATTATTGGGATTGTCTCAGAAAGTCTATATTAATAAAGTGTTAGAGAGATTTAGAATGGAAAATTGAGAGAGATTTAGAATGGAAAAGTGCTCATCAAGTTATGTTCCAATTCAGAAAGGGATAAATTTAGTCTCAATCAATGTCCAAAGAATAAATAGGAACATATGCAAATGAAAGATATTCCTTATGCATCTATAGTTGGGAGCTTAATGTATGCGCAGACATGTATGAGACCGAACATCAATTTTGCTGTTGGAATGTTGGGCAGATATCAAAGTAATCCAGGGATGGACCACTAAAGGCTGCAAAAGAAGTGTTGCCTTGCAAGGAACGAAAGATTATATGTTCACTTATAGAAGATCTGATCATCTTGATGTGATTGAATATTCAGATTCAGATTATGTCAGTTGTATGGATACAAGAAAATCTACATTTGGTTATTTGTTCCTGTTAGCCGGAGGAGCAATATCATGGAAGAGTGCGAAGCAGACTGTTATAGCTGCTTCCACCATGGAAGCTGAATTTGTGGCATGCTTTGAGGCTACAGTTTAGGCTAATTGGCTGCGGAACTTTATTTCAGGACTTGGACTAGTCGACAATATTACCTGGCCGCTGAAAATTTATTGTGATAATTCCGCAACAGTTTTCTTCTCTTAGAACGACAAGTATTCGAAGGGTGCTAAGCATATGAAAGTGAAATACTTTGCCGTCAAAGAAGAAGTCGAGAAACATAAAGTGTCAATTGAATATATTAGCACTAAACTTATGATTGCCGATCCTTTGACGAAAAGGTTACCACCCAAAATATTTATTGAACATGTTGAAAGAATGAGCATTCTTAATAGCAATGTATGACTTTATGTAAAGACTTTACTATGTTTATCCAATTGACACGTTGAGCTCAATTAAGCATATGTTCTTGGTATTCTATACCTGTTTTCTCTTGTATACATAATGTTAATGACAGGTTTTGGCTTAGATAAAGATATTCTAAGCATTAATGTTGGACCAATTAAGTATTGCTTTTATAGGTTGTGTTGGGTAATAGACTGATACTGTAGTACATGGAAGGGACTATATCAAGTAAGTGATGTATGACCGCCATGACTCATATTAGTTTATTTACTCAATAACAACGAGCGATGTTTCCAATGAAAGGAGAATTTAGCATTTATTGTGCACATAATGATTGAAACATTTATTAAATCATTAGATGAATAATATCACGGGGCCCAAGTGGGAGAATGTAAAATATAGCTCACTGGCTTATGAAATATTTCGGTTTAATAAATATATATTTTGTTAAATTAGTATTCGGATAAAATTAGGAGAAGTTAATTATGGTTATAACTCGCCACTAACCCACTTTGATGGAAAGTGAGAATTAACCGATAGTCCCTCTCTCTGCCTATTAAAAGAAGAATAGCGTAACTCTATCACACTCTATTATGAAAAGAACACAGAAATAGGAAAAGAGAGAGAAGTACTTATTTTTCAAGAACAACAACTCTGAAGAAGGATTCCTCTCATTTTCATCAAGAGAATACATCATGGATTCAGGTAAGTTTCCTTGATTGAACTTATTGTATGTATTTTATGTGAAAATCATATAGTTTCACGGTTCTAAATAATTGATAGGATTTTATATAGATTGTTTATGAACCACAATCTAAAACTATAAAATTCTTACAGTTTAAATACTGAGTAATATTTATCACTATTCCTGCACATCGGAGGAAAAAATGAAACTTAAAGTGACAAAATAGGCATTATAAATTCTTGCAGAAAAGACAGAAATACATATGGGTATGGCTCGCGGAGAAAATTATGTCCATGGAAAACAACCTCTTTAGTTTTTCAAGATAGGATAAAATTTGTATACACACTATCATTTTCAAACTCCACTTGTGAGATTCCACTAAGTTTGATGTTGCTGTTGCTCGTGGAGAAAAGTAATCTACTATATGTTGGTTGTCTGAGGCACTTTTGTATTAATGACGATTACTTCCCTTGGTTACAATTCTTACTAATCCTTATTCTTTATCTTTACAAAAAAATTTCATATATGATAGCTCTAGTGTTGCTTAGTTCATTAGGTAAAAGGATAGAGGGAGGAGGTTCTTGTCCTAAGAAGTACTAGCATTGAGAGTCTAAATGAACAAAAAGACAAAATACTGTTAAGTCTAGGAAGTAGACCACGTTCTGGAAACATGAATGCAATGCACGTAAACATATTATAATCAGGGAGCAGACCCTATTACATCAGAGTGCTAAAATTTTCAGCTAGCTGGTTCCTCGGGTCATTTTCTTGCTAAAGAGCAAGTTCATGAAATAATTAATAAGCTAGTGCGACCACTTTTAATGTATTCAAACTACTAGTGCGAAATTTATCTTTCAATGTAATATTGGACCACTTTCCCATTTTAGAATCTAAACGTCGCCATTGTCAAGCACTTAAAGTTTTGGGTTCACTGGTTTTGGCTAGCTTAATTAGTCCCCTACATCAAGTACGCCTACAGCTTATTTGGACCGTGACACTGACACTGTCCTACTTTATTGTCTATTTTATTGTCGCACTAGTTAGCTTGGTCATTAATCTGATTACCTGATATTTAACATTCACTTCACGAGATTGTAAATTTATTATTATTTTTCGAAATTTCACGACATTTTTCTATAGTATAAGAATTTAGTCATGATTCCAACTTCAATATGCATTCTGCAAGATGTCAAAAAACAGTTCAAGGCAGAAACCGTACTTGATTTCTTGACCTTTCCAAATTGAGACCAAAAAAGAGAGGAGCTCAATCAAAGCCATAAATTGAAAATATGAGAAGAAAAGGAAACAGTAAGGATACTAACATCTTTCGTTCTTCATGTAAATAGCATAGGAATAGAAATTGGAGAAAACGAGTAGATACCCTTACTGTGGTAGCAAGCAATTACTGCGCGGAGGTGTGCTGGTACCGTATTTCCCATTTAATTTCTTATGTAGTTAATTACCTGTTTGAGGACCATTTCCTTTTTCATGCATGAATAAGCACTATTGCCAACTTTGCTGCTCCCCTCAGAAATAGTAGTTTTTTCTCATCTTCGTAAATTGGCCGTTCTAGGCTTTTCTTTTCTTTATTTCTATTTTCTTTTTAATTTTTTTTTATTACATAGGCGGTGGGGGAAGGGGAAATGGGGGGAAGATCCAACCCTCATGAACAAGGTAAAAGTTCAGGTAGCTAGCCAACTAATTAAGCTGTGACAGTTTTCACTTTACTTAAAAAAATAATTTTTCTTAATACTTTAAATTTTATTTTTGTTTCTATACCATCACCTCCCTAGAGTCATGAAACTATGGAAGTGTAAGAAAACTATTGCTGCCCAGAGAATAGGGGTATGTTGCAATGCCTAATTCCCACCACACCCTGGTGGTTTTAGTTAAGCAAATAAAGAAAAAGAAAAATCTCTAGAGGAGGAAGGTGAAATTAATAAATTTGAAGCTATAAATCTTTTCTTCTCCAATTTTGTGACAGAGATCAAGCATTTTAAATACACTTATGTTACACTTACTTGAAGGTGGTTTAATTAGCAGCCTATCTGCGGAACAACTACCTTATGCAGTTGAAATTCAATTTACAAATCTTGAGGTCGCTGCATTTGAGGCGTATATATGTGCGTGAAACCTGTTTAATTCGGTTTTGATACAAACAAATGAATTTAACTTGTACAAATTAGATTCACATGGTATTATTAAAAAAACAATAAATTATCGGCGCAGGTAAGTTCAATCTAGACAAAATGGCTAACATAGAACAACATATGAAGAAAAAAGAAAAAGACGTGGTCCTCTAATCGCAGTAGAGAACCATGCATGCTCTCGAATACAATGCACACTTGGGCCAATTATTATGGAAGTGACCAATCAAACAAATTTAATATGCCGACCCGCTCCGTATGCGCACATGCATTTTAGCGTGGTCACTGGTATGAAAGGTGAAGATCGGAACTTTTGTTCTAATTGTATGTGTATAAAGTTCGCATTTGTGTGGACGCCTCCGTCTCATCGTTTGTTTTTATTACGATTAAAATGTTTAAATTTAAATATATATTTAAATATTAATATGTATATTAACTTTAAAATATCTAAATATACATCTAAACTAAAATATTGTATTAAAATCTGAATACTAAATAATTAAAATCGTTTGTGTTCTCTACATCTGAATGTGTAACTATTGTCTTTATTTCAAATTAATAAGTATAAATTCAAAGTAAATATTTTTAAAAATTATATGGTGATTGATGGTGATGATGGCTAACAGTGGTGGTTATGGGTGCTAACTGGGTAGTAGCTGGTGTTAGTGTTGGTTGATAGTGGTGATTATGGGTAGTAGATAGTGGATGAGTAGTAGTTAATCGTGGTGATGACTGATAACAGTGATGAGTGATATATAGTGGTAGTCAATAGTGGTGATTGGTGATTGCTATGGTAATGGTGGTTGGTGGTGATGGTCTATAATATTAGAGGAAAACTATAGCAGTGGTGATGGTAATTAATGGTAAAAGTATAGGATTAATAGTGAAATATTATTTTTACAAAAATTCTTGAATGTATAACATTTTAATGATATTAAGACTTTGTTACATATCTTAATCATTAAAATCTATTTAGATCCGATCCACTAAGTGATTATAATAATTAAAAATAAAATAATCTTTAATAATTAAGATCTGAATAATTAAGATTAAATCTAAAAATAAATTATGCTAGCGCTGATGACAGTTGAGCAAGCAGTTGAGTTGGCTAGTGTGGCTGCTCAATCATTTCAGGTAAGGCTGCTCAATCATTTCAAGAAATTACGCGCTCAATGACCTTAGAAAAGGATGATTTCGAATTTTTGACCCTCATCAGTAAACTATTAAACAAGGTCCAAGGTAAAAAGTTTTGCCCATTGAACAAGGCCATTCTTGTAAATCACCTCAATCATTTGCTTCGACTATTATTATTGGCTCATGCCTCTTGCATATCACGATTCTTATATCCTTTACAAGCGAGAATTATAGGAAGCACGTAAAATAAATAGGAAAAAGAAAAAGGACAAAAGCAGTTTGAAGGAGACTTTGGCAGGAGGACAAAAATGTCTGTTCAATAACGATGAATACCATAAGGTTTTGGAAAGATGAAAACTAAGATGCTTTGAAAATAAAAAGAGTGGACCATTTGGCGCACTAGCCATGAAAACATGTCTTGGACATGAAAAGAAATCTCTCTTTAAAGTTGCATATTCTAGTCAGACTCCTTTTCAAATTTTGATTGTTAATTTCCACGATCTCCTCTGTTGCTAGATTCCTCATCTTCTTTCCCACCTTTTTTTCCCCTTTTTCAGCTTTCTGCTTTCTCTCTTTTCTCACTACCTTTTGCCCAGCCTTGGGATTACGGATTACATCTTTGCACTGCTTAATTTTCATGAAAAAATGGCAAAACAATAGTCTTTCAGCCCGGCCTAATATAGACATGTTGTCGTGGATATTAAGATGAGCTTAATTGTTTTGATGATTAATAAATATTTACAAACCAATCAGGCCGTCTGAAATATGTTGATTAAAAGCTGAATTAGTGCAAATTAGTTTAAATAATTCCTGTTGATAATTTGAGAGATTCTGTTCGTGAACTACAATAAAAATACTAGCAGAAAGAATTTGTGTTCAATATGAATTCATAAATTATGAGAGTACTTGGATAGAAAGAAAAAAAATGTATGAATAAGTTTTTCTAAAGAAAGAAAATAGAATCCTTTCAGAATTTGTTTTCTTTAAGAGTTGTTTATGTTTTGGAGTTAAACTTAAAAAAGGATCTTGTTTAGCCTCACTAGCTAGCTACTATATAAAACATCATATTTTTTTTGTTCAAGGTTATCCATATTTCCCACAAACACAAAATCCATTCAAGGCAAATAGTATTCATAGGTGCTTTCAAGGATTCAAGTTGCTCAACTGAAAAGCTTGTTTCTGAAGACGAAGTTGTTAAAATTCTTTAGTTGTTTTAGGTTGAGTCCGTGCTTATCGAGAAGTGCAATTGTAGATGAACAATTCTTGAGAGTTTGTTGTTTCGCTTTCTAGGGTAGAGTTTATAGTCTAGAAAAGCGTAGCTACAATTGGATTGATTGTAGGGATTGGGGTACTAGAGTTAGTTCATTGTTAATTTATTGAGTTGTAATCTAAAACTACTACTTTGAAGTTAGTGAAGTTTCGAGGCAAATCCTACAAAGATAAATTGTAATATTACTCCTTTGAGGAAGTATATTTTTCACGTAAAAATTATTGTGTTGTTTAATTTTCACACTTATTTTCTATTTTTATATAGAATTATGAGATTAAAAAACTAGGTCATTTAACACTCGAAAATTAGAATTAAGAAATAATACAGGCCGTGCAATATAGTTTAAGAGAACCAGTGAGGTGGTTTGCTTACAGTTGTGATTTTGGAGAATATACTCTAGGATTTGTTTGGTACGAAGGAAAATATTTTTTAATTTTCTCTTATTTGGTTGATTTAAATATTTTAAAAAATATTTTTTTTAACTTTATTTTCTTTTAATAGGAGAAAAATACTTTCGGTATCCAAAAAAAAAATATTTTTTAAAAACTTCTTCTCAATTTTATTATTAATTAATATTAAAATATAAATTTTTTAATATATGTGAAAACAATCAAAAATTCCGAGCAGCAACGTTTTCGATAGTGGGAAAGTTACTTTTTCCTCTTCCCGCTCTTGCTCTGCATCGTTTTTTTTTTTAATGTTATGAACAGGTCAGATGAAACAGTAAAGTAGGTAAGGAAAAGTACTAATTTGTCTAATTATTTTTTGAAGTTCAACCCTTAAAGAAATAAAGAGGGCCAAGATGCACTTTTAACACGATGACTGCCGCCTTCGTATTTCTTTTTTCAAAATTTTAAAAAGTAAAGAGGCCCCAAAATTCTGCTCTAGTTTTCCGTGCAAAGCCCTATACATATAAAGGTCCACGTGCCTTTGTCCATTGCCCTTTATTTCACCACCTGTCATAATTTGTGATGAAGGAATCTTACCTTTTATTAATTGTTGTTAGTGTACGTCTTTATGTTTGATCTTAATATACAGACATACCACTTACCTTTAGTCGTCGGGAGTAATTAATTAATTTAGTACTTATGCAATGATTAAAGTTAGATGGTGAATCTTAGTCGGCTTGTCATATCTTGCCGCGCACAAGGTGGGAACAGGAATATGGAGTGCCTATGTCCCCTCGATCGAGCATGTTAATACCAAATTATACGAACATAATAAACTACAGCTGGAGATGAATCAAATAACTTCGTAGTGAGAATAATATTTCCTATTCACAACAAGACGTACAATATCAACATCTCTGATTAAAGTATATTCTCTAAGTAAAGGAGGATTTGAAATATTAAATTATCTAGTGTAAAGTAACACAAGATTCATTACATATGATTTTAAAGGTGTCATTTTTAGTAACTACATAAGTACAGACGTATGTATCAATATATACATAGATAACTAATTTTTTAGTTAACAGAGGAATGTCGTATTCAACGCATGCGCATAATGTGTATTTTTCTCTAAATCTAGTCTAAATGTTACATATATATTTCTGTTTAAAAATCAAGCGTCTAATGCGCTTGAAACAATGAGCATATATAGTGGAAGCAAATCAACTTTCGCAACGTTACTAGCAACAACAAAAAAAAGAAAAAAAAGAAAAAAAAGAAAGAAACTTGCAACGTTTTGCAAATGTCTAATCTAACTATAGCTACCTAAATTTATGGAATTGAGGTCTCAAGCGCTTCAAGATCTTGGATTTAATTCTTTCAAAGCAGAAATATTCTCTCTATTTCTTCTACCATTTATAGGATGATGTTTTAACACTCTGCATTTCAATATTCGGTTTGTATATGGCTTTGCGCTTGGTTAATTAAATCTACAACTCCATCGTAATAATTATGCTTGATGGTAAGTAAAAGAACGCACCATATTTCGAGACAGCGGCTGTAAACTTCACCAGAGAAATCTCAAGTGGGAATATTGCACAAATCCACTTAATGCCTTTGCACAGTGTTTCTTACATTATTTACCGCCGTATGAGAACCAGAGGTAGACCTATACAATATCAGATACGGTTGAGACGAATTCAATAGTTTTGTTTTACCTTTTATTTGTGTTAAAAATTATTGTAAATATAAATATTTAATTACAAACCCTATAATTAAGACAATAAATTTGATGGCAAATTCACAATCCGCATACCGCACTCGGGGCTCAACATTTGATGAGAACAAAAATGTATTTAAAGGTATGATTCTGCGTCTGATGGTTAGTTTCTATACGTGCTCCTGCCTCTTACATTGCCTTTTCCGTCTTGTCTCATTAAATTCTTACCACTTATAACTGTTGATGAAACGAGGATTCTATACCATGGAAAAAGAAATACTTGTTTCTCTTATTTTGGTGTTCATAAATCCTCAACAACGTAAAACTTTCACGGTAAACTCGAAAACGACGAAATTCCATTCGCAATTATTGCATGGCGAATTTGGGTAATGAGCGTATGGTCCCAACTTTCAAGGCATTTGCCCTCACGTGTGATGACATTTGAAGTTTAGCCAATTTGCTTTAATTTCTTGGAGTTGACAAATGATACTTCCTGTATTTCTTCAATAGGTTAGACAACCCCTTTTAGAGGAGTAACATTTATCGTAATTCAAAAATTTAAAACATATATACTAGAATTATGTATATATCTTAAATTATTTTAATGTTAATTATTTAAAATAATCGTAGGTGACAATTTTTGAGAAAGACATAAAATCACAAAGAAAAGGTTTTATGAGACGTTGATTAGTAGGATACTCCTTCCGGTCCTAAACAGTTCAATAAAACATTGATAAGCAAAACATTGATAAGATACTCCCTCATGTACGATATATTATATCCCGTGCTTTCATGTTAGAATTCATCTTAAGTGAATCAATACGAGCCGTAGAGTTGAAGAACTTTACAAAGATAATAATGGGTTAAGACAAGTTTTAAGGAAGTATCTTGGTTAAGACGCTAATCAAATCGAAATAAATAAGTTTCGTCGAAAGCCGACAAGTTGGGAGTGTTATAACCTGTACTTGTGATATGATACTAGGGTGATTAAGATGATAAGAAGGTAATGTTATGAGGTAATTTAGTTGTATGAGAGTCGTGTGTTATATTTTGAAGCCAAGCGAGTTGTGAAACAAAAGTCGTCACAAGTTACGTTCATAAATTTTTATGGAATTTAGGTCCGATGTTACTGAGATTTTCTCTCAATGTTCTTGGAATTACAGGGTGATCTGCCCAACAACTTGAAGACCTACGAGTCTAGTTTTTAACGCATTAAATCGTTTCTCGATACGACGTCGAAGTAAAGAGATATTCACGTTTTCGCGAAACTGCACAAGCAGCTCCTGTTGGGACCCACTTGAGACGGCCACCGACCTTACTTCTTTTAAAAGATGTTTCAGCCTCATTCGAGTCAGTTCTCACCCAATATTCGTCCAAAAGCTCTCCAAAACCCTCTCTAACATATCTCAAGATCCCAAGAACCAAACTCAAGGGGAATCAACTCAAATCATCATCAAAATTGTTAAAGACTACAAAAGAATACTTCTAGGATGTTGTGGTGTGATTGAGGGCTATTGGGAGCTAAGTTGGGATGGGGTTTCAAGTTGTAGTTGCTTTGCAAGGTATGTATAACATCTTCTTGATTGTGCCCAAGGTTAATTTTGTGTTTTTTGTATTGTTTGAGTTAAAAATCGCAAGATAGCAGTTGAAAGAACATGGGATGTGGTTATCTTTTTGGTTGGACTATTTTGTTGGTAAATATATGGTTTGGGGTGGCTGAAAATTATGGAAAATAATTTAGTAATATTCTGGCTATTGTTGTTAAGCTTTTCTAGGTGATAATTAAGTTTATTTAAGAAGAAAGATGAAAAATAAGTGATTGACGATAAAAGTTAAGGTGCTAGGCGTATGGGGCTGTTTTGGAAGGCATTTTGTGGATGTTTTGAACTAGGAATAATATAGTACATATAAGTATGATGTTTTGAAGGTTGTAAACTAATTTATGGAATAAGAGTTGGATTCAATTTATATTTTGTTGTTAGTAAAAACGAGCTTGCTGCTCAATATGATTGTTAAGGTAATCGGAGAAGCTCATATTGGATTATATTGTTGTTGTTGGTATTGTTGGTTATTATTGTTGTTGTTGGGTTGTTGATGACCCTTAGTGGTCTTTAGGATGTGGTAAAAACAAGGGAGTTGCTGCCTAATTTTCCATAAGCTATACGACTTGCCAAATACGATGGTACAACATTATATGTTGGCGACAAAATCATTTCACTTGTTATAGACGCAAGACATTGTGTTGAGCTTGGTTGAGGAATAAGAAGGAGATCATACAGGTATGTTAAGGAACTTCCTTCTTTCTTTTGGCATGATCTAAAGTGAAATGAATTTAAACGATACGCTATTTCATAACAGATCTACTCCTAGCAACTAAGATTGTCCATGTTGTTCCTTCCTTATCAAGTTATTCTAAGCATGTATGTATGTTCCTTGAATCCTATTGAGGTCCATATTGATGGTATGAATGTCCGTAACGTTAATCGAAGGTGTAACAACCCTACGTCACTCCGAAAGGTTTAGAACGTGATTCTATGAGTCTAGCATGCATTATATATATGTATCTATTTTACTCTACCGAGCCGCGCTATAGTCGGTCGGCTGCTACACTTACTGTGCAACCACTAATCAATTGGGTTTTACAGAGCTCCACGTGATCGGGTACGATTTTGCCGAGCCTAATGATGGTCGGGTACGTTTTTACCGAACCTATTACTGCCGGGTACGATATGATGATGATACATGTTGTATCTTCTCTATCTCTCATTACATTACTTTTCTTACTTATGCTTTCCAGCCTTACATACTCAGTATTTTGTTCCCACTAACATCCCTTTTGCCTGGGGACTGTGTTTTATGCCCGCAGGTCCCCATAGACAGGTTGACGGTCCTCCTAGTAGGCTATCGACTCAACGGAAGGTGTTGGGTTGCACCCCACTTACTCCGGAGTTGCCTATTTGGTTAGTATGCCTTGGACATGTATTGGTTGGTATGTCGGGGACCTGTCCCGAGCCTTATGATGTTTATGTCCTCTTAGAGGCTTGTAGACAGATGTCATGTATATGGATACTTGCGCGTGATCAGATAAGTAAATCAATATTAGACAACTAAAGAATGAGGCTTGTTAGAGTACAGAGAAGTTGAGAATCAAGCATGTTTTTTCGAAATTACTTTCGAAAGAAATGAGAAGTGGACTGTTGCGAAAGGTTTGTTAGAAACCAAATAGAGCAATATGCGTGAATAGGGAAGACAATTAAAGACATAAGTTAAAGTATGAGAGTACAATAAGATTTGTAGGCAAGTGAGCTCTAAGGTTATAAAGCAATATGGGCCTCGTTTTCATTAAAAGTGGATTAGTAATTTTAATGAGGATTATCGGAAGGTCAATTTAACCATACATATGGGAGGTGCTGATATCGGAGGATGTCTTAGGATGAACTAGAACTAAGGTACCAATTAGAGACTCAAAGAACTCTCACAGTAGCTAGCATTGCAGTGATGGAATGAGTGAATCAGCAGAAGGAGGAAGAGGATTGGTGGGAGAAGAACCCCAAAAGAAATTTATAAAGATCTCCTTGACAAGCCACTTGAACTAAAGTTAAACTCATAGAAAGAAGGCATGCCAGCAAGAACGTATGACTTGTTACATATATAGACCCCTATAAATTGTCTCAGAGGATAGGAAAATTGTAAGCTACTAGGAATGCGACCTACGGAAGGCGGAAAGACGAGTAGAACTTCAAGCGTTAAACATTGAACTATTTTCCTAAGGGGGAAAGACGAGGTGGTAGAGCACTAAGTCAAGAGCATTTTTGTTTAACAACAAAAAGATTGGAGGATTGGGACAAAAAGGCGTATAAGCAATTTTAAAGTAGCGCACGGGTACAAAGGATATGGAAAATAGACAATATTGGTTTATAAATAGAAGATAAGTATAGTCAAACACTTTATACATAGGAATGTTAACGTGAAGAATTCGTTAAAGTTGGAAGAGATAACTCTAAAGGAAATTGTTGAGCTTGAAAGGAGAAGTAAGAACAATCATAAGGAATTAGAAAGGGACCCGAGTACGATGACTCGTAAAATTAAAGATAGACCATGGTAATGTCTAAATGTTGCAACCATGAGGGATAATCGAGATCACAGTGGTGGTAGGCTATAATTTCGTATTTTGGTCACTAATTCCACTCTAATTCACTGCACTTTACTAGTGTTTGAGCTTTAAATGATAGTGTTTTGCACTGAGTGTGTGTTTTATGCCTTTTAGGAGCGATTCCAAGTTACGATGAGGTTGTGGAGCTAATTTGAGCTATTTTAGAGCTTTCAAGTCTGAGTAAAAGCCCAAGGATTAGGTTGGGATCGTGTTCGGGGATCAACGAACAATAGTGCACTTAATGGGAGAAACGAAGAGTTGAGCAGGAGGCTCACCCAGATGCGCGACCGCGCATGAGACCCCTCTAGCGTGCACTTGAGGGCGCAAGTAAAGCAGTAAACTGCCAGAGGTGCGCGGCCATATGCGCGATCAAACCTCCAGGTGCGCAGCCGCGCACTTCCTCTTTCAGAAACTTTACCTAGGGCTATTTTTGTAATTTTGGAGGTGACTCCTTTTGGCCTATGTAAAGCCTAGATCGTCTAAAAATAGGGTATCTCGGATTTTTAGAGAACCTTTGGGAGAGAAGAAGGCAAGGAAACAACGGAGACTCAAAATATTTCATCCCATTCATTGAATACGTAAGTTTGTTTGATTTTGGGAATTGTAATGTCTTTTTGTTCTTCTAATACTCTTGTGATGAAATACTTCTCCACTATGGAGTAAGTTTTCTTAGGGTTATTGACGGATATTGTGACTTGACTATTGTTTTGGGTTTTACTTCCTGTATTGAATGAGTTATTAATTGAATTGCAAGATCAATTGTGGTTTTACTTTAATCGAAAGAGAAGTGATGCTACAATTCGCGTTGTGTTATCTTGTTTGGGTTGATTTCATGCCTCTCTTAGGTAATAGAAAGAGCTTAGAGAGTTATCAATTGGCTCAATTTAGAAGAATAGTCGAGAGACATTCTTTGAAGGATCATAGATCATCGAATCTTTTATTTCTCTTGAGATATTCATTCACTGTATTAGTGCATATGTTCATAGGACCTGTTATTAGTTTGATCAACGGAACTCTCATTCATTCGGAAGAAGAATTTGAACCCATAGGATAGGCTAATCAGCTGTTGAAATCGAAAGAGTCAATAGAAGTTAAGAGTGAACTTAACACGAAGTTACCCGGAATAATAGTTGATCACATATCTTGTCACAACCCTTCTCCCCTTGATATTCATTCATTGCTACTTAGCCATTAAATTTCTATTATTTTCTCACAATCGATGATCTTAGTTTCTTTTATTATAAGTTGATAAGAACATAAACCAAAGGTTATTTTCTTGGATAGTGTTAAGCTAAAGATTTATTATAACATTATTTAACCTAATCCCTTTGGGGACGATTTAATACTATACTATCTTTGACTAGCGAGCCTATGTTTTATACACTAGTTTTGTGCTCGTTAGACAGCAAGAACAAGGGAGTTAGTACGGGATTTCAAGGAAAAAAAATCTAATGAAGAGAAACCATCAAAGTGGAAACAATAAAGTTGACATCAAGGATAAGACTTAGGATAGACAACAAGGGAAGGATGAAGTAGAAAGAAGCAGTATGAAGGAAAGCTGTTTCACAACGTCAGTTTCTTCTATTGATCGAAACTTAAGCAACGAAGAAATACGTCAAATTTTTACGATAACAAGAAAATGGAAATCAATATATAAGGTCCAGAACTATATGTACAAGAGACTCAGAATGTGTGGAGATTAGATTAGAGTTGCAAATAAACAATATCATAATATAAGCCAAATAAGATGTCGTTAACAAATAGGGGCAGTGAGAAATATAAGAAGAAATGAAGAACCATAACGGTATACATATTTCATATAAGACGGCTTAGAACTAGAATAATAAAAGAGCGGAACTAAGATTGTAAGGGATGTATTTATTCTTAAGTCATGGGTGGTTTGATAAATGAGCAAGCCCCAAAAGGAAAAAAGGGGTGACTAGAGGTCTTCACAGATTAATAGGTTCGGAATATGCTTGGTAGATTCAGTAATAAAAATATAATGGCAAAATATGGTAGAATCATCTGTTGTAGATAAGGAAGATTTCCGTTTTAGGGAAACTTAAAAGAAGTATTCGGCAAGAGACAACTATAACCTTTTGAGTCTATTGAAGGAGGGTTCTTGAAATATCATGGCCGATTGCGTGTTGGGACAGACGTTCATTATTCACGCTATTCTATTCATCTCGGAACGTCAAAAGTATACCATGAGGTCAAAGGATTACATTGGTAGGACGACATGAAGGAAATCCTTATAGGGTTCGTAGCTTAATATTCTAATTGCTGATCGGACAAAATACAACATTTAACCCAATGGATTGACACGAATAAAGTGACCTAATATGGAAAGAAGAAAAGATTGGCATAAGATTCATTACAAATATAGCAAGTTCAATTCCATAGAGATGACTGTGGTTAGTTTGACAAGAATCAGTTTATTTTTTCTGGATAAATTACTAAAGGTTATGTAAAGCGGAAGGGTGCAGAAGGTAGATCGGGTACAAAATATTTCTGCCTCGATTACAATTAATAGAGATGCTCAGTTACAGGTAGCTTCTGAAATCCCTCTCAAGAAACATGAGTACATAAGATAATTCTAGCAAGTAAAGCGCACAGTTCAGATGCTTAAAGACATGTTACAAGCTCAAATGCCAAATTTTATAGAAGGATGGGATAATCAATTACCAACTATTGAGTAGTACACAACAATAATTATAGTAGTATCTATATATGCGGGAGGATCATAAGAAAATATTTTAAACTGCACCGAGTAACTCCTTATAAAGCGTGATGCAGAAGGAAATATAGATTCCCTATAAGGAAGTTCAAAAGACAGTTATTCGACCTGATCTAACGTATCAAGTTATTGAAAAGTGAGCACATTTCAAGAGTGTTTGTGCTTAGAAGCATCATAGATCGAACCTTAAAACGCGACAACGAGACCTAAGGAAATCTCGAGTTGAAAATGAGGCGTTCTTGAAAACTTCGCTGATGAAGAGCATAGTAACTTAACGAGACAAGCTAATCAAGACATATATAATATTGTATTAAAGCCATTTCCTTTGTTTGATCTTGATCTGCGGTATCAGTATCTTTGGTATCGGGATCGTTATTCTGGTTGTTGGCAGTAAAAATACCTACACGTTTGGCTTTTCCTGAACGAATTTAATGATCCAGTGGTACGCCCTCTTGATAGTCGCCCGATTGTTTTTCCAATTCGGTGATTAATTTATGTGACCAGCGAGGTATTTTTTTATTGAATTCTTTTATTCCAATCGATTTTTTTCCAGATGTTGTCCCATTAGGATCAATTGCATTGAATACAAATTTTACAAATTTAGTTCTTTTTTCTGAATTCACTCTTCCCTGTTCTTGGTCTGAAAATAAAGAAAGGTCTTTCAAATTTAAACTCGATTTTGGTTCATTACTAAATTCATAGATTAAAGTTAAGAACTCGTCAATTTCTGTTGATAACGATTTTTTATCAGCCGTATCCACGTTTTGTTCAAATTCTTGGTAATCAATATTCGGAAGAAAGATAGTATGACTTCTATTTATTCTAACTCTCTCTTTCAAATTTTCTAGCGAAGTATTGTTTATGATTAAAGGCAAAAAATTTTTTTTGATTGTTCCTCGATATGATCCATTTAACAAAGGATCATACATTTTAGGCACGTAATCTTTTTTAGTATCATCATTACACAATCTAGTCCTTGTTTCGAGTATATCGAGAGAAAAAAATTTCTGGTCTAGAACTTCAAGTCGATTTAAAAATTCTATATTCAGATTCTTACTTTTTTCTTTGTTGGTAGAAATCCACTGATTGTCCAGTTCATTAGGGAGCCTTTTTTGGAGTGACAATAGGGGTATCGTTGTTTTTATCATTTTCCAAAAGGTTGATAAAACTTGTTGGGTATGTAAAAGATATTCTTTGTTTTCCATCACTTTTACATGTATTGAGAAAATATTGTGACATTTTCGTTCTTACGGCCTGTTCAAATCGATTATTTTTTATGTAGAGAAATGGTCAATTCCATTGATTATAATCGAAAAAAAGACTCACAAGAGGTTTTTGAAACCAGAATAGGTCTTTATTTTTATTTTTTTAATCAAGCAGTTGCAATTTAAAAATTTCTGGATTCTCCGTGTTATTATTATTCAGATAAGAATCCTCATAATCATAAATTGGACTATTACTAGTATTAATATTGTTATAGCCTGTCTCTGTAAGGTGAGAGTGGAATTTATCCTTTATTTTGTCCTTTCCATTCACTTGGATTTCTTCAGTTTCATCGATTTTTTCCGGATCCCACCTTTCTCCCGAAAAAAGGGAAGGAGAAGGATAAGGATCTTCTTCAGTGGATCCCTCTTGTTCCTGTTTAGTCCCCTTCATTTCGGAAGTTGTTTCTATTTC